>JAPQRQ010000005.1:1459795-1511702 GCA_037367365.1 Apogon talboti | reverse complement strand
GAGCTGATCATTAATTGAACCAGGTGTGCTGGAAGAGGGAAATATCTAAAACGTGCAGGACACCGGCCCTCGAGGACCTGAGTTTGACACCCCTGCTCTATATGGTCATCATATTATCGAAGAACATTCAGACACCTGGGTTTTCCTTCATTTCAGTCTTAAAAAGTTAAATAAAAGCATTAAATTCAGGTGAATTACCACCCCTGAAAACCTTAAATAAAAACTCCTATCCTTGTTTTTTTTCTTCTGTTAACATTGTTTATTTTCATTTATTTCCCTCGTCTCTTAGTTGAAGTGTTTGAGTTGGTCTCTCCAGTAACCTGTGTGTGATTAGCCCACTTTTAAAGGGGAAGTGTGTCACGCTGGCCCTGGTGGCCATATCGGCATGCAGATCTGATGACGCAACACACACATCCTCACACACATGCATACAAAGGCAGGGCTATCACACTCTGTTGTAATGAGAAAAAAGGAAATAAAATTCAACCTAATGAGACTGAAAACTCCGGCTCATAAAACCTGTGATGCAAATATCAAATTACTGTATTGGAAAACACTCGCACACACATTTGTTCTCTCTGTCACACACAGCACTGTATGTGTGATAAGCACTCTTTGTCTCCCTTACAGAGGGGTGTAACAGAGCAGGGTTTTATCTCCGCAGCAAACCAAAACAAAGAGACTCATGTGACGTGTGTGTGAATTGAGAGTACAGCATCTGGCAGACATGAATGATGTGTGTGTGAGTGTGTGTCTGTGTGTGGAGGGGATTCAACATGAAAAAGCAGCACAAGCAATCTGCCAAACGGTAGAAAACTGAGCCTCTCCGACTCATTTCCAGCATCTTTTTCCATCATCAGCATATTCACAAATTCTCTTACACATACATTTTGACCCACATTCCCATATACCCCCACTGCAGTACTCCTCTGCCCCCTCATGCATTTCTCCCAAGTGCATTGTGGGTAGTCCGGAGGAGGAGACTTCAAAGGCTGAGCAAAGGGGAGAGACAACAGGAGACGAGGCCAAATTACTGTGCTAATAATTACACACACACTCCATCCTACCTCCATTCCTTGCCTTCTGTCCATTCTCATTTCTTCCACTTCTACTTTTCCCCCTTTTCACTTTCACTTTTTTTTTCCCCTAAGTCCAAAATCAGAATGAGGTAATAAAGTGGAAAATGTGGCTTTATATTGTATCTCAGGGATGTGGGTGAAAGTGTGAATGTGCAGCGGAGGAGGAGGAAGGAAGGAAGGGTTTGAGGAGAAAGAGAGGAAAAGAAGGAGAAGGAACAGGACAGAGAGAAAATGAGTTTATTTCAGAGAAAGAGTCATAATGGAGTCTTTGTGTTTGGTTAAAAGCCATGAAATCACCCAATGACTGCAGGCATGTACAGTACCACTGAGATACCACAGAGGAAGAGTGAGGATAATGGTGGTCTAATGTTTGATTTGGTTGCAGCTAGATTTTGTATTCAAGTCAGATTTGGGAATTGAAAACATTAATCCTCGTAGGTGATTAGTGAGGCATGAGTGTCCCCAGAATCTAGCTGGTATAAAGTTTACGCTCACTTTGTAATTACTACTGAAATATATGGTCCACAAAACTATTTGGTTTTAAAACAAGTGCTCCCACAATTCATGTCGCCAAAAGTCTGGTCGCAGCTCAGTATCGGGTTCCAGTATTGCACTAAGCACAACCATAGCCAGAGTACGTGAAATAAAGGACTCTGAGTTTCCGCAGCAAATTTTGTTCAGCTGACAAATCCGTAACGAGCCTCCCAAATGATGTAAAACGCTTATTGTGAAATGTGAGCATTTCACCCTTCAGATCATTAATTTAACTTGATCATCTGTTGGTTTTTCCCTGCTCCAAAGTACTACAAGTCCACTATCAGTCAAGGTCTATAGAATTCCATGCACAAGTCCTAGGCCAACATTAGGTTTGTTGGTTTGGTAAAGTTATAGTGACCACACATATTTCTCAGTCTCTGTATTAAGATGCAATCTGGATATATAAGTATGTAGAAGAGTAAAAACTAAAGTTTCAGGTAAAAAACAGCTTCTATTAAGAGGTAGTATTTAGTGTGGCCTCCCTTGGAACTTAACCCTTTTGTTCAGACATTATGAAATGTATTGCATTCATTTTCTGATGTTTTATACCTGGTTTCATTCAACACATGTCAGATGTTTCTAACTGTTTGTGCTGCTACTTGTCAAGGGGTCAAGGGTCACAATAAATAGTGACTTTCATCTTTACAGCCCATTTTAGTTCAGTGTCTTTTAAGCTGTGCAGATATTTCCTGTATTTTCTTGTTGTGGATAAAGAAAAGAGAATGAGAAATAAATATGCATGCTAATTTCAACCCTGACAAAATAACAAACCTAGAAGTAAGAAAGCAGATAAATATTGGCCACTGCTATTTGTGAAATGTCATCTTATTTACTGATACTGTCTTTCAACAAGAGTGATACTGAGAGATATATTTGTCCATCTCTACTTGTTATATTATGATCCAAAGTGTTCTCTTGATTGGTACATAAGTACATGTACTGGTGGGTAAAACTGAGGGTTAATCCAATTTTAGCCTAAAACAGATGCCTTTTAGCCAATGATCTGAACTAATCATGTATTTTCTAATGAGACACTTGGGAAAATAAACTATGAATAATAATTAGTTATTAAGGAAAAACACTAGTCTGAGTGAACAACATTGTACTTTTCTTAAATTAAACCGCCCTACACCAGATAAATGAACTACTGCCTTGAGCTACTTTTATAATCTGCATTACAAAACAAGTCCAAAAACTGATCAAAGTAGCTATTTATAAACATAGGTTTTAAAATCAAGGAACCAATGCCTTATGCTCCAAAGTCTTAGCTGCTCTTTTAAAATATGACAGTAAATTTTCTTTCATTGCAATGACAGATCAATGACTGATAAAAAACAAAGTAAATCCTTAAAGAGAGCGACAGTGAAAAGGAAGGTTGAACAGATGTCGGCACCTCTGTCTCTCAGAGGGAGAAACAACTGATCATGGCGATAAAACTGATGCTCAAAATAGACCTGCTCATATGAGAATCACAACCACTTTAAAATAGAAACAATAATTTGTTTCTCTTAGGACATCAGGGACAGGCTCTAGGGAAAATGATCTCACTAGAAAAAATGTATCTATTGATAAATTTCTATTTAGACTTCATTGCATGATCAGCTGTAAGAAACCCTCCAAACAACAGACATACCTTTCTCTCTGACAAACTAATTGCTCAGAAAAAAACAAAATGTTAAAACTTAGGGTGGGGACCATTGACTGTACAAAAGTAGTGACTGGAGGAAGCATGATGTCACCATTGGTATCCAAACTGTCGGGTGGTATTCATTGGCATGTTGTTGTTTTTTAAAAGCTTAAGGGTTAACTCACTTCATTATCCCTGTAGGGAAATTCAGTCTCTGCACACACACAAACACACACAGTACCTAGCATTAGCGTAATTAGCATGAGCAGTTAGCTGCTGTTAAAGGTGATCAGGGACCAACTACAGATTTTCAACAGCACTGTGGTCAGGAGCACCAACAATTAACCTACATGTACCTGTTTTAATGGCGGAGCAAACCAGAGCACCCAGAGGTGCAGAGAGACCAGTTAACTCAACACAGAAAGGCTCCAGTCCAACTGAGTCAAACCCGGAGCCTTCTTGCTGTGAGACGTAAGAGCTATCCACCACACCACGAACAAAGTAACAAAGTGACCATATTTGGACAAACGAGAGAGACCAACAAAAGCTTAAAGGGGTACAAATGAGAGTGCTACCTGGGTCTGTAAAACTGTAAACTTATGAAGTACTGTGTAACAAATTAATGTTGGTCTTGTTAGTGAAACCTGCCACCCACAACTACAGTCAAAATATATCTCGGGGAAAAAAATTTGTTTTAAAGTCTGAGTTAGCAGGTAAGTAAATTGTCACACAGACATGTCACCTATCAGCAGACATCAACACCTTCTACTTGACCTGACATCTACTTAATTGACATAAACTATATGCATAGACTATCAGATCACCTATTACTGATTTTGGGTGAGCCCAGAATGAGTCATGGGAAAAAACTGACTGACAGGTTCAGTCAGTGGGAGCCGGGGCTTTTTGGAGCCATCCACAGCAGCCATCAGTAGCATTACAATTCACATTGGCTTCATTTTTAGGCTGAGGTCCTTGCCCCTTTTGCCAAGACCCAAAATGGGTTGCAGACCTACACAATATGTTGATTCATTTACTGAATTAAAATACAATAAATGTTTTCTTGAAGATTCTGTAATAGTTGACCTCCACAAAGGCCTCAGTTGAAAAGACGAGATGAAAATGATATAAAAGCTGCAACAACATGCAAACAACATAAGAAGCAACAAGACGAAAACAATGTAAAAGACACAGCAAGAGTCCAGAGTCACACTAATGAACCTGCAGTAGTTTAAAAAAGGCTTTAAACTCAGAAAAAAATGACATTGGACATGCACTACTACATAAAACATAAAACAGCACAAAGATAAAGTATACATTTGAGACCTAATTAATTGACTTCAGTCTAAAAGATTTAGTTTGGGTCTGAGAACAGAATGATTAAGAAATTCAAAAAGGATAGTGGCTGAATAATTACTTTTTAGTAGTTCCTTGAAAATTTTCAATAAAACAAAAACGCACCAGCAATTTAATCCCCAAACACAAACTTCTAAAAACAATAACAACTCTAACCTTTGGCTAACGTCAGCTTCATTTTGTCACAACTTTAAACGTCAGCTTAGAGTGAGTCATCAGCTTAGCTCCATGTCAGACATCCTCCTCATCTTCACTGTTACCTAATGACAAAGCACTTCACAACGTTCCTTATCTTCACAAACTGCTTTAATTCAATTGGCACATGTCCTGTATCAGTAAATGTTGCTCACTGATTTCTCCCACAATCTGCTGGCTCCCCAACAAACACAGAATGTGTGCTCATCACAGTGTATTGGATGTAAAGCAGTGCAACTAAAAAAGGTAGAAGATGAAATCTGAACTCACACAGGTGTGCACTTTTGATTTTTTTCCCCCTCATTTGCAAATGTCTGGTTTATGGAGTATAATGTTTGTGCTGCCTCAGGCCCCTTACATCACTCTCTCTCATATATATATATATATATATATATCACAGCAGCACACATACACACAGACAGACTCAAGGGAGTTTCCCCTCACATTACAGGTGTACATTACAAATCAAAGCACCGCTGTCTGTCCTACATGAGGTAGACCACCGATGAAGACTTCAAAGACCAGAAGCTCCAAAGGGTGTCACTTCCCTAAAGCCTGCAGGGTGGGTGAATCCTAACATCTGATATCTTTGACTACTACAACTGTGAAACCTGCTTATACAAACAATTTCTGGACAATTTCACAATAAGTGTAGTTTCTGCTGACTCCATGCAGTTTGACACCACAGATGGTTTTCCAGATTTAAAAACAATAGGACATGGCATTTTACCAGTTGTATTGGGTTTTCTTTTTTTTTTTAATGATTTATCACTTTATATTGAATTTCCTGTGTCCTGTGTCTGTCTGAATTTTGCCATTTGCAACATTCTACAAAGAATATATAAGAAATAACTTTTTTTTTAATATTTTATTTTGGATTTTTCACATAACAGCAATACAGTTACATACATACAAGATAAAGCGACCACACCGGCCCACCGCAAGGGAGCCAGAGACAGCCGATCACAGACACACACAAGGAAGGAAATAACTTTTTAATACATATGACAATCTAGAAGTTGTGTTCAGCCTCACCATTATTAGTGTCATAAGCCTCCAAACCCCCACTTGAGTTGAACCCTGCTGGGTACAGTGACAAGCATGTGTGGCAAGAACACGTACAAACAGAGCATCAGTGCTGCTGCCCGGTGCAGTGGGCGCTTTCCACTCAAAGACCCTTTGTTTGTTGGAGGGAAACTAAAAAGGAGCTTCAGCATGACTGACCCAGAGGCTTGAGCTGAAATAACACTGCGAGTGTGTATTTGGGAGTGCACAGACTACCGCAATGTTATATTAGCAACAAACACACTAGCAACAAACAACAGTGGAAAAATGTTTTAGGCGATAAAAAGAGAAAAAAAAGGGGTTTAAAGAGAAATGAGGCTGAAGTTAAGAACTGTGTAATTAGTCCCCTGGAGAAGTGAGGAGATCCCAGGCACTTAAATTATCTCTATGTCGTGTATGTGTTGTGGACTCCAGTTCTTGATTTACACACCTCACCATGCTACAGGGTTGAGAAACTGATAAAAATGTACATGAAAACTACTATAAGAAAGGTACTTTGCTGAAAAATTGCAATTTCCCCCTTTTGGGCTGAGAGGCTACGGCTGCTCCATGTGACTACAGACGCCTGAGCGTCTAAAAACACAGACCACGTGCCGTCTTCATTTGTGTTACAGAGTGATGTTGTCTAGCACAAGTCAAGCAAGTCATTCAAGTACAATCAAATGTTTGCTGACAGAACATTATACAGACTGCCATAAGTTTCACTTTATCCCTTAGAATTAAAACACTGAGTATATTCAATAAAAGAACCAGACAAAAACAGAACTGGCTATCAGAAGAAAAACAATGACAAGTCTGGGTTAAATAAGGTTCATATTACAAAATATACTACTAAAATAGTTGATTCACATGTGCTAAATTGTACTATCTAATTAATGACCTGTAGTGTAGAGAAAAAAGAATGTATGATAAACAAAGAACACAAGAAAAGGACAAGAGGAAGAAGATAACGAAGGCTTAATGGGGGAGATTGAAGGAATGAAGATAAAGATGGAGAGGAAGGGCGAGCTGGAGGGAAGACATTATTTTTCAGTACGAATGCTGGAGCATCTCCCAGCTGAATACACACACATAAACAAATGTAAACACAACATGTGATGAAGTATTACCTAGACACTCTTGCCACATAACACAGAGCCCACAAGGCCAGAAAACATACAGGGAACTCAGCTGACACACACACACACACACACATTAAGCTTTGACTGCTCGCCCAGACACACCAGTGTCATCTGTTTACAGCAACAGGAGGGTGAGGTTAGAAATAAACACACAGCAAAAACAGGTTTATGTGTGTACGAATGAGTTTGTATGGGATGGTGAGCTTCAAAATCAGGCCAAATACAAAATATACTGCATCTTTCAATTCCAAAATGGAAACTGCTTGCAGGTTGGATGATGCATCAGTGGTTCACACCAGTGTTGTAATCAATCTACACACACATAAACACACTTAGAGTTGCTCTACAAGACTGACTGTACCACAATCTAGGATAATGGTTTTTTGTGGGTTTATGTGTGCACACATGTTTGTGCATGTGCATGAATACTGAACGAGCACAAACACTCAGCTTGAAAAAGAGATCAGGGTGTGCTTAAAACAAGTAAATTGAAATAAGTGGAATATGCATGTGCAATCACAATGTAAATACCAGTTCAATTTTACATTTTTGGAATTCTAATTATCTATTTTTCTAAATATTTATATAAATACCAAATTTCTCATTTTCTTTAATATTTCATTTCACACTTGAGGGTTTTTTTTTTCTACCTGCCTTTTTCTTTGCACTTGTGTGTTGTATGTTGCTGCTGTTAACTGGGAAATTTCCCCATGGAGGGATCAGTAAAGTCTTATCTTATCTTATGTTTTGAATTTTTCAAGAGACATTCTGTTGTTGTACAAGATAAAAATGCCTTTAGTTCTAGTCATTTGGGTTTGGTTTAACAAAATTTGCTTCAAACCACAAAAATAGTCTCATTTGTAAAAACACATCATCTAATGCTGCATTAAATTATTTAAAGCTTTTCTATCCATATAGTGGCTACAAGCTGTGAACACAACACTGACATTTCATCAACTTATTAAGTTGTTGCATCAGTTTTTATCAACACAAGCCATGTCAAGATCCATGTCAAACTAGCTTTATGGAAAATGAGTCAGATCTACTATATTTTTGTTTTGTCTCAGGTTGACCATTAAACGGCTGCGCCCTCTTAATCTAAAGCCAACACTGATTTACATACAGGCAGATTTTATGGTGTTGAATATGCCAGTAGTTTATGTGCACTCCAGGAAAGCTTGAGGAGGATCGTTATTTGTTAGAATGCATTTCCTTAAGTAACAAAGACAGAAATATCTGCCTGTACAGTGTACAGACTGAAATTCTTAGGACATTCCTGTGCAGTACTAAAGTGAAAACTCTTGTGAAGAGATTGTATCTCTTCTTGAATGTGGATAATTTGTTGATAAATGATAAATGTTTTTACTTCTGTTTGTGGGAATGTGATGATCTGTGCACCGCCTGTCTTCTTTGTGTAAGATTTCCCTTTATCCCAGGAGTCCAATGAGAATATCCTAAACTAAGCTAAACTAGTGAGAATCTAATTTGTTGTGGGTCCAAAATCTCAAACAATGATATTGAAATGAGTTGTTTGTGGGTTTGTCACAATTACCCATTGACATCAGATGCAGCTGCTCGTTCCACTGTTTAAATATAAAACTAAATATAAGATGGTAATAATAACTTGGTAGCCAGTTGCAGCACTTACAGACTACAGCGGTACAATGTGGAGAAGTATTATATTCCCTCCAGCCACATTTACCCATCTTTGCTACTGTACATGTAAACAAAGGCCCCATCCCACCCCCTCAGTGTATAAGTGAAATCAACACCCTCACACTACTCTGGTTACATAACACTAGTATCATTACATCCACACTGGACTAACAAGGGTTAATGAGACGTTTCCGGTCTGTCCAATACACACACAAACACACATACAGCTTGATGAATGCAAAGTAAAAAAAAAAAAGTGTGTTTTTCTGTCTGAATGCTTGGTTGGTGAATCCAAACACACAGCTAGAGATGGCGCATTCCAATGTAGAGAGATGAGAAAGTGCAAGGATTTATACACACATAACTTGTCTATTCCCAATGAGCATTATATATGGTAACATAAAGCAGTAACACAGAAGGGCTGAAAAATGAAGGTTCAATTAAAAAAAAAAAAGTACGTATTGAAGTAGAACATTTATTCCACGCTATTAGGCAGGGACAATGAAAATACAGAAACAAAACCATTGCAATAGCAGACAAGTCATCTTCATAGAAAATGGAATGGCTCTGTAATAGTCCAGATCTTACTTTGCATTTGCAGAAAAATACCTGTAATACTTATAGAGCTACTTGTCATTTAATCACTGAAAGCATACTTGAACCATTATCTTGGTTTTATTAGTGAATATAAGCATTTTATGTGTTTGTAATATATTAAAGTTGTTTGTTTTTTATGTCTATGCTGCTCTCTTGGCCTGGTCAGTCTTGTGGATTTTAATCAGATTCATCTGAAACATGTTTAGATTTGTGTGCAGTGGTTGAGATGGTTTGAGAAGCCCAAAAGTAACCACAGCATCAACTGGCACTTGCCCACATGGTTTGCCAAATAATGCCAGATTAAATACGTATATAGCAGCACAAAAACAAAAACACTTCTCAACCACAGAGAGATATTCTACAAAGACTGGAGCAGATCATCTTTCACAATTGAACAACGGCACCTCTCTTTCCTCCCTGCCTCTATTATCACAGCTCCTCCTCCTCTTTTTTCTGTTTTATGGCTTTCCATCGTGCATCCTCTTTCTCACACCCAACCACTCCCTTGAACCCCTCAGGGTTTATCAGCCATTCACCCAGAGGCCTTTAGGAACAGGTGTTGAGTCCATGAGTGGGCTTGTTTTGGTCTGAACACACCAGGGCGGCTGCGGCTCTTTCCTGTCCTTGGGCCAACGCCAGGTGAGACATCCAAACCTCAAAGGGTGACGCATTAATTCCCAAAAATTCAGTCACAAACTCAAGCTTGTTCTCTTATGCTCAGACCCAGCTTTGCCGTCCGATGCATTTCATGTCGAAATAGTGCACAAGGTCCCTGATAGCTCTTCCCAAAGTAGAGAGAAAATGATGCAGCTCATATCTGTTATGCTGTTTTGAAAATGATACTGCTCGTCTTCGCTGCACACCGATGGTCTGCTCTCCTTCCATCTGACAAACATGATAGAACAGATTGTCTATGTATTGCCTCATTGCAACTCTGCAGCATTCATGTGGGACGTTGGTTTCCAAAATAACTAATGTTGATGGCTTTTTGATTCCATGTGTTCTTGGCTGCATCGCACCCACCAATCAAGGGAGAACAACACCTTCTTCTGGTTTTTCCATTGATGCTGCTGCAACCGTGACGTGTACCACTCACTGCAGAGCTCCTTTAATCTGATTAGAGCAGATTATCAGTGTGTACGGCCTATACTGACCTCCAAGTGATCTGACCTTTCTGTTAATGATGAATGAGACACTTGGTGATGCTGCTCCTTTGAAGCTCTCGAGACATATAAAACCTATCTGTGGCGCCTGTGAAAGGATTCATTAGAAATGGCTCAATTCGATAGCAGCATCATTTGACAATTTGTTCTCTAGAGTAGAATGTCTTCAGTTTGATTTTTTCGCAGTCTTTTCTGTGAACTTTCACTGCACTTTGTTGGCACTGATTGCAGATAACGGCTGTCTGTGAGGCAATGATTAACCCGCTGGGAAGAAAGGGGAATAATTAGAGATTCCTGCTTGAGATTAAAAAGGAAACTCACTTTCAAACAGACATTGGCATTTAAAGTAAGAGGAGGCGGTAGGGTGGGAGAAAGTTCTGGGATAGGGGTGCCACTTTGTAAAAGCCTAGTAAACTATATTCTTTTAAAAAATGACTTCTAACTGCTATTTGAGTGAAATAAGCACTAAATAACTGCAATTACAATAATAATAGTAATGCTTAAGATGGGCTGCAACTACATTGTTGAAATGAAGCAGGCAGATGGTGAGAGTTGTGTAGGATGAGATGTACTGAACAGTGTGATGTCAACTACACATGACAGTACTTGGCAAAAACACTGAACCATTTATTTCTGTTTCAGCTTCTGCATGTTTGTATTATGTTGTGCTACAGTTTTAAAGTTTATATTATTAGGTGTAACTACATACAGGAATATAAGTAGTAGGCTTATGCCACTGTGGGATGACCAATATTTCCATTAAACTGCAGTTATTCATATTTCTATATTATGAAAGGTAAATAACTATATAGAATGTAAAAGTTGTTATTTGTGGGGACAAACCAACAGTGAATTATAACTGATTCGACAGTTCTCTTTAGCATGGTGGAGTATTATATTCCATCTTAAACCACTGTTATGAATTTACAACCAACAGTTAATGTCTTGGTCCACTCTCATAGCTCGGATCGCTTATTTTTCCAATCTCAGCCGGCAGCTGTTGGAAAAGCTCTGATAAACCAAATGTATGCTACCTGTGCAGCGCCACATGAAAAAGTTGGGGACTAATTGTTGCCCTGAAGCAGGAAAAATCAGCCCAATACTGGGATTTAGATTACAGGCTGGAATGGTTAGGAATAAAACGAGCTAGATTATGTTTCATTGAGATGTTGGTAGTTCTAAGATAATGTTAACATAACTTAATACAAATCCCTTTAGATGCAAGTTTTATGTATTGTTGTAGTTGTTTATTAAAAAGAATCTGGAAATGGAATATAGCTAATGGTACAAGAGTACAACCAATATTCTGCAAGTTTTTAATCTAGTTTTATGAAAAGTAAAAATAGAAAGGAACACACAACTATATACAACAGTGAGGTCTGCATTTATACTTAACACAGTAAAAAAGATCCAAAAATATCAATATTCTGTGTAGTCATTTGTTTAAATAGACTTTGCAAACAATTAATCAATACTGTGTTTTCCAGAATCACCACTAATAAATCATGAATGAACCATGTCTTCACATGATAGGTTTTTATTATATGGTTGTAAGCATTTTTTTCTTATTTTTGCCAATCTGCCTGTTTTGAAAACAGGGGAATTAAATATGTCTCTAATCCTGCCACAACAACACAGAATATGCACAGCAGAACTTCACTCAAGTAGTTAATTGCATTAAAATCCTCTCCCTGTGTGTGTGGTGTGTGTATACTAGAGAGGCTGATGAATATTTCAGCATCCTCGCTGTCAACTGACACCGCTTGGTTTTACAGTGAGTGTTCACCAAATAATGGAAAGTGACTTCATGAATGAACTCTGAGCCTATTTATGTTAATGTGTGACCTCTGTTAGTGTTTGTGTGTATAATCTCAGACTACTGCTGCTCTAACAATGCCACCACTTAATCTCCAGATTATGAGCCAATCTCCAACAGTCAGACACCTGGCAAAGCATGATAGGACAGGTTACCCTGGGGTCAAGTGGACAGGGCCAAATGCTAAAATAAACAGCAGTATTGTCTGATAGAGTGTGTGTTTCAGCACATGTACAATACAGACACAGAGAGACAACAGTGAGCATTATAGCAGGCTGAGTGTGTCTGTAAGACAAAGACAAATTTACGGATTGTTCAGACGGCAGGGATATGAGATTTGTTTCAGATAAAAAAAAAAATCAGATGTTTAAGACACTGTCCACACTGTTACGTCCCTAGTGGTCAGATACAAGGTGTGTGTCCAGACATTGCCATCCTTTATGCATGTGTTGCTGCGGTAACGACACAGACATTGGTAATTACACAGGTATGCTTGTGGAGCTTTTTAATGTTCAACAGCTTTCAAGCTTTGTCTGTACAGAAGCCTCCCCGCAAACTATCAGTAGACAATTTATTTCTGCACCTGTTGGTCTCCATGTTGTCCTCCTATTGCTGTTTTTATATTCAGCACTTCTGTCACTCCGGATTTTCAAGTGAAACACTTCCAATTTCAGTGCCCAGACACATGGACTTTCATTTAAAATCCACCTCCGAATATGTTTTAGATCTAATTTGCAAAAAATCTGAAAACCAATCCATACAACACCAAACAATGGATATGGATAGCCAGACTGAACAAGGCCCAACAGCACATTCACCCATTCTCTTTTCCATTACTAACACACACACACACACGCATGCAGGCATCCCACAAGACAAAACATCCTCTCTGATACCCCACACATTCATACACAAAGATAAAACACACACACATTCTGACACTGCGTTGTTTTGTTTACAAAGACACACAAAACCTCTGTAGGCTGATAGAGGTGTTAGATGTGGTATGACCCGAATTCATGTTTTAGGGTGGCAAGAAAGAAGCTGTGTGTGTGTGTGTGTGTGTCCATATAAACAGCATTATAGAGAAAGAGAGAGACAATGAACTCGCACTATTCCACATTCTTTACATGGCTCACATAACTTTCCTCATCAGTGTGAGTGTGTTCCTGCTGCACCCTGCCCACACTAACTGTATTCTTTCTGAAGCCCTAGAATTAGCTCGACCCCAAAAAATCCCAATAATTACTACTTCACCTACAAGATACCCACCCTGTGGCAGCACAGTGACAGGAAGACAGTTCCCATCAGCCCTAGAGGCTAGTCCTCTCAGACTGTTACATTTGGCACTTTCTGTACTTTCTTGAGTGAAGCAAAAAAATTAGACACAAGCATTGCTGTCTCTGTTGTCACCAGAGAAGTGGTGCGAAAGGGCTTATTAGGGTAAATAAGTCCTACACTGTTAGCCGCATGGGCACACACAAATACATCACTACACATCAACGCATGGATGTACACTCGTGTGTAAAGACATATATGTACAAATAAAACATTACATCAAATATTACACAAGTGCACATGCACTCTTCGAAAACCAGGCCAAAAAAAACAGACCAAAAAAGAATATGTGCAAAAACACAGATGAACACACCTCTGTGCTCAATAAAACATTAGATGAGTTGTATAAACAGGAGAAGGAAAAAGAGAAAGAGAGCTCACATGGTTGTCAATAGCAACAGCTTTTTAGTGGCTGATCAGCAGTACGTGCAGTCAGCTCTGCTGCAAAGAATTGTGGGATATCATCAGCATGCTTAGAGGAGATTTTTTTCTGGCAGTCTAGTTTTAATGTATGTTTTAATGGTCTGGCATGACAAATTTACACACTGCAAGTGTAATTTGATACAAAAACTCACAGAAATCTGCTTGCACTATTTATAAAGGTATGTATATTTTATTTAGAGAGCCAATTACCGACACCAGCTACATTTCTGACACATGGTAGTTGAACTTCTCAAGCTGAAACCATCACATATCTGCAAGTTTTACTGTTTCAAAAACTTGCATTTTTTTCAATCATCATCAGTCAAAAAACAAGAGGCAGTGTGTATACGCACATTTTTACAGTACATTCTCTCTGCTCTCATGTTGCTGCTGAATGCGACATAATGCAGAGACAGGTCGATACGAGCTCTGCTATATGGCTCACAGACATGGGGAGGGGGCTGTCAGGGTAATTACACTGTCCTCTGGGGGCGTATCACTCTGCAAACCAACAGCCTAGATCTGAATGTGGGTCATTATACACTCACACAAACACATGTGGGTAGCAAATTGATGCAGATGAGAGATGATCGAACTAAATCAAAGTCAACAGGAAGTGTAAAACAACCAGGATGCGTTGTGCTGGGCTTGCAGGTGGCTGCAAACAGCATGCTCGTGTCTGTAATAAACGTTGCATTATCGCCCACCTAATGACTGGAAAAAACTCTGTCATGTTGGCAGCATCAGTAACAAAAAGGAGAGTCGGGCTACAGGTTGTTTTGAGTGTACACAAATCTTTTGGAACAAGGGCTTTTTAAGCAAACCTGAGAAAGCTTTTATGTGTTAGGAGGAAATGTCTTCAGTATGACTAAAACCCAAGCCAAGCAGAACTTAAGACACTTCCATCATTATGAAAGAGGCAAGATGTGGAATTTAAATTATTTCACTAAGAAAAAAAAAACCTCAACTCTGACACTGCTGAGGTACGAATAAGAGGTGATTTGAGTAATGATACATGTATAAATTCAATACTTAATCTTGTCTTCTAAATGAAAAATAATAAATAAATAGGTCTAAGGGTCAGAAAATGCTTCTTCTTAGAGGTGAATAATTTTACAGTAGACTAAGTTTACAGAAGTGTGTTTTAAGATAACTAATTAGCAATTTTTTCCAGTTCTGTTTCTTTTTTCTAATTTCACATTATTCATTCATCAATCTTAAGTGCCTTATGAGATAATAACTTTTAATCTAAAGGATTTCTGAAGCACTGAAAATAACGTTGATACCGTTAGTGTTGGCTTTACGCCACTGTCTGCCAATACATTACATTCAATATGGCTTTAATATCAACAAACCAAATATTTGGTGCCGAAATGGCAAAATTTAATGACTAGACGATTTAGAGCAATGAAGCACCAAGTGAAAATATAGAAGTAAAACGCAAAACAACTGTAAAGCATGAACGCCAGGCTGATTCAGTGTTCATTATCCCTGTGCTGCCGTTTCCTCTGTTGTCATTTCCACTCACTACTGTTAACTCTTCGTCCTTCGCGGCCGTATTAAATGTAACGTTACGGAGTCCATTGTCGGACAGGCTATGTCTTAACATGTTATCACATTTGAGCAAATTTACCTGAAAATTGTGAATTCCGTCGTTTCGACCCGACTCTCCGGAGCTGCCAGGCCCGGGTGCCCTCCTCCGCTTTATCCGCCCACTGAGGCAGCCTAAAAACACAGCTCCTGTGTTCACTGTCGGTTCCAAATGCTCTGACAGAGAAAAATATATCCTAAGAGACACGGAGACTGATATGCCCGGTGGAAGGACAGAGGGCTTGAGCCTGAACCCCCAAAAATGTCGCTTGTGTGGCGGTGAAAGCAGTTTAAAGAGGCTGGAGGAGGATCTGCTGTCGACAGAGACGGGAGGGCGGTTGCAACAAGCTAACCGCCATCAAGCACCGACCACTGGCCAATCACAGGGCTTCCTGCTGCCTTTTAAAATAAGAGCACACCATTGACCACGTGCTGGCTCAGGAAGTTCAAAATAAAAGCATAGCGACTATTCTGCAACGTCCGGTCACTCTGACTATGGCACATTATTATACGGAACAGAACAGAACAGAATAGAATAGAATAGAATAGAATAGAATAGAATAGAATAGAATAGAATAGAATAGAATAGAAAAGAAAAGAATAGAATGCTTCATTGTCACTGTACTTAAAATGCATTGAGATTGCTTTGCAAACTTCCTTCAGTGAAAAACACAGAGTAAGACAATATAAAAAACAGAAAATATTTAAATATAACGAAAGATCAACATAATTATTGTAAAAAATATTAACATACTCCAGTGGCAGCCCATGTAAGATTAATGCAAAAGAGGTATGCAAAGTAGCAGCATGACCAAAGATGATTATTGCACTACTTATTGTTTCTTTCTTCCTATATACTATAAGTAGTCTATTTAATATTTATTTCATTATGTAATTCGCTTTAATTAAGATGGGAGATAGACAAGAAATGTGCATAAATTAAATAATGGCATGTTTATTTCAACACATTTCTTTCTGCTATTTCTTGCAGGCCTCACAAATTTGCAACATTTTATTATTGCAAGAGTAGAAATGTAGCAATGTGTAACACTTTTCCTTGTCACAGTTTACCAAAATACTGTTCAAACCCAATACCCTCGACCACTACTTCAAAAAAGGAGAAAGAATAAAAGTGCGTATGGCATAATTTGGCCAACTTCACTTCATAACAAGGAATACAGCAAATTTTGGTTTTGTGGCGCCATCTGCTGGATAGATGATGCAGATACTCAAAAAAAAAAGAATACAGTACATGAAGAATAAAATGGGTTTTAGTCTGTCTCCATGGTAGTCCAACAGCAGACATGGGTTTTAAATTATCACCATGTTGCTCTGTTTGTAACACATTTCTACCGGATGCAAATTGTCACCACACCGTGTATATATCATATCTATGCCTTCACTCATGCTGCTGTGTGTATAACATACCTCTACTGGAAGTGCACATATGTCTACCTATTGCCAGATCTTTGTACTTTCTCATATTTATATTAATGTTTATATTTAATTTTTATTTATACTGCAAATTTAGTAGCCTTAGTTTCCTTCCATTTAAATTTCTATAGGCTATTGTTAACGGTTTTTATATTGGGCACTTTACAGAGATGTAAACAAAATCTCGTTCTGTACTACTTGTGTTCTGCAATGACAATGCAGCCTATTCTATTCTATTCTATTCTATTCTATTCTATTCTATTCTATTGTTAATAATAGTCTCAAATAGACAACTCGTGTAAGAATTTGTAATGGTATTTTTTTCTGAAATTATCCGTTAATTTTGCAGAGCAGTTAACCTAATTACAAGACTATTTTTGTTGCAACAGTTTAGGTTACTGGGTACAAAGGTGAAAGCTGTGAATTACGTTGTGTCTATGTGTTGCCAATATTTACACAAAGATTCAGCTCCATCATGTGGACATATAGATGTCAAAATGCAGCAAAAAACATTTTAATTTAGGGTTAGTTGCATGCTGTGATATTGGTAAACTCTTACGAATAATTAATAATGCCCATATCAGTGCAGTTCCGTAAACCCATGGACCCGCAGGGAAGACAGTAGGAGTGTTTGTGTGTGTGTTGTCCCTGCTCTTTGACCCAGTTCGACCCACAATAAATACCTTCCTGCGTTGACCGGGATCGTTGGGTTACAACACGGCCGAAAAATGTCCCGAGCTGCGGAAAGACTCAAACTTCTGATCAATCATCTTGATCGGTCACCTGCTTGGATCGTATCCTTTATTTGTGCCCGGGTCAGGGCGAAGTAGTGGCCGACAGAGGCGCACTAACCGGCGGATTCGTGTCGCTGGTGAGGCCGGGGTTTTACTGATGGCTGCAGGCCTGGTTGAATATAAGGAGAAATACGAGGGATTGGAATATCACAGCTACGATTTACATCACATTATTGATCATGAGGGTTTTACTGATGAATTCATTTGCAAAGACATGTTGACGCACCGTTACTTTAAACGGAAGTGTTACAGTTATGTCGGTTGCAGTCAATGGGCTACGTGTTATAAAGTGTTTTGCTCTTGTTTTGACCGGTTATTTCCCAAAATTAGGGTGCATGTTTGCAGAAGTAACGCAGATTTGGCACGATAAAAAGGAATATAATATATGACAGATGTTTATTTACAGCATATCTAGTAAGATTTATATCTGACTTTTTCACAGAAGTAGAAAGTGATAATAGAAAAATAACGGTGTAATAATAATAATAATCTAATAATTGTACTCTTCTATAATTACCGTTGAAGATAAATAAGTGTAAGATTTGATATTATTTCTGAAATTTGACCAAACTTAACCTGCCCTGGAGTTGATGAGAGCCTCCAGATGCAGGTCAGGACAGAGTCTGATCTGCTCAGTTTTATTGCCTACTTTGCTCCTTGACTTATTTCCATCAGAGTGCTTCACCAACCTCTGCTCAAACCTACACCAATACTGACCCACAGAATCTGAGGTAGGGATACACCTTTCTTTGCACATGTCTCCAGCCTCAGCAGGTGGTTCAGGGTACAGGTTCTCCAAAGGACAATTATATAATGCATGTTTATCATTAAACTCTGACACATTTTCTCCAGTGTGAACCAGTGTGATAATGCCCCACTTTGCTGCTCTTACTGTATAGTCATTGTCCTTCTGTAACAACATTGTTACAATATTGCTATTCAGAATTATAATTACTCATATTTACCTGCCCCTCTTTGATAGATACACCTTGGACAACAACTTACTGACCCCAGAACAGCGACTTTTCTATGAAGAAAATGGCTTCATTCTCATCAAGAATCTGGTGTCTGATGAGTACATTGAAAAGTTCAGGTGATCATGAGAAACACAGACACGGTAAAGTGTATGAGCATAAAAAATAACAATGCTGTAATGTGTAGGAATATGTCAACGTTGCAATATTCTGGACTATGATAAGGCCACAATAAATCAATCTATGAGATCCACAGAGTAAGTGAAGTTAAAATTTGCAAGAGGTGCAAAGTACAAGAGGGAAATAGGAGGGTAAAAAATGTCTTTATTGATTACGACTTGCTCAAAGACAAACAGCTATACTGCAAAGTGCTGATGATGTGTGATTTCCTTATGCCTGCATTTTTCAGGAGGGAATTTGAACGGGTCTGTCGGCAGGAAGTTAAAGTTCCTGGTATGGTGGTGATGAGAGATGTGTCAATTGCTAAGTCAGAGTTTGTACCAGATCAGAAAGCTGTCTCTAAACTCCAGGATTTCCAGGAGGACCCAGAACTGTTCCAATACTGTGCCTTACCACAGGTGCAATATACACAGGCTACACATCACTCATTATGTAGTCTAGTTGTTATCTAGCTGTTACAGACATCTCAGTCATCCTTCATATTCAGTTGCATGTGGGCTAATCTGAGCACAAACTGTTTTTGTGTCAGATTCTGAAGTATGTGGAGTGTTTCACCGGACCCAACATTATGGCCATGCACACCATGCTGATAAACAAGCCTCCTGATGCAGGTATAGACTGACTGAAGAGGGTTATTTGTGATAAAAGGTAACAACAATAGACTCTCTTGGAGGTGTGTCATAATGTGATTGTGTTGCTACTTCAGGGAAGAAAACATCTCGTCACCCAATGCATCAGGACCTGCATTACTTCCCGTTCCGCCCCGCCGATCGTATTGTCTGCTCTTGGACTGCGATGGAGACAGTGAATCGGCAGAATGGCTGCCTGGTGGTCCTGCCAGGAACACACAAAGGCACACTAAAGGAGCACGACTACCCACAGTGGGAGGTATGAGGACGCACAAAACACTCCAGGAAGTGTATACAAATACACAACACGATCTCAGTACTCGTATGTGTTCTCAGGGTGGTGTGAACAAGATGTACCACGGAGTACGTGACTACAACCCAGAGCACCCCAGAGTGCACCTGGTGATGGAGAAGGGTGACACTGTGTTTTTTCACCCCCTACTGATCCACGGCTCCGGTATGAACCAAACACAGGGCTTCCGTAAGGTAAACTGTTACAGAACCCACAAACCACATGGTTAATTTTATTGAATTTTAGGACATAAACAAAGGCATGATATTGAAGAGTGGACTGTGTGTATTTATGTTTGCAGGCCATCTCCTGCCACTATGCCAGCGGTGACTGTTATTACATTGATGTAAAGGGAACGACACAGGAAAATATTGAGAATGAGGTGATGGAGATTGCAAGCAAGAAGTACGATGTGGCTGATATTTCATTTAAGGTCAGACATCACACTCTTCATTTTGAGCATTTTGTTTATTGAATACAGATATTGATTCTTGATTCCTTCCTGAAAAAAACAAATGTTTCTTCAGAAGGATAAACAGATTGAAGCACTACTTAGTATGATTCAGCGCTGACACACATATCATATCTATACTGTATTAAGATATGTGCATCATATACTGTATATGATGCATCATATACAGTATATGATGCACACCATTATGTATATGGCCAGTAAGTCTTAGGCCACCTTTAGCGTTGTGGTTTTTACAGAGTTGAAATGAGCAAAGATATTAATTTCTTTTTGTCTTTTTTCATAAACAACATGAAAATACAGGAAATATGCGCACAGCCTTAAAAGACAGACAAAAAACTGAATTAAATGGGTTGTAAAGGTTAAAGTGACTATTAATTGTGACCCCTGTCCCCATGACATATGTTCAATGAAACCTGGTGTAAAACATCAGAAAATTAATGTAATTAATCTGATATTGTCTGTACAAAAAGGTTAAAGACATGTTAAATTCTAAGGGAAGTCACACTAAATACTACCATTTTGGTTTATAGACGCTGTTTTTTTCCCCAAGTAGTTTTTCCCCTGAAACTTTTGTTTTTACTGTTGTACATACAGTACTTCCCATATATCCAGAGTGTTTCTTAATACAGAAAGTGAGAAATGCATATGTGTGGTCAACTTTACTGAACCACAAAACCTAAAGTTGGCCGAGGACTGTTGCACAGTATAGTACATGCATCTGTCATTTTTAAAATCATTTTTAATGGAGTCTCAGAATCTTGATGTGGATGTTTCATTCCGGCTCTTTATTCCAGTTAACAAGGACGGTGATGTGTGACAATGCTCACAGATTGAAAGTGAATTTATTTTACACTGTACAGACACAATCCTAAATAATTACAGGTGGACAAAATACATGAACAGATTTATGAAAATGAATGACAGCATGTACATTGTTGATATTTGGCTTGCAGTTTCTAAATTTGTCCATCCTTGCAAGCATACTTTAAAAGCTTAACTCAATGAGAGACCAGTGACAATAACATATCATCCAAACCTAAATTCAGAGATGGATGAAGATGGAGCAACAATAAAATGCAAATGTTGACAGTAACAGTGAGCACTGATAACATAAAAACGTCCTGAGTTAACATCACAGGCTTCCCTGTTTTTCATACACTTCACATAAAATTAAAGTATCAAGGTGAAGTTGAGCATGAACACTGTTAATATTTAGTATTGAAGCTCTCATCCTGTCACTCATGGCAAGTATGCACTTTAAAGCTTAGTGCAATGAGAGAGCAGGGAGCAGTGATAACAAACTTTACTCTTAAAGCTGCACTGGACACAGAGCCATCTATTACATGTAATCCTCTACATGTCGGCCAGGTACAGGCTGCCTTGTGATTATTCCCCCACATGGAACTAAATACTACTGAGATCCATGTGGAGCTGTTAGCATGTATGCTACAATGGTGGTCAAAATGACCTCTGCAGAAATGTGGGATAGTGGTGTGGCGGTTAGCACCATTGACTCAAAGTAAGAAGGTCCTGGGTTTGACTCCAGCTGGTGCCAGGCCTTTATGTATGAAGTTTGCATGTCATGTTCTCCCCATGTCTGCATGGGTTCTCCAGCTTTCTCCCACCATCCAAAGTCATGCACCGTGATAGGTTAATTGGTCAATCTATTCTGACATTCTTAAAAGAATGAGCAGAGTTTGTGTCACATCTGTCTGTATCTTGTGCTCTCAGTACAGACAGAAAGAGGATGCAGCTTTATGTCTCTCCACTGAGTACTGAAATTCTTTCGTGTCACACATCATCTTCTCAGCTGACAATCAGTTTGTAATGGAGTCATATTGTAAAGTAACCCCAAACAGGAATAACAACATCACCAACTTATCTCTTGTTATTGTCTACAAGCATAAGATTTGTAGGGTGTGAAATAAAATCCTCCAAAATACCTCCCTGTCATGAGCTACATTTGTTCTGTGGTCAGCCTTTACTAGGACAGGAACATGTGGTGACATGCCATTATCATACATAGAGCTGGAATTAAGCTAAGTGTGCTACATTTCATCATGTATGACAGAAGGCAGCTAAATGCAATCTACAGTATAATCACACTGAGACCTCATGTAAACAGATGTGGTTCTTACCTTCACTGACACGAAGGAGCAAAGATTTAGTGAGGCATTGTGGGAAGAGAGAAAACCTTTCAAATGGGAGGCTCTGGATTGGAAAATACCACTCTCTAAGATTGAATGATATATAATGTATTCATTTAATTTAGGGAAAAAAAAACATCCCTCACATGAAGACATCCTGACAGCATCACACTGCACCATTCTACTCAATGACAAATACTACAGCAAAGGAACATGAAAACTACTGGTTTTAAGTGGAGGTTGACTTATGCTTTGATTCCCCAACAGGATACCTGGGCGATAAGAGGCCGGCTGGTGCAAGGAGAGAGGATTTCACTGTGATGCAGCAGATGTGTGACAGAAGCTGAACGCATAGAGGGACACGAACCACGGAGCTGTAATTAGAACAGATCGACAAAGTGATTGGAAAAGCGACGCTAAGAATGCTCTATGTAATCATGAAAGTTTGTTTATAAACATTTTTCTCGTCATACAATGCCAATTTTCCATTTTAGTTAAGGACGTTTAGCCATTTGAAATAGTTTTGGAATTCCAGGAGGTTCCTCTAATTTCGTTGTGTTGCCCCACCTCAGATCCACAATCCTCAATCTTCCTGCTTGTAATCAATATCAGTGTGTCGTCTTTAAGGATGTCCAGATTCCTAAAATCCACGTAGAGGATCAAGAATAGAGGGGATTGTCTGGAGGACCTATGACCTTTTCAGTAATTGGACCTGTGACACATAGAGGTGTTAAACAACAGCAGAAGAAAACATTAAAAAGAAGAGTTTTCCTTATTTAGAAGGAATTACATTAGCTTTTTAAAATGCTAATAAAAATGTGAGACACACCTAAATTAAAAGTTAATTATAAGCTTAAATGAACATTATTGTGCTCATAAAATACAGGGGATGACATAACAAAATAACAGACTCATAATACAGTTTCCACATATGTCATTTTACTGATATTTATCTAAAATGACAGCACAGATGGAAGGATGTTGCCTCCTCTCTCCTCATGTCACTCACATCCTGAGTGGGTGGGACTACGATACATGGAGATACAATGTGAGAAATAAGAAAAGGTATGGGTGTCTGTCCTTTAAGCATATTTTAACACTAAAATGGACTATTGGGTCCAAATGAGAGGATTCATAAAACATAAGCCAATGGCAACAGAGATTTTGAGGGAGTTTCTCACCTACCTCATTATTAAATTAATACATAGAGTATTAAGCACCTGACATTCAGCTCACTAACCGCCTTTACATTTCAGCCTTTTACAGGCAAAAAGTGAAATTAACTCAGTGACTGCCAATAACTGTTTCATTGACTGAAATCTTGATAGAGATAAATATCGAATGAATGGACAGACAAGGTTGAAAAAGATGATTTATAGCATGTTTATTGGGGAACATGAGGTTGTTATGAAATGAAAAGACAGATTGAGGTGATTAGACAATGGATGAAAGTAATGAAAGCTGTAGTTTTGCTGAAGTGATTTTCTTTGACTTTAGCACTTTTTAATTAACACTGAGGCCTTAATGTATGTCATATTATGAATGAATTTAATAATAAGGTTAATTTCCTTCTTGATGTCATTTTAACTATTTGATGATGAGTGAATGGATGCTGTTTTTTGTTTAGTATTAAACTCAGAAATTGATGCAATAATGTTCTGCCTCTGGTCAGTGGTGTCAAATGATTTCAGTGTGACATCTGAAACTGTGAATGAAAAATTAGGGAAGCAAAGGGACACAAGACATGGTTAACCAATAAAGACCTAGGGCTATTTTTGTGGCAATTACAAAAATACAATTTTCTCAATATTTAACCTTTCTTAAATTTTTTATCTCCATTTATTATGATATTATCCTCTGTATTTTGTGCTTTTTCAGTGAAAATCATGTATTTTTCTATATTTACTGATCATGTAGATGTACTTAAAATCTCAGAGTAAAGTTGATGGTTATTGTAACAGAAACAGAAAACTGAAGAAAAAGTGACTTTTTCAGCAACAATATCAATAACTGAATGTAAAAACAAGCGTCTTCATCCACTGTCATTGATCCAACTCCATGGGTTTTACTGATGAATCCATGTTGTAGAAGATGACAGTGTTGCCAAGGTAACTACAGAGCCTCTGAACGTCCAAATGGGTCATATCTGATGACGATGAAAAGATGACAAACTGCATTTTATACCAATTATTTACCTTTATTGATAGGATTAGTGGATCAACAGGTATTAAACCGTTTAGATCAGTAGATGGTTTTGTCGACGGTGGATGTTTGGATCTTTATGGGTTAAAAATATTTGCAAGTTTGCAGGATAATGGTCAGATGTGTTAAAATGATGCATTACCATACTGTATCTCTGTTGTAGTTTCAAAATCATTTGCATTCAACAATTTTAAATCAATTTTAGTTATCACTGTCTAATTCTCCAAGAGTCTGAGCAAAGTCTAACACTGACAGTTGTGTGTTGGTCTCTGAGGGTTTGACTGGTTTCAGATGGGGGCCAGCTATTTCCTGGCTTCCCACTCTGGAACCTCACAAAACACCTGATACAGCTTAGTTAAGTGTGTGTGCATGTGTTTATGTGAGTGAAATAAAACAGTGTCTTTGTTCAGAACCAGAGGGAAACTCTCAGGATATTCACTCGAATGGGGCCACACATCTTTGTCATACACATGTATACAATCAGGGGAAAGAAAAGGTACCCATATATGCATAAATACACACTAAAAGACTGACAAACACGTTTTAAAAAACACCAAATAAGGTTACGCAGATGCAGAGGCACATGCAGTAAAATGTATTCTCACAAGCGTTTCAGGCTCATTTGCTGCTCGCTGTTGCCCAGACTGTAAAGTGGCCAGCCGCCACCCAGTTTCCTTCATAGGAAACACATTTAAGATTTCACGACATCACATAGGTGAGGAAAAATCCACAGCAACAAATATATTTTACCTCTCCGAGTTGAAGCAGACCCTTTACATACAGTTCAGTAGCCTTCAGTGCATTAAAGCACTAAACACAGGTTTGTACATTAAGGTATGTATGTGAAACCCTGAGATCAATCCAACCTGGAATGATAATGAACGGGTCCAAGACGTTCCTGCCTGCAAGGGACAGGCACATGATTTATAACAAAGGAAACAATGTACAATGGAACATATAAAAGCCAATAACATATGTCTGAGCGTAGTTGGTTTGATTAAATCCTGATATTTTTAAATTATTGCACATTGCATATGAAGCTACATGGGGATTTCCATTGCTTTTAAGTGGCTTAACATTTGATTTCAGCTTCTAAACTTTGGGAGGAAACACTAAAAGAGCAAACTGACCTACTAACCTTAAACTCACAAATGGGAAGTGAACTTTGGCCAACAAACAAACCTAGATACAAACAGCATATAAAGACCCACAGTATGTGTCCAGTAGCTAACATGGTGACCTGTGTGAACCTCTGCCACCGACAAAGACAAAAGAATCATGACTTTGTGGATGAATCTTT
Source organism: Apogon talboti (assembly GCA_037367365.1). Taxonomy (NCBI): domain Eukaryota; kingdom Metazoa; phylum Chordata; class Actinopteri; order Kurtiformes; family Apogonidae; genus Apogon; species Apogon talboti. The sequence goes on along the minus strand of JAPQRQ010000005.1, from coordinate 1,485,712 downwards.
GATAACCGATTGGCTGGTGGTGGGAGCCGCATCCTCCTTCAGTCTAGTGTGTGACATCATGTGACCCAGGATTGGTGAATTGACTTTAAAGGAGATAAAGCTCTGACTGTAAGCAAGGAGGCGTGCTGGATACGTCCGTCCTCCTGTCTCTCTGTCTAATAAAGTAATCTTTATGTAGGACTGTGCTCTGATTACGTGCAGCAGACAGATTTGGTTTCCTCAGGATTTATTCCATCCCTTTTTCTCTCAAAATTAGAAACAGCAGCAGAAGGTCCATACTCTTCTGTTGCATACTGTACCCTCTGTAAACTACTAGGACCCTGAAAAAGTCAAATACTAAGTTGGAAATTACTCTTTTTTTTTCATATACAATCTCTCTTTTTTCACCTCACCTCACCCTATCCTCCATCACTCCTTCTTCTTTCCTTCTTCTTCCTCTAATTCCCTTGAGCAATAGAAATTCCAGCAGTCAGTGACTCTCCCCCTTCTTTCTCCTCCCACTCTCTGACTCCCTCATCGCCTGCCTCTCCCACCTTCCTCCCTTCTCTCTCTCATCTCTCACTTCAGCTAAGGTAGGTGAGGTGAGCGGTCTAGTAGAATTCTTACTTTTCTTTTTCAAGATGTCCTGGACTAAAGCCTTCATTGCCTATTTGATGACCACCTTTTTCATCCTCACCAGTGAGTAATGTCCTGGGGGTGGGGGGAAAAGGGTGGGGTTGAGTCTGAATTATGCATTGTCAGGTGGAATAAGAAGGATTGTAGTATTACAGAATGTAACCTATTATTATGTTTTAAAGTTTTTACAAAAACGAGTAATTTCATTTATTTGTTCTTTTTGAGGTGCTGGGTTAGGGGGCTTCTCAAAAAGATTATTTTAATATGGGAGTAGTTGGAATAAACAAATATATACATACATACACAAGAATTGTCATTTATTTAAGGAATTAAAAGAATATATTTTACTGTTTTTTTTCCCTTGAGGACACACAGGAGCCTTGGAAAATACAACCTTACTCTGTTTTTACAACTTAGGCGACTGCTGTACACCCTCCAAAAATGGACAGCTGTGACTTAGATCAGTAGGTGTGGTCTCGATAATAAGGACAAGGACCATCACAAATCTAACATGAAACGTGTCAGATCAAACAATAAATGGCAGACTTCAAGAGACACGGATGACAGCAATTCCACTTTTAGCTTGAAGCTTCATATTCAGTGACTTTGTTTTTTCTTCTCATTTTTCTATTACATGTAATTTTATCTGCTGAGGTGGTGATGGGGATACACCACACAGTTTGTTGATTTTCAGGAGTAGAAAATGTATTTAGAATGTCTAGTTTTTCAAGACTATTTGATCCATGACTTGCAGTAATTATGTATGTTATTATGGATGTTGCTATTTTAATTATGGTCCAATATGCTGCATACATAATAAATTGTGAGTCATAGCGTCTTCTTTACAATGGTAGATACCCTGTGTTTTCACCTGTTTTTTCTTTTGTTTATTTTTTATTTCATGTTTTAATTAGATAGTTGGACTAGTGCTTTCTGCAGATGGTTTGTAGGTTATTTTGGCACAAGCACCATGTTGTTTTTGATCATGTTACTGGGACAGGTTAAGACAACCTGCAAATTTCTTCACCTAATGCACCTGCACAAAGTCTGGAGTAACTGTATGAGCTGAATTTTATGCACCAGCAGGATTAAGAGAGAAAGGCTCTGAAATGTACCATGTGTTCTTGGTTTCCTCAGTTTCCATTGTGGTGGAAAGTGCAGCCGTCCGGGATGATGCAAAAGCAGACGAGCGTAAAGGTGATCACCTGCCAAGAGATTTTTTTTTCTTCTTTTTCTTTTTTTTTGTTTTAGTTTAATTTTGCTCCAAATGTTGTCCATATGTGACATTTACCTTCTGACCTCTGACCTTTAGGTGTAGCAAGGCAGGTGTTCATGCCAGAGTCAGATGCCTCTAACTTTTTTAAGCGCCGCAGTCGCCGTTCGGTACGATACTATCTTGAGCTCCAAGGTAAGTTTTTAATTAATCTTATTTAAATCAACATTTTATTTTGCTATCTGCTTATTGGTTTGAAAGCAAGACTTTAATGTCTCACTGTTTTTACTATGACAGTGGCGGATAGCTCACCGCTGTGCTTTAATGTCAACTAAGTAAGCCATTTCAGGAAAATTATGACCCTTCTGTAGTAATCTATTACAGAAAAGGGGTCTGCTCGGAGGACAGGTGGTGGGATTATATAGATTTGTATTTGTGTTACTGTGTGGTTGGTTTGCTGGAACATTGTGGTTGATGTGGCCACAGTGGACATGGTAAATATAATATTACTGGCTCTTGTACATAAGTACTGGGGGTTGTTGGTTTGTCAATGGACGATGAGGATAACATATTTTAATGCTTTTACTGCAATCTTTAAACAATCCAAGAAGCAAAAAAAGGGAGAGAGGAGTAGAAACAGGTGTACAGTAGCAGCTCTTAAACGTGAGCTCAACACACACACACAGGCTGGAAGCTGCAGGAGTCACAGGGTAGTATGGAGCAGACTTTCCCTCTCTTTTCTTGGTACAATAAGCTCATTCTTGCTTTACCCACATCAGAGCGATACAGATTTCCACCGCACCTCAAACCAAACACTCTGAGACAGAAAAATGCTTTTAAACAATTCTACAAACACAAACAATCTTGATGCCAGAATTGGCCGAGCTGAGGTTGACAGAGATCTTCATTGTTTTGAGGTGAAGTGTCTGTTTTTTGTTTTTTTTTTCTGAGGCCTATCAGAGGGTTCCTGTGTGTCCCTCAGCAGGCCCCCACTGATAGGCTGTGGGTCATTTCATTTCAACACTAAATGGGGCATCCAACTCACAGTCCTGCCGTCCTGAAAGTCTGCTCCCGTCCCTTCACAATAAAAGTCCATGAAACCTGACAAGGGCGGCTGCGTTTGTCTGTGGTTTCATGAGGAAACTGAAAGCAGATGCCACCATATGTTAAACTGCATATTGGTACCTGTAACATTAAAGTATTGTTATCACATTTGTGAGTGATGGTGCAAAATATAAGTTTCATTCTGATCTGGGTTTCCTAACAGTGAAGCTCCACATCCTGGAGGCCTGTTTGGAGGTGAACAAGGTTTTCAGTGTGTTTACACACAACTTAGTGATGCAATCCCAACACGGTTTTTATCTGAATCATATTTGTTGTTTTAATTTCTATTTATTTATTTATTTGTATTTATTTGTATTTATTTTCTTTCTATTTATTAAAATGTCTCTTGTTGTTTTGATCTCTATTTTATTTACTTATTTTTACATATGTGCTTATTGATACTTCCTGTCCCTGAGTTGTAATTTTCTTTTACATTGTGTTATATTCTTTGCTATTCACATGCTGTAGTCTGTGTTCTACCCTGACTTTTAAATGTTATTATTGCCTTTGTCTGTAAGCACTTTGGGTCAACTTCTGCTGTTTTTAAATGTGCTATATAAATAAATTGACTTGACTTAGAAGTTCATTATGATTCATGTTAAATTGAGAGGCAAAAAGAAAAATACAGACAGTATAGGGTCTAATGTGGACAGAGGCTTTACTGTCCATGTGTGGGTGGGTTTGCTTGTTTTTCTATACGAACAGAGCAGAAGGGAAGTGTAGTGTTTACACACATGTCTAATGCATTAAAGTGATAAGTATGGGCGACTCATTTATTTGGTTTTAACCCTTCACTTAGAAAATATAAACAAACATAAGTTATGGTTGTCGATTGTCATAGTTTAATAGTACTCATTGTGTTGTTTTCTGTAAAGCTGGCATCCATTACTTGTAGCTGGAGGTGGTAACAAACAGCTGATGAGGCTGAGATGTTTCATAAAGTCTTAACATTAGCTTCAGCCTGTTTGAGGAAAGAACAGTAGTGGCTTCACCTGGTTCTTCCATCATCTGTAAACTCTTTCTTTCCATCCGGTCTTCATGTAGCCGAGCAGAGGGTGAGGCTGGCAAACAATGAGCGGTTGAGGGAGTACAATGAGGAGCAAAGGAACGAGTATGAGAACTACGTTGAGGAGGAGCGTGATGGTGAGACTTTGATTCCGCTGCATGAAAATGATTGACAATCCCAGAATGTTTATGAAATGATGAAAATATAACCCTCCATCTGTTCTATCAGCCATCTATTCCAAAATCTTAGAGAACCTTAGAGATGTACTTTCATCACTGGATTTCTCATTGGAGGAAACACATTGAAGAAGATTAGGAAGATGAACTTATTGTCGCTGATGGACCACAGTTCAGTGTCCGTCTGTGGTTGACACACAAGATGAAAGACTTCAATGTGGTCGTCTGTCTGGTGCGATATAGTTTCAGTAACAACAGTTTGAACTGCGAATCATAAAGATGTTTCTGGGTTTTATAGGTCCATAAACAGTGTATTGGTAGGCTGGTTTCAATGACCTGTAAAAGAAAGCAACATCTCCACCAGATCATTTTAAGTTAAGTTTCTTGTGCGCACGCCCCATCTGTCAGTCAGTAATATTCATTCATGTCAGAGGAACATGACAATAAAAAAAAAAAAACAAACAAAAAAACCCCCCAGAATTTTAAGATAGTCTGATAGAATACTTATGGAGGACTGACCCTGCCATAAAAAAGAATATCTACAGAAATACAAAAAAATGGCTTGAAAAATTAATTCATGTGCCAATACATAATACAAAAAAAAAATTAAAGGCATTTTCTATGAAGTTATCTGTAAAATGTGACAAAAATGGTTCTTTGCATTGTCATACTACTTGCTTGTATTTGATGGTGTCTAAAGTGACCTCGCTTTTATCAATTGCTTTCAATTTTAAAGGTTTCTTTACTCAAGAAAACTGACTCAAAAGGTGTTTCCAGGAACTGTCAGCACTGGTGACACTGTGGCTGTTGTGTTAACTACTTGTTACTGTACTTCATTAAAAAAGTCACCTCAGTCAGAGGCTATTAGCAATGCTACAACTAGGAGGTGTAAACTCTCCTGCTTACTTAAGTCATCTGTTTACCATCAGGGTTATCTAAATGCAGAACACTGATCAAATGCTAACCTCTACATTACACCAATTTTGCAAAAAAAAAAAAGTTTGTCATTTTATATCAATGTGATTTTATATATATATGTTTTTGGTTTTTTTTTACCCACAGAACAAACGGAGAGAACAAGGGAGACGAATGAACAGTTTCGGGAGTTTCACTACGATGGCCTTTATCCTCGTTTTCACTGGTTCCACTAAACTTGCAGAAAACCAGTTGTAATCCTATCAACTTAACCCTGAAAGCACTAAAAGTTATCTTCATGTTTTTACACTTTTATCAATGAGATGAGGAGTTTCTTCATTTTTATACATATTTTTTTTAACAAAACCCACATTGTGCAATAGGGGTCTCCAGGTGTAACTGTAAAGTATATATTCAACTGCAGTTTTTGTGTTGACAGCTGAATTGTAACATTAGAAATGGAGGCTATATGTTTTGCATGCTTGTTTTTTTTTTTTACATGTACATACAAGTTAGACTATGTATCCATTGCATCAGCCTGTGGCACAAACAATAATAAATCAACTTCTTATATTAAAACCAACTTGTTTTGCCAAAAAGATGCAGCATTATTTTTGCTTAAAGATGAGCTTCCTGATTCCAAGACCACTATCTTTTTACTTACACCAGCGCTGTCTGGTATTTTAAGTATTTAGAGGGAGAGGGGCGGTATGGAATAAAAGACGATGAGGTGAGCTGCAGAAGTCATCAGACTGAAATGAATTCCACATTCCAGAGTGGAAATATAGGACACAAACTGGGCAAAGGAAAGATAGAGGGGGAAAAAAGAAGGAGAAGCATAATTTAAGCACAAATTTAATGCTACGAAAATAATGTGACATGGCATGTCATAATTGCTAATGGCACAGCTTCAAATCCCAAATCCTTATTTTGTCTCTGTGGAGTGATTTCACCTCAGACTCTTTCTGTTCCAGCCCATGCGGACTGGCTGCAACTCTTGAGTTCGCGCCACCTGGCCGTAACAGTCATCACACAAACACATGGAGTGTGTTAAGAACAGAGAATGTCTGTCCTGATATTAGAGACTGGTTCTGTCCCCATCAGCCAAATTTCCTACAGTGAAACAAAAATATGGGCACAGTAGCTTAGCCCAGTAGTAATACCTATCTAGTCATTACATAAACAGAAAGGAAAATATATTAAAATAAATTGGGAACTAAGCTTAATTTTTTCATCAAAGTAGAAAATTTCTTCTCAAAAGACAAATGCCATATAATGTACATAATAGTGACCGTGTGCAAATGTAAACAATTTACATTTGCTGAAATACTGTTTACAGGAGTGAGTAGAAAAACTTCAAACTGGTTTAAATGGACTATTTTATTTCTCAAGTCAGCTATGTCCTAACATGGGAAAAGTTGTCTTTATGTGTTCTTGTCTGGCAAAGTTTATGTTATTTGAAACAAAACTTTCAAATAACATAAACTTTACTTAAAGGACTAGTAGACATCCTTATCAGGCTCTTAGGAAACTTGATCTGATCTTGTTACTGATTGGTTTTTGTACTAGTTGTCCTGGGATGCTCCTCAGTCACAGCATCCTTCTCTGGGCTGAGGTAGTTCTATTTCAGTACCATTTCCTTACCTGAGCATGACAAACGTTCATAAATTTCTCTAAAGGAGACAATTTCCCCATGATGACAAAAAGTCAAGTTACACCCTCAGTAATGACATTAACCAATCTGAACGTGTTAAAGCCATGGTATCAACCTCTGAAAACTTCCAGACTGTTCACATACAGTGAACATGGTTTATGCAACGTCTGACCCTCTGACAATGTGAGCTAAAACAAAACGAAAAAGCTAAAATTCTGTCAATTACTGTTCTGAAATGATATATTTAAAATATAAATATACTTGCACTAACTGAACTAACACATAGAGTACATACAGTACTGAAATTAAATGTTCAGAATTGGAAAAACTGAGTGTGAACACATTCCATATGTCTTTAACTTCTGACTTCAGCTGTAATGCTGCATATTCCAGACTTCCATCTGCAATTTTTATTGCAAGACGGCAAAAACAATAAAAACAGTGACCAGAAATTTAGCAAATTCTTATTTTAATCAGCTTATTTCGAACACATCCAATACAATTCAAAAAATTTAAATTGACACAATCAATAACAATAATATCTACACTTAAAAACATAATTCATAAAATCTAAAAGCTACTAAGACAATTTAATCAGAATGCTAAAATATGAATTGTTTGGGTGTCGACTGCTGCGGTGATAACGATGAACGTTTTTTCACTTCATGCTGTTGAGGAACTTGCCGTGCTCTTCGCCTCGAGGCAGCAGAAGCTCTCCACCAATCTTTGGTCCTGTTTTCTCCTGTGACATATTAAAAAGACACACAAACATCACGTTTTGTCTTTTACAACTCAGAGTCACAGGCTGAAAACTGTTTCTTTAAAACCATTAAACAATAATCCAGAAATCAACTGTACCTTCAGCATCCCATCACGCACCCATTTAAACAGGCCACAGTTACTGAAATGTCAAACAGAGACTTTAACACACATCTAATACTATACACAAAAACAGATATGTGCATATTCCATGAAGGGTGGGAACCTTAGAAAACAGGCACATCCAGAGTCTTACCTGCAGGTTTTATGTGGCAGTCTGTCAAGAGCTATGGCTCTTTGTCCACATGGACATTTGAAGAAACGCTTCACAGCATCATGCCACCGCAGGTCATGATTCTCTCCCACACAGCGATCCGCCGGCTTGAAGTAGGTATAGTTACACTTGGAACAGAAAAAAATTATAAAAATGGCTTACTTATTGCACTTTTGAGAGTCCATCAGCGATGTCTAATCATCACTAGTCACAGGCTCTCACTTTAGATTTGATGACAAATTATTACCACTGCCAAGGAGATTATGTATTCACCAGGGTTTGTTTGTGCATCTGTCTGTTTGTTTGCAACATAACGCAAAAAGTTATGGACGAATTTTAACTACATTTTTAAGAAATGTCCGAAATGGGACAAGGAACAAGTGATTAGATTTTTGGGGTGATCCAGCATTTTTTTATGGCATTTTCAGTTGAATAATCTCTCAGCTGGCATGTCTGTTTCTGCACATGACATTTGACAACATGTCAACGTGGCCCTATTGTTTATCTGTTGCTAGGTAACCCACTTCAAGAGTATTATATGTTAACAGCAGCATGGTGGGGAACTGAGCTGCCTTGGCAGAGGTCTGTGCTCTCTGAGTGCTTTTCTAGTTCTATGTGAAAGTATCTTTTCACTGCAAGCTAAACAGGGACAAGCTAAGACCAAACTAACAAACTCAGTACCTTTTTACAGCTAACAGCACGACATTTCATCTCTCTGATGCCCTTCATCTTGTCCTCCATCTGCTCCTTCTTCACCAGAGCATCAAAGTAGCGCTCCTGGAGCTGATACTCGGCCTGAGACAGAAAAGATTCAGTTGAATTCCATTCACACACTGCATATACCCAAATATGGCAGTATTTACAAAAAACATGTTAGGTGTAAGTAAGTGCAACTACTGTAACTCAAAAAAGGGAGCTGATACATGTAGGGGAAATGTGTGTGTTGAAGGGTGGCGTGTCTTGTGTCATACCGCCTGTAGGACAACCGCGTGACGAGATTGAGCATTGAGGAGTTTTTGAAACTCTTCTGACTGGATGTATTCGAGTTGATCTCTTTTCTTCTTCTGGGCTGGCTCCTCCTCATCATCATTACTGGACGATTCACCTGCACAGGTAAGAACTAATGTTAACACACAGTGGGATTAAGCTGATACCAATACATGACAAGATTTAAGTAATGTTAGCAAAAACAGTGTACTGCTGCTAAAAGAGCCATTAAGTAACTAAATAGCTAGTAGCTAGATAAATAATTGAAGAATATTGAAAGATATATGAAACATGTGAAGTGTGTGTCTGAGTACCATTGTGTGAGGCCAAATTCTTTTCCACTCGGGCATTTATCTCGCTGCCATTACTCCGTTTCCTCTTCACTGCATTGGGGTCTTCCCTCTGAAGCCCTGCCCCTTTGGCTCTCAGCTTCTTCAGAGCAGCCATTTTAGCAGCTGATAGGCTAAGAGAAGAGGACGCAGACACTTGAGGTGGGCTGTTGTCAAAGAAGAGGATGTCTTCACCCTCAGAGAAGCCTCGGCCGAGGGTGGGCCCAGCTGGTGTTGGGGGGCTCTGGGTGGTCTTGGGGACATCAGAGGCAGCTTTTGGGGACATCATACCGTCCCTCCTTGGCAGGGATAATCCAGGTCTGGCACCACCTGAACTCTGCAGCACCTGTATGTTTTCTGCCCTCCTTCGGCGGTTCTCCAGGAGCTCCTGCTGCTTGTGTTTCTGCTGTTTCAAGAGGTCTGAGGCTGAGATGGACTGAATGGAAGCTCCACTTCCATCTTTGGGGGCTGATGATCGACATACTCTTAGTTAGTGATGACAAGACTACGATATTTAAAACAATCATTGTTTTAAATATGTTCTGGTTTCTGGACAGAATGCAATTTATAAATCACTTTTGTTTGTTGAAGGGGTTGTATTTTTGTGGCAGAAAGACAGAAATACTGAAATAAAATTAATCTGAATAATAACAACTGTTCTTTGCTTTCACATTAAATTTAATATCGTAGCTAGCAGAGTAATTACTGAAGCATTACATGTCCTGTTCAGGTACCTGACTGTGTGCCCTGTGCCAGGTGTCTCTTCAGCTGCAAAGCTCCAGGTGTAGGCATCAACATCAGACTGCTAAACTCATCTGAACAGCCTGAGACTTTACCTGACTGCAACGCTAGAAAACAACAAAACAACAGCTAAGTTTCCAAGTCAGTCTTGAGGTTGTATATTTGTGTGTGGATGTGTTAAAGTTCTTACCCAGCCTCTTGGCCCGATCAACGAGCTGAGAAGAGCCTTTCACAAACAGCTTGTCAATAGTTTTCTGGACAGGTTTACTGGGTTTTGACACGGCCCTGAAACACACACACACACACACACACACACACACACACACACACACACACACACACACACACACACACACACACACACACACTAGTGAGTATCAGTTTAGGACAGAATACGACTGACATCACTAATTCAAGACTAATTTTCATTGGAGAATTACTCTGCGATGTCCATCTATAGGCAGAGATAAAATTGCCTTTGAATGTGATTAGATAGACCTACTACAACCAACCACAGCACCGATATGTGGGGCAGCTGGTGAACTACAACTACATTTTGTCAGAAATATGGGAATACAATTTTCTTGATTCAATCGGATGTAGCTGAAGTCAGCAAATTAGAGTGACCTAGGTTCCCATTACAAAAAATAATCCAAACACTAACAAATGCTTAATGAAATCTGATATAGAACACTAGAAAATTAATGCAGTTAATCTCATATCATCAGGAAAAAAAAAGAGTTAAAGTGCAGAGGGAGGTCCCACTAAATACTTGTCACTTTGGTTTGTAGAAGTTAATATGAAAATAAATAAAATATTTCCTGCATAATGGTTGTATCTTGTTACAGGAACTCAGAATTGTATATATGTGGTCATTATAACTCCGCTAAAACATTAAACCTAATGATGAGACTTCTGCACACAACTGTATCTATTTGAATGTCTTACAAGGAGACTGACTGAATCGGCCTAAAAAACACTGGTATGATGATGACGACACGTGTGCATGCATGTGTCATTGTATGTTGCAGAACACACAATGACAGTCTAACATCCACTTTCACTCACAGTGATGCAGCGCAGGCAGCTGATGATACACCGCCGTAGTAGAAACCGTCTTGACACAGCCGTTCTCTCAGGTTAGCACCCTTCCCCTTCACCCTGTTGGGAGCTTTTCCAGAGAACGAAGACTGCAGCTCCGCCCTCTTTGAGCTCATCTTCTTATACTGAGCCTTGACATGATACTGGCAGTATTGACACTCATACTGCACAGAGCAACAGAAACAAACATATACTGAAATGTCTCAAGAGGGGAATCTCTAAGTATGTGAAAAGACATTGGTGGAGAAGGACAATCACATGTGGAAGGTTGGACTGACCATGTTTACAATCTGTGAACAGGGCTCGCCATTCTTTTTCATGGCTTTGCATGTGCCATAGTCTTGAGCTTCACCCATCAGCAGCAATTTCTGTGGATGGTCTACTGTCAGGCTGACCTGAACATGTCAAAGAGAGACAAATGATTATGAATCAGTTAAAGTCCCAAAAAAGAAAAAAAACCCAAAATATATTCATAACTAAGTATTCTGATTCACATAGTTTTGACTGTTATACAGTTGCCAGTGCCATCTAGTGAACAAACTATGTAGTGGAAACAGTTTCTACATTATAGCAATGTACTAATCTTTGAATCTTTTTAGGAATGACCTTTGTACCTAATGACAATGACTAATGATAGATTAATGTATTAATACCTACTGTCTTGTGTTCTGCAAGCCATCAAAAATAACAATACCCCCAACTATCTAACAACGAGGTGAAAATTTATTTACATATTGGACTAGGAATTACTGGTCATGGGTTCAACTTATAATACAGATTTTAATAACAGCTCTTTACCACAAACACACTGACCAATATGACAATTTTAGAACACACTTAAAAGTAGTCCTTCTTTTTTGAGTTTAGTGGGTCTGAAATTAAACCTATCTCTGTGTGTAATAAGGAACCACTTTTTCTCTCTCTAACACATTCCTGTCATGAAATCTCAGTTTTTCCTGCTATCTTGACACCAGTAGTCTCCTGGTTTTTCACCCAAAATATATATTTTGCTGTGATGGGTAAAAGCTTCAGCAAACAAACCAGTCAATGGCAAAAGATCTTAAAACAGATTCAATAAAACCTAATTAAAAATGGTTGTGACTTTACCACATATGAAAACAGCTTGCAGTCATGTATAATTTTCCGCCTAACATAGTGGTCTTTTAGTTGTCACGGTGTTCTTACCAGTTTATCTAAACTTAAAGCAGAGGTTTGGACATGTTGCTTATTACAAAAGTAAAGCTGCAGTAATTTTTCATAGCTTTACCTCTGTTAAATACTGAAATTCTTTTCTAGAATGGAAACATTCTTTATACATTCTCATTCTTTATATCTTTTAACACGCTTTATATGTTTGATTAGAATTAATCTAAGATTCCAGCCCAGTTTACTTTCTGTCATGAGGTACCAACATAGTGAAGCTTCTGTGTGCTTTTTTGTCATGTGCAGAGACAACAGGTTGAGGTCAAAACAATATTTGTCTCAATGTCCACTTACACCATCATATCCTTCTTTCTGTTTCATAGGGTTGGGGTTGAGGAGACCAATGACAGTCCCCGGTTCAGTCTTCCAGTGCTCTTTATGGACTTCACCAAATAGGAGGAGAGATACAAATACCTCCAGGTTGTGGAGATCATTCAGTTTCCAGATGCTGAATGTTTTGCCCTGCAGAAAAGAATAATAAGAAAGATCGAGAGAGAATGTTTTGTTGTAGATATACACAAATATGAAGAAAACTTTATGTTGAAGATGTAAGGATGACACCTACACTGCTGTTACTTTGTGGTGTTGCCTTGTTAACCAGCACCGCAAACGTCACCCAGTCACTGTCCTCCAGCTTCTCCCGAGCCAAGCGCTCTGGCAGCTGTGACAGACGTATCAGACGGCGCCCTCCCATCTTGTGCTCCATCTCAGTGGAGGAAACCCGTGGCTTTCTGTAACAAAAAAAATAACAAACTCAGCACCTGAGAGAAAACAAATTGCAACTACTTTTAGTTAAAAGCCAATTCTCTAAGATCACTTCAATGTTCACACCTGAGCCGTAGCCCTGAGTATTTTTCAATGGCTACATCTTTCGGCAGTGGTGGAAGGGAAGAAGGCTTAGGCTGTCCTCCTGATGACCCTGGTCTAGGTCTGCTCTGGGAGGCTGGAGGTGAATGACTTGTACTCTCTACTGGCTGGAAGGAGCTGCCGATCTTTATCTCCACTAGAGGGCCTCTGTCTTCTGAAAATAAATTCACATAAAAGAGATTAAATATTATAATGTGAGCACCACTTTGATCCTATTACTGTATGTATGTGGACAATGCAAGTCTTACCTGGTGATGTACTGGGTTTGGGTTGATGAGCAACTCTAGGTTTTCGTTTAAAAGAGTCAGCATTGTTGAGCTGGGCAGAAAAATCAGATGATTCCTGGAGCTTTACGTTTGCTCCTCTAACTGGAGCGGATGAAGATGCCACTGCTGTCACAAAACAAACAAACAAAAAAGAACATTTCTCAGCTGTCATTTTATTGTGCAGTTGTTTGCTGTGTTTAATCAGTAAAATCATCAGCAACAGCATTTAAGAAACTATTTTCTGACCTGTTTGTGTCTTTGTCTTCTGTGTGGACACAGCTGGTTTAACTGGGTTTATCTTAGAGGTTGGCTGTCGAGGGGGTGTTGTTTTGAGGCCTTTTGTGCTCCCTGTGGTCTTGGCTGGAGTTGGAGATGATGTTGAAACCTTCTGGCTCATATCAAGCCGCTGCTGTAATTGCTTCATCTTCTCCTGCATCCGCCTGAGCTCCTCTGATGAACAAAAGCAGTAATGACAAAAAAGATCAGACAAGCAAGACTTTTTTTTTTCCATGAAATTCTGATAAATGAGACAATGCTGCATCATAAACCTTGCAAATCTTCCTTGGACCTGTTCAGGGTCTCTGAGACTTCTTCTGCCCCTTCTTTTTCTTGAGTATTGTTCTCTTCATTTCCAATGTCATCTACATCTCCAAACAGATCAGAGACTGTGTCCTCTGTCTCGTCTATGCCATCTTTGTACTCATCCTCATTGTCCTCATCAAACAGGCCATCCAAGTCATCTGCCTGCTCTTGTCTATTACACTCTCCTCCGATGCCCTCATTCTCTTCTATTAGTGCAGTCAGAATGTCCAGATCATCCTCACCTGCACAGAAAACAAATATATATATATATATATAAACTCTTACACATATAGAGTATTGTGACCTGTTGACAACAACAACTAGATTTTCATGTTTTAAATGTTGTGATACTCACTGTCCATTTTGAGGATTTGAGGGTATACTGATATCAGACGATCTGAAAGAAACAGGCCAACATTAAGTGATTGCTCAAATAAATAAAAAGAAAGTTACAATTTCATACAGTTAAGTTGAAGAAAAAAGCAAGATCTATCCATGTTTGATGACGATTTTTAAAATCACATTCAGTTAATTTTTCCGATATTTAGCACACTTTCTCCATAATAACCAATTCTCTAATTCTATGGTCAATGTGGATACCTGCGCCCCTTTTAGTAACAAATAAACATTTCCACCTATAAAAGGACATGTCACCTGTGGGTATTGTGTTAACTAAGACTATTGCACCTATCTGACTAGTGCAAAAAAAAAAAAGAATTAAAATAAATACAACTAATATATGGAAGTGGAACTTCATTTTCAATCACTTTGTCATTTCACTGACTGAAATGACAAAAATAATCTAATTCGGAAACCCGTCACATGTAGAAGTTGCATATCCTCAGTCATAAAATGAGTGACAGTTTCACAAGAGTCATCGTAGCTAAACAGCAAACAAAAAGTGAGGGCACATCAACTGTCCAGATATAAAATATGTGGTGCATTTAATGAAGATCTAGATGACACCATACAAAAAATCTTTTATAATTAACCAGTTCAGTGTCGAGGTTTTAAAGACAAAGACAAACCTACCCGGATTCTACTGTCGCAGCTTTGTGTGCATTTCTAGCTTTAAAACAACTTTGACTAACTTGACAGCCACGTCAAATCTATGCAGTAAGTAACTTATACTTCAATATCTCAAACTGCTTGTACCTATGTACAAGCCAGCTCAGTTATGTTTTATAAAAATGGCAGTACTTCAAGGCCGCTTATTACTCTTTATAAGCTACATACACCGGGCGAGGGAGAAATCCAAACTGGCGCTAAGTGAAGGACCCTGCAGTGTTGTCAAAGTTACAGTGGTGTTCAATACTTTGCCTAACTAAAAAGAGGGGGGAAAATAAAAACATCTGGGTGTATGAGGAATAAGGAGGTTGAAATTATTTTCCTCACTGCAGTTTGTCAAAATTAAGTATTAGCATTAAAAACCGTGCAATGTGAATCGCGTTAACGATACACATTTTAAATGGGCAACCCTTAAGGTCGTCCACCAAAACAAGTAGGGTAATAGTGAAACTTGTGTCATTTGTAGATACACTCGTGGTGTTTACCTCTTAGAAATGTTGTCTCCTCGCCTTAGGTTTACAGATCCTGCTATTCACTATGAAAACCACGACTGACGATACTTAGTTGAACAATTCACTACTGTATCCATGTCGGGATGGTAGTCAAATGAGAATGTGTCCCTGCTAGGCTAATATCAAAGTCAGCATTATTGTCAATTCACTATAAATCAATAAACCGATTTCCTCTAATCCACAGTACATGGGGAAATTACATATTTATTACCATGTAAATTCGTTTGTCTCAGTGTGAGAGAAACAAAAACAGGAATTGTAGACAACATAGATGTAGCCTAGTACTGTTCTGATGTTACATTAAGCAAACTTTACATAAAAATGAGCCCAATTAAAGGTTTCAACTCAAACGTCAGAGCATCAAACATGAGAAAGTCTTAATATAAATTGCACTTAATTCAAAATTCTGTACAATAAACAGATTCCACATGCACAGTAAATGCATTTACACAATAAATGCAATCCATTTATTGTGCATGTGGAAAACTAACCTGACATAAGGGGCATTTAGGAGAAAAATTCATTGCTACTGTAAAATGAACTGATATCTTTCCAAGGCCACAAAACGGTACCATAGTAATTGTTTTCTTTAACCCCAAAGGTAAAAAAAATCAGCCCATGAGTAATGAGTGTTACATAGTATGGTGTGAAGATACTGACCAGTCTTTATGGATCTAAAAGCATTACAGATATATGGCAAACAAAGGCCAAATCGGAAAGGTCATAGATTTTTTGGGGTGTTCAGACAGTTACTCCCATTGAGCAAGATGAGGCAAATTGTCTAATGTTTAAAGACATAAATGATCACATATTAAGCATATTTAAGGTGTCAGATGTCAAAGTTGTACATAACACTATTCAATTCAGCAGGAACAGTAGTAACAACATACTTGAATAATCACCTCCTACTTGTTTTTCTTATTTGATGAAAAATAAGACATTAAATACCAAAATCCGTGAATCATGTTTTAAATAAAACCTATACAATAGGGCATATAACGCAAATAATCACTGGTTCCATGGCAGCTGGACATCATGAGGCAATTTAGAGGACAGTATGTGTAAAAGCAGAATAAAATTAACTAAATTTTATTTTTTTCATTCAAAGAATTACAACATGAAACCAAAAGACTTACAATCAACAAGTATAGAACCAGCAGATTGACCTCTCTGCATGTACACATAAAATACAAGGGTAAAAGTTGAGTAACAAATTAAATATACAGAAGAATTTGCAGAATCCAAATTAAATATATTTCTCAGTATTAAAGTGCCTATATGATGTAAGCTCCTTCTTTTACCAGCCTTTCAATAGCAAGTGCAACATCCCTTCCAAGCAAAATATAGAAGGCATTTAATTTTGTTTTGATACGAACCCGCTCCAAACATAACAAATACACTTAATTGGGGATGCATTTGTTGTTTTTGTAATGCAGCTTGTAAGGCTGTTTTATAATAATCTTATCAAAGGGTTTTCACAGATTAAATATTGTTTATTTTTTAAAGAAAGAACTGGATTTTCAGCCTGTATTCTTTCATTATAGTAATAAACATATATATGTGCCAAATGACAGGGCAAAAAGCTACAGTACAGAGGGTGTTTCCTATCATCATATGTAATATTCTGTTAACTATAGTTTATAGTATAGTCCTGTAGGGGTCTGAAGAGTGCTGTCACAAGGATCAGAAAAGAGGTACAGGGCAAAGCAGAGGAAGACTCCGATTTAGGTGCAAATGTAGACGTTGTAGTAGATGCTTATATTGGCGCTGAGGTCTAGTTGATACAGTCCATAATGTGGATCTGCAAGGAGTCCAAGTCTGGCAAGATCTCATTGCATTTTGGACAGGCGTGCTCAGGAATATTGCCCTGCCAGTCACCACCTGCAAGTCAGAGATACTGAATATATAAAAGGTTTCTAATCCATAGACACACACAATATGGTCCAATCTGCCAAGAAGACAACAATCGGTGTAAAAAGATCAAGTAATACCTCTGCCAACTAAAGTTGCACCAGCTCCATGTGGACTTCCTCCACGTGGCACGTGTCTCCTCTGCATCTCATTCAGAGATCGTCTGCAGATAAAGACACCCAGTTTCATTAAAGAGGAACGGTCTAGATCCAGAATTGAACCCAAATGAGGAAGATTCAGACAGAACACACGAGGACATTGTACAAATACGGCTTTCTCAACCCGTACCGGCCCATTGATTCCATCTCATCCTGAAGCTGACTGTTCTGCTTCTTGACGTATTCCAGCTGAGCAGCCAGACGTTCCCTCTCTTCATGGAGCTTTTCCCTCGCCGCCCGTTCTGCATAGAAGTCAGAGGAGTACACCTCCGCCTGCAGAGAGTCCAGCAAATACAACTGTCAATGCCATATTTTGCGACATTCACATTTTGAACCCATCCGTCCCTACTGTATGTGAGAAAAGACTTTAGTGATAAACTAAATTCAGTTATATACACTAACAGACCTGAGCCTGGAACACAGATATGGTCTCCAGATCCTTCTCCTTTTGGTAAATCTCCTGCTTCATGGTATCAATCTGTTCCTGTTTGGCAGCCAGAGCCTCTTCAGCGGCGGTCAGACGGTGCTGCAGTTCATCCACAACCTCCTTCTGCACCAGCTGAGACTGGACAACCACAGGTCAAAGGTTAAACACATCTTACTTTCAGTTCTGATTGCCTTTGCTCACTGTTTAGCAAAAATACATGTTAGATACAATCATTTGGAGTGACTTTATTGTATAATTCATTAAGTTACCTCTCTTTTTTTCTTCTCTTCTTTCAGCTCATTGTAGTCTTCAAAAAGTTTGGTATAGGCATCCTTCAGCTGTGCCATGTTGCTCCTGTGAGGAGGAAGGGATGGTAGTATGAATGTGCAGATAGAGCCTTTGCTTCAAAGGGGACTTTGACAGAGGCCTGGGGGAAACTGGGTGTTTCCAAAGTAAACATGTAAGCTGACCTCTCTTCTCCAGCCTTCCTCTGCTCCATCAGGCTTTGGGCCTGCATGCTGTCCACCTGTAACTTCAGCCGGTCATTCTCTGTCTGAACAGCCTGTTTTTCCATCAGCTGAGCCTTCAGAGTCGCCACATCTTGCTCCAACTCCCGACATCTGTATAACGGAAAAAAATACCATTTCCTGATTGAGAAGAAGCATTCCAGCATCTCCAAAGAGGGAATCCTGTAATGGACGCCAAGATTTTCCACTGTACTGCAAGTGTGAGTGTTTGAGCATAACCTGTCCTGCAAGTTCTTCTTCATGCCTTCTGCTTCATCTAGCTTGCTCTGGGCCTGCTGCAGCTCTTTGAATAGAGTCATCATCTGAGATTTCAGATTCTCCACCTCAGACGTTGCCTTGACATGTAGAGATAATCACACACGAACATTGTGATAAGGATGTTTTCCAAACTGTAGGCAGGTTATGGCATAAATAACTACACTTCTTTGAATAATTAGGGAGGATCACTGCAGTTTGACATTTACTCTCCTTTTTCTACATCTCCTACTGAGTAAGACGTACCTTCTCCTCCTTCCCAGGAGCCTCCTTGGTCTCCTCTGGCTGCGAAGTCTGTGTTGACTTTTCTACGTTGCTCTTCTTTACCTCAAGCTCTCTTATTCTGTTGGATAATTTGTTTCAGTTGTTAGAAACAGTAACACTAAATGAAACTTAAAACAATCAGAAATCTTGTAACTTCAAAGTTTTTTCAACCATCAGTATAAATATTGTTTATTTTTGAGTAGTGCTCCTTTAAATGGGAGATGTGTACCTGGCTGTAGAAGCCTGCAGCTCCACCTGCAGCTGCTCCGCCCGCTGCGTCTCGTTCCTCAGGGACTGGAGCAGCTGGCTGACCGTCACTTCTTCGCTGTCCAGCCGGGACGCTGTCATGCTCAAGTCCAAGCGTCTACTACGCTCAGCACCACACACATCGCTCACACCATCTGTGCCACCATCCTGTGATGACACAACACATCACCCAGTTACAGCTACACTTTGGTTTGCACTTCTGCCACAGCCTCATGGATGTGTGAGATTTATGTAACATTTGATCTAGTGTTGGTTAAGCATTCCTCCCCACCGTGACTGTGATGACCTCGATGAAGGAGTCTTCCCGAGAGTCTTGGTCAGCCTTAAGCTGCAGTTCAGAGTTCATGGCCACCAAGTCATTCTTCTCAGCCTGCAGGCGAGCCACCTGAGCGCGCAGGGCATCAAGCTCTGAGCTCTGAAATAAGAATTTCCACTTCTTTAATCACACATTACAAATGGGTGTCTTATTTTTTGCTGCTGCAATTGAATGGCAACTTGAAAAGAACAAAATAATCAAAAAAAATTTGAGGTTTAAAAATCACACACAGTATCATCAAATACGGATCATTTTAAAGACATACACTCACAATGACAAAAAAACCCCCAACAAAAACAAATAACAAATACTACCGGTATATATCAAATGAAAAGCAGGTCGCTCCTCTACCTGCACTCCTCCTCCTTGTGCTCCTCCAGCCCTCATCGTCTCCTCCAGTTTCTTACTGAGGTCCTGGTTTTGAATCGTCAGAGCCTCCATGCGACCCCGTGCTTCCTCCAGCCTGGCCTCCAGGAAGTCCCGCTCCTCCCGCTGCTTCTCTCGCCATGCAGACAGACCCTCAAAACGCTCCTTCATAGTCAGATTGGTCTGACGCAAGGCCTCTGGAAAAGAAAAGCAGATAGAGTTATCTGATGTATCTCATTGCAAGCGTTAATCTGGTTTCTGACTCAAGCCATCAGCAAAATAAAGCCTGCTGACCTTTGACCAGTCCTGATATGCATCTTACAGGGGATTGTAGCAGGATAAGCTCAAATGTCAAACATTTTCCTAAACTTGCTCATGTGACAGTCACCACCACACACTAGGGTGACCAGATGTCCCTCTTTGTGTGGGACAGTCCCACATTTTTA
Source organism: Apogon talboti (assembly GCA_037367365.1). Classification (NCBI taxonomy): domain Eukaryota; kingdom Metazoa; phylum Chordata; class Actinopteri; order Kurtiformes; family Apogonidae; genus Apogon; species Apogon talboti. The sequence continues at coordinate 1,465,403 of JAPQRQ010000005.1, read as the reverse complement.
TTATTTTTTTACACGTCCCACGCATTGAAATGCTGTCCCACATTGTTATTAACAGTCGGCATGAATGCTTCCTGCCACTGTGTTTTCTTAGTGTGAGCAAACTTGCATTTAAATAAAATATATGAAGTTTGTCCCTCGTCTAGTGAGTTAGGATCTGGTCACCCTACCACACACACACACCTTTCAGGTCTCGGTTCTCCTGGATGAGGACATTCATCTGCAGCAGAGTTTCTTCCAGAGTCCCTGACTGACTGGGAGAGCGAGAAATGTCTCCGTTCATCATTGGACCTCCAGACGCCATGATGCTGAGAGGAACAAAGACAGGCAGTGAGGTTTGAACTTAAGGCGACTTTGAACATGGATCACTGTTTAAGCATCATTTTAGCACATGACAACTAACTGGCCAGGAACAGAGTACAACAGCAGGAATAATATTCCATGTGTACTGCTTTAGGTTTTGTTAATAGCTGTGAATGTGCAGTCCATTCTGAGTTTTGATCAGACAAGATGACAAGAAATTTGGACTGTTTACATTCAATAACTTTGTTTTTCCTCTGTGCCATGTCCCTGTTTGTGTGATTAGTTGTCAGTAGATCACATTGGAAACATCTCCATACTGACTTCACTGACTGACTCAGTGTTTCAGTATGAAGTGGCAGAATGGGAGTGGAGATCCTGGAAAGTGAATTATCTCAGCAGCAGATCACATGACAATCTTTGCTTTACATAATGTGGTCTGCCACTGTGGTCAGAGACACAGAGACCTAACATTGGATAAAAACATATTAACTATTTAGGACAATTAAAGCAGTAAAGTCCATATGCCATAGTTAACTTAACATCCAGGAAACCGGTGGAGTTAATGCTACAACCGTCACATAACACTCCAGACAGCCCCTCTAACATTAAAATTGATATATAAACATCACTTTGGTAATTCGGTTGAGTCTGGTTTTACTTTCGCTTTCCGCAGGTGGGCCTGTCCAGTGTGCGACACTCAGTAAACACAGAAAAGTTAACAGTAACTTACACAACGACGACGTGCTTCAGTATGGGCTAAACTGCGTCACATCGAGCAATAAACGGGTTAAAAGGTTTAAACTCACCTTCAGTCCGCTACAGAAGTGAACACGCTGGATGTTCACTCTAAAGATACACAGAAACACTCCGAGAGATGACAAAATGTGTCGCTCAACCTTGTACTGCTGTCTCTGGTTTGGAGCTGCGTCACCATGTACACAACCAAACAAGACACTTCTGGTATGCACTTTCAAAATAAAATCCTGCAGGAAAAAAAAAACTACTACTACTGCTACTACTACTACTACTACTAATGTGAAGAATAACAAGATGACTGTCCCAACTATAAGAACATTATTATTATTATTATTATTAAACTTTAACATACTGCTTTACAGTCAACATAACATTCAAAGTGCTTCATATGAAAAATGTTGTTATTAATGTACAGTGGTAAAGTTTCCTGGTAAAGAATAAACAAACATTGAACAGGACAGTGTTGACAGCTGTTCCTACATACATCTAAGACCTGCTCCTTTACAGTGAGGATGGGCATAAATGGTCCATGTGGGCAATGCACAAGTTAAGTGTTGCAGAAGACGTTAGCATTAATACTAGTCTACCTCGGAAACGCAGCTTTATACAGGGTTGTTGATAACAGCCCCTAACATAAAACATCATCATCATCATTATTATTAATATTATTGTTGTTGTTCCTGATCTTATTGTGAAATTGAAATACAGTGTAATTTCAACATTTCATGTATCTCACAGGTGAAGTTTTTATTTTGAAAGCTAATCTTCTTTAATTCCTGTCAACGCTGGTCTTATTGTCTCTAACTGGACGCAGTGAGGGCCTTACAGGTTTTCATTTCCTCGATGTGACGTCGAGAAACAGGCAGCAGATCTGGATGCCAGCCGCAGTGCATGTTGATAGAGGCTTGGAGAGGGCAGGTCCATCCGCATGTTTCAACCTTCAGCCTGTGGGCGGAGCCAGTGGTCAGCTGACGGCGGGAATTCCCTTCAGGAGTCACCTTGTGGTATCAAAAACGAGAAATGAGGGGAGATTCCCACATCCAGTCAGCGTCATGCTCTAATGACACATATAAAAGATATATGAATAATTAAAATATACAAAATTATTATTATCCTTTAGCAAGTAATGGTCACAAGGAGCTGTCACCATTTTAACTACTTTTGCTACAGTAGACCACAGTAGAGGGGAAATCGGGGAAAGTAAGAAACTATTTATAATATAAAGCTTTTGAAATAATAATTAGATCATTGTAACACAGTTGTGAAAAGTAAACATTTGCCAAAATGTGACTTCTAAAGCTATTAGGGTTTTTCTTGTCAGCAAGGGCGAATGAAAAAGCAAATCGATTGTTTACTTTATAAATGTAGCCTAATAAAAAAGCAAGGAAAAGAAAATATCCAGTTTTCTCAGTGACAAGTAATATAAATTAAGAATGTCAAGTCATAAGAAAGACTGTGGAAAAACTTAGATCAAAAACTTTGAAGGGTTATTATATTAAACTTCTATGGAAAATCACAGTTTGTATCATACTTCTTGGAAACTATATAAAAACTGCATAATTATCAGAGGCAAAATGTGTTGAATCTGAAATATTTTAATGATATAACCTGTAAAACAAATGACTAAAGTGGTGATTGCATTTTTTTTCATAATACAGGATAAGCATTACTACATACATAGATATATACATTCATAGGTGTATATATTTTTTTATTATATATTCATGTCTTATACCAGACATAATCTGAAAAGTAAATCTATTCTAACGTGCAGTATTTTGAAGGAGAACTGATAGCTCAAATATTCCTTTCAATTACACCCATAATCACACCATTTCATAAAACTCTTAAAAACTATGGCCAACTAGTACTTTTTAATGATTTTTCTTTATTAGCGCCCCACATTTGGTAAAGCTTCTCTACTTTTATTCTAGATGCAATTTGCTTGCAGACCAGTAGGCCTACAATTACTGTAATATGATGCTGTTCAACCAAGTGGTCATTAGGTGGCACTGTTATCAAATCAAAAACCAGGATGAGCCATTAACGCTAGTGAAGTGGTTGACTTGTGGTTGTTTTAGGAAACTGAGACCTAGTGGCTTGATTACCTTAACATCCTATTCTACCAATGATATTTCTTCAAGATATCATGAGCCGTCTGCACATTTAGTCAAATGTTTGTGCTGTATTTATTATAAAAAGTAAACTACTTCAAAAGTGAAAAAAGGAGCATTTAATAGAGCCAAACTGAGCTCAATTGATGAAAACATGTTTGTATCCCATTAATAATCATGCTAGGTTTCCTTAAGATTTACTGGTCCAAGTGAAGTACCTTTGTGATGTTCCCGTGTAAGCACCAACCAGGACCCTCTAAACACCCCAGAAAACTCTTCCAGGCCCTTTATCCTACAATAACCCTTCACAATCAAAAAATACCCCTGGCAGCACTTTAAGGATCCCTGCAATTTACTCAAGTCCTTCTCAAAGACCTCTGGAATTCACTTAATATCCCTGTAACTCCTTAAAAAATAGAGTAACCCATAGAATCCCATCAGGGACTTCCAAAACCCAGTCAGTATCCTGGATTGCACTCAAAGACTACACCACTTCAGCATAAATGATAATTTTATGTAATATTCTGGTCAAATTAAAATTACAAATCACTGTCATATCACAGGGTGGGGGGTTTATTTCCCTCTTTAAATCACCTTAGATGCTAAAATGTAGTCCTAGGGAAAGTCTGAAACTACTGTAAGTTCTTAATGTCTGAATTTCACTAACATTCAATTCTCTCAATGTCCTGCAAAATATATTTTGGTTCCATTCATAGTGACATTAATCCTACATGTTGGCTTTTTTTTTAACCTCCATTTACAAGACAAAGACAAAAATTAGTAGATTTTGAATAATGGGCAGCCTACACAAAAAGCTCAAATGTCAGACCCTCGCATAACTCCGTAAACGTATCACCGTGCTCACTTGTGAGTCGTTGTGTCTCACACAACAGACAGATGAGATGGATACTGTGGGAGGACAGCAACAGGTTGGAGTTGTGCAAGTTTCTGCCAGTTGAGCTGATCTTTTCAAGTCTGCAAATTCAGTAAGATCTAAGTTTATGACCCGAAGAGGACCCATTATTTGGTATTTGCTGTGCTTTTTTGTACAACATCCATAAATGTTCAAGTTGTTCAACAAGTCTTTAAAACTTATTCGTTCATATATTTAAGTCACAATGCGCATGTCGGATGCTTTAAATGGAATAATCTGAAGCGTTTAGACACAAAAACGAAAATAGTACAGTTTATAAACTTTTCTCCATCAAGGCATCACTTCAGTGTCTCAACAGTCGTGAGGAATCCTAAGCTGCAGTATGGTTTCCATGGCTCTCCTGCTCGTGGCGCTCGGCGTCTTTGCGCATCTGGACACTTTTACGCACGGCTGCCAGCTGCCGTCCGAGTGGCGGCCGCTGAGTGAGGGCTGCCGGGCTGAGCTGGCGGAGATCATCGTTTATGCTCGTGTGCTGGGGATCCACAGGGAGACGCTGAGCGGCGCTGCGCGGAGCATGTACAACTCACTGCCCTTTGGGTTCGGGTACGGGTACGAGGGCGCAGAGGAAGGATTACTCTACTCAGCAGAAGTGGAGCTGCTGTGTGACCAGGCGTGGGGCAGTATGCTGGAAGTACCAGCAGGATCCAGGCTCAACCTTACAGGACTGGGCTACCTGTCCTGCCAGTCCCACACTGTGATGGAGAACTACTCATACTTCTTTTTTCTCAGGTGACGCGCAAAGATCAGATGCATCTACACAGATTACACAGGCATCTTATGCACGCAATTACGATTTTTACATGCAAATCAAATAGTAAGCAAATTAAACTAATAATAAAACATTAAATCAAAACGGCATCTGAGCTTTAAGAATAAATGTCTTCTGTTTCTGTCACCTGCAGGATGGATGAGAACTACAACATCCTCCCACATGGTGTCAACTTCCAAGATGCCATCTTCCTTGACTCAACTGAGAACAGGCGTACATTCTCCAGCCTCTTTCAGTTCTCCAACTGCACCCAAGGGAGCCAACCCTTCCACACCTTTAGCCCTGAGTGGGACATCCAGGAGGACAGCAGAGTAAGTCCTCATATATTTTTGCTTACACAGTCTGTCCTTCAGTGTCATGCATGAACTCCATGGGGGATCCATCAGTGTATAAAACATTTGGTAAGCTCCCCAGTATTATGGGGTTTATATAGAGATTACAAGTAAATGATCCAGATGAGGAGCAGGGGTCATGGTTTTGAAGAGGTGGGGGATTAGCAAGTAATTCTGTGGAGATGTGGTTCAACCTCTGGACTTATTACTGTTGACTGTGAGTGGCGTAATGACCTTAGAGGACTGTTGGAGCTGAGAGTATGTCTTAAGTGTGCATGTGATCCCAGTGTTGTGTAAAGAGTGAAACAGCAGTGTGAAGAGTTGTGTGCATGTATATGTGTGTGTGTGTGTGTGTGTGTGTGTGTGTGTGTGTGTGTGTGTGTGTGTGTGTGTGTGTGTGTGT
>JAPQRQ010000005.1:1433724-1459695 GCA_037367365.1 Apogon talboti | reverse complement strand
TACATTATATAAGTCAGTGTTTTTGTTCTTATGATGCCTGTTAGTTGGCATGCGGATCAGCACAGATTTAATACATTTACAATACACAGAGCAAACACCATAAGGTATTGAAGAGTTTCTGAACAAATATAGCTGCAGAGCTCACATGTTAGAAGAAATATAAGAATAACAACAAACAAAAAACTCAAACGGTTGTTAAATTTAGTGGAAATACTGTGTAACTGACTGTTTTCTAAAGCATTCAGTTTACAAAGGAGTTCAATTCTTAAATCTGTCAATCCACCTGTTGCTTTGCGTGCATTCAGCTTAGTGCACATGGCAAAGCAGGAACACAGCCAATGCCACTGAGCTCATGAATGTACAACAATGCTTTCCCTGCAGTAGGTCTGTGCTCTATGTGTAGGCTTGTCCATCTAGCTTTTAGTATCAATTTCCATTTTTCTCATCATAGGTGCTCAGTATTTGTGTCACCCCCTGCTGTTTGCATGCAGAACTGTCTATCCAAATAACACAGATGGCCCATTTACATTACACAGCACACCATGATCCCACCTCCATTTCCTGTGACACTTTGCTTTATCTCACCATTTCAGATGATCTCCTGCATTTGCTGCCTCATCTATCAAATGTATGTGTCGCTTACATATGTGGCTTAGTTAGGACCCAAACAACACATCTCTGCAGGAGAGGGAGAACAGAAGACGAAGACCTGCAGTGAAAGACGGGCTGAAGAAGAGAATGACAGGCTATGAGGGGAAGGGAGAAAGTCTTGAATAAAAGATGAGAAGAAATCAGTTTAAGAGTCAGACAGATCAGTGACTCCAAGCACATGCACGCCTAAAGCCTGACAGCCAAAATCAACAAGACATGTTCCGCTAATAGAAATTACATTCTGCTGCTTTGCTGTGTGTGTGTGTGTGTGTGTGTGTGTGTGTGATTAGACAAGCTGCTGTATGTGTGCATATGTTTTGCTATCAAAGTGTCAAAGGGGTGTGAAATACTTTGATTTCACCATTTTCATTTTGGTCCTTTGGCGTGTATGTGTGCAGAGGGAAGAATAATTTGAATAAACATTAACATGTGTACGTGTTCCTGTGAACTGAACTAAGATGGAAGGACAGTTGGAAGGAAAATCTCCAACTGAGATGGAGGGAAAAGCTGAGGAAGTGTGATGACTTGAACTGCAGGAAGCTCCAACAGGCCAAACTCTGCTGATAAAGGACCCATAATACCAGAGCGTCTCTTCAAACTGATCAGTAAGAAGATCCTGATAATGATATTATATAGTTAGTTTAAAAGTTGACTTCCAAATGAAATACAGTGACTCTTTCTCATAGACAAAACAAAGATGGTACAGAAGATGATGAAAACTGAAATAATGCTTATTCTGCTGAAGACTACAATGTTTTTAATGTAACATGTTAATGACAAAGCAGAGGAAAAAGACTGACTTCAAAATGGTCTCACGTTGTATCAATAAACAAATATATGTGCACAGCCAAGTGAGAGTGGGAGTTATCTGTAATTTTAAGGTGGAGATAATCTGTCATTTACCTTAACTATGAATAGTGTTTAAAGAACTGACTGATTGAAAAAGCTGCAAAATGAGTAAAATCAGTTGTTCTAGATGAACGAAGCTCAATGGAAAATAACTAACTGTAACCAAACAATCACAAATTGCAACTATGCAATAAACAACAGCTAACACTGACCTTATATAAAAGATTTTTTTCAGTATGACAGGTCACAAGTAAAGTCCACCTGTGATACACAATGTTTAGACTCATCCTATGGATTTAAAATGGATTGAAATGCATACATATATTTATGATGAATCTCTAAACTATACCAAATGAACCCTTTGAAGCTGTCAGTCTTCATTGTGTCATTTGGCAAAAATGATGTATAATTTCACATTTACAAACCTTATACATATTTTTAAAAAATAGCAATTAAAAAGATTTTACTATAGGCCTGATTATTTCAGCTGATGGTGAAACAGCTGTAGAATCTTAACGAGACAGAAACCACTGCCACAAAAACACTGAAACTGAGAAAGTGCTGAGCAGTCTTGAAATGTTTTTTTATCTGAACTCTTACTGAACTCTTTGACTGCAAGTGCACAACCTTAATAATGAGAATAGTAGAGTGTAAATCAAAGGACAATATGCTGAAGGCAAACATAATTTTATATGGGCATTAACATCTGTAGACAGTGGGTTTTTAAAAGGGTTTACTATAATAATGTGACCCAACATGTATGAGAAAAGGCAACATCTGTCTTGTGTCTGGTAAACATCTGCTATGCAGCATACATATTAGGCTAAATGTCGGTCAGAGTGGTTCAGAGTGTCTGGTATCTGCTTAACATCCATGTGCAGTGTGTGGGGGTTAGAATGAAAACACCAACACAGGGCCAAGTTTCACTTGCAGCAGTCATAAGCCAGTCATTTAGGCAGATAGTTTTCTTTCTTTCTTTTGCCAAATCACGATTACAGTAGTGTTCTGTAAAGACGTCTGTACTATATCAGTAAACACACATTCACATAAACAAAAAATGGACGTAAAAGAAGATACAAAGCCATATTACGATCATTCAGGATTTATTCCAGGAGAAAGACAAACAAAACAAAATCAGTCGCTCTGGGCTGTGTTGTCATGGTAACTCTGATATGTGCACATGATTGTCAAAGGCATCTGATATACAAGCCCCATTAACAGAAAGTAATCATCATCCTCACCATCCTCATCATCATCATTACAGCACAATAAGAACAGCAGGCAATGCCTGCTCTGAAAACATGAGGATGTCGTCATGGTGACGACAGTGCACAGGATGGGAGTTTGTTGTGGTCACATGCAGAGAATAAATACAGCCAGCTAAGTCAGCAGGCTCTGGACAATGACACCCACAGGGAGAAACCGGGTCCCAACAAGCAGCATGTGCAAGAATGTAGTCTTCAGAAGCACATCTCACTAGTAATGTTAGTTTCCACAAATGAATTATGTTAGACTGACAAACCAAAAACATTGAGACTTTTTGAGTCAATCAATGCTAAAGATGTAACTTCTGTTGAATTTGGCAACAAATGAGTAAAATCCAAACACTTCATGTAAACCTGTTTCCTTGTGTAGTCCCAAAACATCAAAAATACACTTCAGCCAAAATTGCAATGAAATCAACATTAAAATTAAAATGACCTCTGTTGAAAAAGTACACAAATATTACAAGTATTTTCATGTGTGAACGTAGAAGTGGCAAATTTAGTCTTTTTGAGCCCCTAAACATATCAAGTTTAGAGAAAATGCTTTATATTTATCTGTATAAAGCTAGTGCATCTATGTTAGCTTCTTAGCCTGACTGACTTTCCAACAAGCCATACAAAGCTGAAAAGGTAAGCTAATGATATATTTCACCTTCACGTGTATTTTCTTTATAATTAATTCAATAATTAATTACAAAGAATTCTATTTTGACCAGAAAGATCTATTTGTTACATTGGAGGGTCTAGTGACTTCATTTGTGTCACCCAGTCTTAACATCACTGTCTTTGCATCACTGGTTAAATGTTATGCATATATTTTTTTAATGCTTTATAACATCAGAAGTCTTTTGTACTCAAAATGAAAAAAACAAACAATAATTTGCAAAATTGCACACCAAATGAGCCACAATTTTTGCACTGAAGCATGAAAAACTTCACTATACTCAAATATACTGTTTATTGGAGTCAATGGGTCTCCGTCTAGAAACATTACATCCAGTTCTATTAATACATCCATGCATTTCCCAGTTATCTAAAGGTATCAACAATGATTTTAGTTCAACCTTTAAAAATGCATTGAAATATGCCATTATGAAAAACCCTTTTAGTGGACCCGGGTAACTCAACCTGTATGTCTTTACATAATACAGAGATACTAACATCATACAAGGGCATATAAGATAATGCAGACACTCATGGTGAACTTGGATTCTTCTTGACATGCTTGTGTTATCTTTTGTGGTGATGTGTCGTCTGTTTAGTGAGGTTAAAAAAGGTCAAACTTGCGTGAGCTAAAAGGGGGAAAAGTGGACAGGTGAATCGCAGACGCACCACGTCCATAACAGTGTGTTTCTGAGTTGATCACAGCTTTGGATTTCTTCTTTTAGAATGGCAAAAACGTAAGCCTGAGTTCAGTAAACGATGCCTTCACTTGTAGTTGGACTGACACTGAAGTAGTGGAGGAACACTGATGGCGTTAAGCTGCACTGTGCAGCTCTGCAGATGGCAGTCACACAGTGCTGGACAGCATAGGAAAGCAAACTGCAGTAGGAATAAAGGGGATTTTAGCTTTTTTTTCTTTTTTTTTTACATTAAACATTCCATAGAGAATACAATCAACTTCCCTCGACTCGCACTCACTGTCTCATTCACTCACACATGCTTGAACAGCAAAACATTCGTAAATATTATCTTGAAAATGATCATTCATATCCACAATATATTTACAGTAGTATCTTTTACATGGAAAAAAAATCATTCAGAAAACATATTACGTCTCTCTCATTTGAAAACTTTCAGTAAAAAAAAACAAAAACAAAAATAGCAGACACAAATCCACAGAGGAGCATGAACCTGAACCCTCCGCCTGCCTCACAGCACATTCATAAAAAGTCCAGAGTGAAGTGACCAAAGTCATGCTTAATGAAAATCAACAGTTTACAGTGTTGGCTGAAGGTAAATCACATTTAGTTCATTGAAAACAACAACAATAATAATAATTCATATCTAATTGATTGTAATTTTCTCTTGCAGGGATGAGGTGTCTTCTTCAGCCATTTCAAAAAGTCTTTCCCCCAAAAAACTAAACTAAACTGTAGCTGCTGATGTTGTTTCCACTGTGACAGAGCATTGACAATGTGCTGAAAAAGGTTTTCTTAAAAAATGCATAGCAATCAATGGATTACATGGTTACAATGCATTATCAGATTAAGGTGATCATTGGAATAAAGCCCTTTAATGGTTAAAACTTCCCCTCAGTAATGCAGATTTACATGAGTCAGAGTTGAATTAGTTTCCTATGGAAAAAAATGAAAAACAAGGTTAGAATAACAAGAATAAATAGATTTTCTGAAATAGCATAGCCATGCGGTGTGACTCACACTAAAAGCTTAGTAGTTTGTGACTGATACAATACATGCACATTTACTTACACTCTTTACTCTATGCTAAGGCTAATAAAACCCTATTGGGACTGTGTCGGCTGCAAGAACAACATACAAACAATGCTATTAGTCAACAGGTGGACGAGTACCTGCCTCCTGTTAGTGCTGATATCGCACCATGACTGTCCAAATTCTCTGTCATTTATGTTTAACTGCTTAAGCTAAAAGGAATTACACCCACTGCATCTGTGTGGAAGCTAAAGGTGTCCATGAGCTGATGTCAGTAGGATGTTCTGCTAAAGGACAATTCATTGGGGATTAGAGGGTTTTATCATTGAATTTGTTAATTATTAATACAGAATAAAAAAAAAATAATAATAATTACATTTACAGAGTACACATAACATACCGTGAGCCATCTGAGGCAGTCTGTAACTAGTTGTCAGTTTGCTTTTTCATGTATAATTCCTTGATCTACAAAATATTTACTTTAACTTTGGGGAGTGGAGGAAATGCAGTATATCCCAATATGACAAAAGCAAACAACTAGCAGCATTAAAGGAAAACTGTGCATATAAAAAAAAAATCCAGAAAGAGGAGGAAAGAGAAAAAAACCTGGACGGCCCAGTGTGCTGGAGCTGTCCTTGAAAACAACACTTAAAAGTACTAAAAAATAGAGACCATGAAAGCACAGGAAATGTTCACAATTAATTGTCAGCTTTGTGTTTAGTAGATTTCAGAGCCAGGTCGGTGAAGCTCAATATACAAAACAACAGAGCAATAGGGAAGTAAATCTCAGAAAGCTAAGGTGTTGTCTTTCTTGGACTTATTTTGTCATTTTTAAGTAACTTGTGATACCAACCTGGCATAAAAGAGACATCATGTATAATTTATAAATATTCTTTAGTTGCGGTTGTCAGAGGACATGATTATCATAAAAATGCTGAACTGAGATAGAAAGGAGTTAACTGTCAGTAACCTTCTCTCCAGAATAGTTCACAGCTGGAGTTCAGCCCTTTTAGTTTGACTTCATTTGTGTCTAAGAGCTTCAGATCTGACTAGTTCTGATTCAACTAATTCACTAAACACACCAAACCCAATATCCACGTACCTAGCACTACTCTTTGGCTACAATTCACAATAAAGGGATAAGCAGATTTCCATGAACAAACACATGACAGTCTGATATGCGTGAATGAGCACCCAAAAGGCCATTTCCACCACTGACAACACTCCAGTCATCTCAAATCTGGTAAAGATTGAGAACCATAGCAAAATGAATGAAATTAGTGTCCCATCTTTGTTTGACAAAACCAGGAAATTGCACATTTTTAACCTCCTGTTTGAAAAGCATTAATGGAATGGCTCTTGAAGTCGGTTGCTTATATTTGGTGTTACAAGTTGAGTTCAGAAGTTTGAACATCTTAAGTCACTCTTCCTGATCTGTTCACTAAGACAACTAATATTCAGTCTGTGCGTGTCTGTCTTTTCTACATGCTGGACTGCTTTGTTGTGGTGGTTGGGTGCAATTTTCATGTACATTAAGGGACAAAAAAAGTTACATGTACACTGAGTTAGTCCAAGCCTAATCCTTTGTGGGGCAGTATGAGTCTAAGTCTGAGTCTGTAACATTCAAGTTGTGACAACACTGGAATCAGGATGCAGCTAGTGCCTCAAACACCTGGATCATGAAATGTGACGCTATAAAGTCTGACAGAAAAGACAGAAACTATATCAAGGAGCCAATATTTGCCAGTGCACAGTGCAGCTGCAGATTTCCCTGAGCACTTCTGAACTGGGTGCAGTTTGACAGTGCAAGAAGGTGAAGATCTTGGCTTCGTTCATGGGGGGAAGTAAAGGACAGCGGCAGGCAACAGCTTCTCCATCTTGGATTTGGACACCACATGGGACAAACAATCCTCATGTGGGAGGCAGTTGGATATCTAAGACATGGGTTCTATGAGAGACATTTCAGCCACCTTGAAACTGCATTGCCTGCATGTGGCTCCTTAGTTTGGGAAGTCAAACATCTAGCTGCTAACATTCTGAACTGGAGGCAGTTTTTTTTGTGGTAAATACAGACCTTCATATCCATCCTTAACCTGTTGCATGTTTGTGTAACCTGTATGTGTGTCCCTTAAAGGGTGATTGTTATATAAACCTTATAAAGTAAGAAATCAGAACCTTTCAGACAATAAATAGGTACCGTGATCTGACATCCACTATTCATAAATTAAAAGTTTACAATCTCTACTCTCTCTGATAAGCATAGGTAGATGGCAGCTAATCTGTGTCTGAGAACATGTCGGACCTTCTCTGTGCAAAATAGATAAAGCGCTTACCACATCTCAACAGTCGTATGGTACTTTTAAAGCACTTCTTAAAGCACAAACAAACAGACAAACAAGCCCATAAGGACATACAAAAGAGCTTAAAGGTGCTATGTGTAACTGTTTCTGCCTAGTCTAAATCATTGCCGTATTAGAATGCAACATTAGTAAAATTACTGTAAACAAATGTTATCATCACTGTGTGGAGTGTGGAATAAAAAAACCCAAATGTATCCATGCTGATTCACTTCACAAAAGGGGGAAGGACAAAAGAAAAAGGAATACAAGAAATATAAGATGAAGAAAACATAGCAAATAGTTGCAAAGTAGCGCGAGGTAGAGGCAAGCAATCCTCTTGACCATGGTTGTATTTATTTACAGTACTTATACCAAGAAAGCAGTAATAATTGGACAATGATATGTTAGTATTTACACATACCACCTTTAACATCGACAGTAATAATAACAAATAAAAACAATCCAGTTGCCAACAGTCAAACCTAAATTGAAAAAAGCTAAATAAAGTGTTGCAGGAATGACCAGATTCAAGAGGGAAGTTGATGTTGACCGACATTGAATAATATGATCCCACAAGCCCCACCACAAACCACCGATCACTGCTCAACCTCAGAGCAGTCCGTGCCCGTTTATCAATGAATAGCTGGCTGTCGGTGGCCATGCTGCTGCTGCTGCGGCGGCGGCAGGATTCCTCCATGGCGTCCCGGTGGATGAACAGTATGGCGCTGTGTGGCTTGAATCTGTGGGGTGGAGGTACAGTCCTCTGCTCTCCCAGGAGCAGGGCGGGGAACTGGCTGGGTGGCGCATCAGGAGGACATGCAGTGAGAAGAGTGAAGGGATGAAGAAAAGGTGACCCTCTTCCTCAACTGTTATCCTCCATGTCTGCCCGTCTCTCGGCCTCACAGAGCTGTGGCCTCCCAGCTGGTTCCCCGCGGGACCTGGCGTCACTTGGTCTCAGTGAGCACCGGGGCGGGGACTGCAGAGGAGTGTGGTCGGTTCAGCTCCGTCCCTGCCGCAGGAGAAGAGGCTGCAGACGCCAGACTGCAGGGTGTGGCCGGTGTAGTTACACCTACCAGGAAGGAATCAGTCACTTGTTAAATTAACAGCATCTCCTGTGTTTTAATCTTATTGGTGTGAGTATAATGCACTTACATTTGCTACTACTGACTCATACTCACATTCTTTGCGTGAAGCTGAAACGTTGTTGTCTGTGGAAGAGTTTTTGCTGGCAGCTGTGTTGGTGCTCTGGCTCTGCGCTGCCTGGTTCTGGCCTGTCTGGGTCTGGCTCTGGGGTGGCTTCTGCGCCTGACTGGGCCTGTTCGGCGGGTTGGAGGCGTCCATGCTGCTGCCCATGCTGCTGCCAAGCTGCAGTCGTCTCATGTGTCGAACCACTGCTGTGGCATTGAATGCTTGCTGGTGAGTCAGGAAAAAAGACATGAAATAAATGAAGGAAACAACGTTGTTTTCATTTCTGGAGATCATGAACAACATTGTAAACACAGAGCTGGTGGGTAACGTAAAAATGTCTTGCACATTTGATACAGCACGTATACTGTAAGAATAACACACAGATTGATATTATTTTCTTAGAATGTATCAATTTTGTCCTATTGATTGGCAAACAACCTCCAAATGTTGTGTGACTGATCAGATCTACTTACAGTCACATATGTCCAGATACTCATCCCATGTCTGTGCCACATGAAATGGAGCCGCCTTACAGCAATACAGTGTTTCAAGGAATTGATATGAATGATTTTTTTTGTGAATCATGTCAAGATACAAATGTACTTTTTATTCTGATAGTGACTTTAAAGTTCATGGCTAGAATCTGCTTTGAATGAAGTGATACCAGGTCATCCTTTGCTCTTTATTAGAAACACCTGAGAGTCAGGTATAGCTTTAAAAACAGTCTGAAGACTGTAGAACCTCAGGGGGAAAAGTGGATGATGAGGGTTAAATTCCTAGACATATGGTGGGCCGCGTTTTTACTACAGACTGATTCATCTTCTAAAAACCCAGACAACCATTGGAAGAGCTGCAATGGAGCATAATCTGAAAGCCTGCTGCAGTGAAGCCAAAACCACAGAGAATAAAATGCAGTAAACAAAACTGTACCCTCCATTTGCTCTTGGCGAAGTTCTTTCTGATCTGCCGGCTCACTGACTCATGGATGTTCTTGCAGAGAGCCGTATCTCCGGCAATCCTGACAAACACAGTCACAGACAAGCAAAAATATAACACTTCATGACTGTACATCAGTATCTATTGATTTGATGTCTTTGTGTGATTTTCTGTTTGACAATATATGTGTTTCTCACCAGGGGTGTCTGAGCGCCTGTTCACAGGTGAAACGCTTGGCTGGATCTTTTTCCATCAGTCTGCTGATGAAGTCCTTGGCTGGAAACAGAGACATCAAATAGGTTGTTTTGTCAATAATTTTACAAACAATAACACAATGAGATAATATTTTAGATTTTAAATTCTAGCAAAATGTCTAACATCTGCAAAATGCCGTAACTGTTCACACCATGGGTTCTTGCACCAGTATTTTTCAGACCTCACACTGACATCACTTTATTGCTATTTTATCACCACAGACTCACAAGGACACACACACACACACGCACGCACACACACACTGGAGTCTCTAACAGGTTTTCAGGAAACACCAATCAGGTTTTATTGGTGGTCTTTGCACATGGCTGTGCTGTGACCACTGACCTCCACATGCTCATACATTCCAGGCAGATGACGTCAGTGGCTGTGATGGAGTGGCGTTGTGCAGTCCACATGTACCACATGGCAAAACTGGCAGATGATAGAGTTTTTAGATGACGAGGAAAGGCTTGGACAGGATAGACTGGCTCACCTGAGTCCGATATGTCGTCCCAATACGGTGCGTCAAACTCATAGTCAGCTTTCAGAATCTGTTCAAACAGCTTGGAGTCGTTTTCATCATAAAATGGAGGATAACCGCACAGCCTGTGAACAACAGGTTCAGTAACTATTGTATTCACGGATGTAAGAAGCCATTTATTAGATTCATACTGTACCATAGATAAATACGATATGATGAAGCCTATAGCGTAAAACAATTTTGTTCATACTGAACAATATTAATGTCATAGTTTCCAGTAAATCTGATGGTTAGCTGGGACTTCATGTGATTGGTCAAACGGTGTCAGAGCAGGAGCCATGTCCATCTGATTGGTCAAGTGTTTGCACTCTGAGTGTAAAGGAAATCATTTGTCATTTTTTGGGATGTGTTTATTGTGCATGTTCACATAGTAATGAAGTGTCATTTACCTTACAGTACTGTACAAGGTAATTTGCTTGTTTGCAATAATATTTTTTAAAACATATCAAGTTAGATCAATAATAAATTAAATTAAATTAGTAGAAATTTCTCATTCATTTACATTTGTTTAGGTAAAGAACTGTAAGGACATGATAGGGAACAGATGCAGAACAACATGCCACTAAAGGTCTCTGAAATGGGGACATCACAATTCAAATCCCTCTATGAAAACATTTCCTGAGTATCTAATAAAGTTTTGAAATAAACTTCCTGAACACCCATATGCATTAACGCTAATACATTTCTGCATTATATTAAGACTTGTTATGTATTAATTCATCTTTAGGGATGAAGTGCAATTACTGCAATTTCCCAGTTTGGGATCAATAAAGTATATCTATCAATGTAAAACAAGTTTTTTGCCAAAAGGTGGGACATATTATACATAAGTAGCATGGATAACAGGTTTCGTTTGTACCTAAGAGCAAATTCTAAGCAGAAGACAATTTGTGAATATCATGAATTCACCTAAAACACTTGCATGTGGCATGTAAATAGAAATCCATCTAACCGGTTGTTGAATGAGGTCTGCTGGCTGATGCTTGTGTTTGTCATTGGAAACAAAGTGGTTTCGACTACAGCAGCAGCCCCGTTGCTCACAGTATTTACCTGTATCACCTTAATTAGGTTAACGTGAGATTAGCCATTCCATCAAATTAATGAAAGCTCCAGGGTGAATCTCCATAATGAGCCGAGTGAACCAACAGCAGAGTCGCTGCTCAACCAAAAACATCATCCGCACCTCATTACTGAAGTTCTGGATGCACCAAGAGATTTTCATTAAAATGCCGTTCTCCATTGATACACACCAGAAAAACGGTAAAAATAAAAAACACCAGGAAGGAAGGAAGCAAGGTCATCACCTGCTGTGATACATACAGCCTTTCACTTTGTTTTCAAGTTTTCTCATTTGTTTAAAGCCTCAGCTGTTGCACAGCTCACCCTCCACTCCACTGAACCCACACACACACACACATTCATACGCACACACCAAGGTCCTGCCTGGTGAGAAGAGATGTTTCCCCTCTGTTTTTATGCTTTGGATGGAGACTAAGCAGTCATTCACCATCCATCCGATTGAACACACACAAGAACAGTGAGGATCCTGGGTGATTATCATGGCTGATTACCTAATGTGATCTTTCCACCTGAGCAGCAGCTAAAAGCTAACAAGGTCTGAATCCCAACACTAATTGTGCTAATTGCCAGTGGGGAGTCATCGTTTCTCTCTGTGCACACACACACGCACACACACACCTACACACACACACACACACACATACATTTTCTTCTCTGAGTTGGCATCATGCATGGCATCTGCATGCTTCTATAGAAAAGGCTTTATTTTATATGAGGAAACAGGGATCTGTGAGAGTGTGACACCTTCATTCAAAACATAAAGGTAGTAAAGACAGGATAGTTTATGGGTGCACTGCTCGCCTGTCACCTTTCAGGCTCTGCTTTACATTAAACGGCTGTGTACCCCTGACCTTTGACCCCAGGCTCAGGGTAATAATGTGTCTGTCAGGTGAAGGTCACACATATATAAGTGGAGACAAACACATGCATGCACGCACGCGCACGCACGCAGACACACACACACACACACACACACACACACACACCTTCAAATAATTAAAGTGTACTGGTTCAGGGTGTCAACTAGATTGTCAATAGGACAGAAACTGCATGCATACCATCACCAGTACATGCCATATAAGTTAAGCTCCGAATTATGAGCCCCTTAAGAGATGTGGAAAGTTTCCTCAAACTGTGTTCACTGTAAATCAAACTTTAAAAGATTCATCAATGTCAGGACCTCCAGTTGAAGCATTTTTTTTGGAGGAAAAACAGAAAGAAATGGGGTTGTCGATGTTAACTCTTGGGTGAATCTTTCCCAAAAAAATGCTGAAAATGTAAAATTTTATCTTCCTAAACACACCTCATCTAACTTGAATGTCTGCATCAGAACTGAACTATAATGGACAGGATGAAGAGTAGACTGAGACACACTACTCTTACATTGTCTCTAACAAGTAACTAACTCCTGATAAAAAGCAAAGAAATAAGTCGGAATTGCAGAAAGACGGATGCCCCTCTTCTACACAGACATTTCCAAATAATACATGAACAGGTAGATGGCCCTCAAATCTCAGATCTCAGTCCTATTGAGAATCACTGGCAGGAGCTAAAGGTCTACACTTGAAAACCATGTAATTTGAAAGAGCTGGAACCTTTGCCATGAAGGAAGGAGAGGCACATGGCAATCGAATTTCTACTAGAGTAAATGACAGAATATTATTTGGATAATAATTTGGTGAAGTCATTTGTGTTTGTTCGCATTTCAACTCATCATCAGTCGATATCAACAAATACGCTGGAGAGTTTATCTAGATTCTTTAGGAATTTGGAAGTGGTTCTACTTTACATGCTTTTAGCACTAGTCATTTTATTGGCAAAGCTATATATTGGTCATTTTTATCAAGGACGCTGATAATTTCGACCAGAGCGGTACATCTTACAGACATTAGAATAAACTCAGATTATTGTTGAAACACATGCACATACACACATATACAATAGTTGGAGTGAGGTGGCGGTGACGCAACCTAAGGAAAACAAAAAGCAGACAAAAAGAGTCTCATCTGCAGCTCCATGTCCATACATGGCCATTCAGCAGAGCTCCATCTGGCTCTGATGACGGCACACAGCATCATCATCATCACCATCATCACACAAATAGAGAGGTGGTTAAATCAACAAACACACACACACACACACACACACACACACACACACACACGTGCGAGCAATACGTGTCTCAGTTTCACTTACAGTCGTGTCACATGACCTTTAAGGGCATCAGGTTGAATGTATTTTTAGCAGAGACTAGGTTAATAGAGACAATGTGAAGGTTTTTCTAAGTGATGCGAGTTTGTGGTGGATCCTAATGGAAGTGAGCCACTATTGTCTTGTCTGTGGTTTGTACCTACACATACTGGAACTGGCCAATTATATCAGACCTTGGCTTTAATGCTGTTCAAAAATGTCAATAGTTTACATTTTTCACCACTAATCGACTAATCTTTCAAAAGAGTCGTAAGCACAAGAACCATAAAGTCACAATTAAGGAGAAAGAGTGGGATTTTGATATAGAAATTATTTAAATGTATTTTTTACGTACAGACTGACTGTAAATCTGGTACTTACAGAATGTAGGCAATCACTCCAATGGACCAGCAGTCCACCGCCTTACTGTATGGCTTCTGCGCAAGAACCTCTGGAGCTGAGAGCAGAAAAAAAGAGTCAGTTGACTTTTGGGAAAGTCCTTTGTTCCACAGTATTTTGATCATACAATGATACTTTAACAGCATTTTCCAGAAGCCTGATGGTTGTTAAGCTTGTATTGTTTATATGTTTTACTCTCTTGTCAGCTTGAGGCCCACTTAAACCTGCCGCTTGCTTTTTATGTGAAAATGTAGTTTTTTATTGGCCTGAAAACACACTCTCTGTGTTCATTTAAATGAAAATCACATGTTTGTTTGGTAAATGATGGGAAATTTTCTTCAGAAGTGATTGCTTCTCACGCCTCCGCAACGTTGTACCTGACATGGAAAAGAAGTGTGGTGATCTATCGTAAATTCCTCCAAAATGTAAACCCAAACACAGGAGTTAACTGCTGTTTCATAAAGTCAGATGGAGTTCTGTTGTTTTCTCCGATGTTTGTGTTGCTAATGGAGGCCCACCTGACCTGGCCTTCCTCTGTAGCTCATTACTGAGCCCCGGACAGAGCAAATTAGTAATGACAGAGAGCTCACCATAGCATCACCTCATGCTCACAAGGTTGGCTCAAAATAGAACTGGCACACATACACACACGTAGCAAGATATGAAGAAATACTGTTCATATCTGGGGCAAAATATAAACTTTGCACATGTGTGCTGAATCAGAGTGCCTGAGTTTGTTTATAGGTCTGCCCTGACTCACTGGGGAGGAGTGTATGTGTGTTATTGTTTTGCTGGATTCATAGTTAGGACATTTCTACACACTGAGGTCATCGTGTCTGGCCAACAACACTTTAAAAAGTGAAGTTTAGAGTTTGAGACGTTATTTCAGTTTCGAGTTGATAGAAGGTAAATGCACACATGGGCAACAGATTCAATAAAAATCAAAATGAGGCATCTTAAGAAGGTGGCGGGACATCCGATGCCAAAATTCTACCAGTCTGTGAGCTCTAGTGGAGGGATGGACAACGCTCTTCCAAAACATATGACCCCATTTGGTGTTTTGATGATGGTTATTGAGAATGATGGTAAAATATGTCACTCCAAAGTATCCCACAGGTGTTAAGTGAACTCTCCCATGTGTACTCATCTTCCCCCGTCTCTATATAATTATTGATGGGCTGTCCTTGCTGAGAGTCTGGTCACGTTCTGTACTGATATTTTCAGCCGCCTGTATAAGAGTTGCTCTTCTGTTTATCCTTGCATATCCCATTTATACACACGCTTATCGCTTATTATACACGCACTGTCAAGCACATTTTGTGAGACTATTTACTGACATCTTTCCCACAGATCTAGAAGCAGATACCACTTTACCACTTTAGTTCCTGCTGAAACACTCCCCAGGTCTTTGTGACTGAGCCTCCTGCCACTCAACAATGAACATACTTATACTCAAGCATAACACGCATAAGGTAATTTCAGAGTCCCTTAGATCTTTTCCTCTTGTCATCCAACATCAGATCAGACATCCAATCGTGTCACAGAGGAAGACTGGATGTTAATTACTCTACCATGCAGTGTGCAGCTGTGTGGAGTCATTATAACATTTATTCAGCCTTTTCCTTACATTTGTCACCTGTCTGTACACAAGAAACTCTGAATACTTTTTGTAATTGACTTTTCATCTGCTAAATACTATCCATATCACCTGTAGAAGTGACATTACATATCTTCAGATTACTGTATCAAAAACTAACTGCAGTAAAGAGTAAATGAATGCAGTAACCACATCAGCCTATGCTTGCAGTGTCACATTGGACAGTAGATCTGTACCTTCCATGAACATGTTAAATTGACTTTCTATCAGAGGCTATTGTCTTTAAAGAGTAACTCTGGCCAGTGGGAATGTATTTATAAATAGAGCAAAGTGGAGCAAAAAAAAAAACAAACTATGCATTTGGAAATGTTTGTGCTTATCTTTCTGATCTGGTAGTCGTTTGGTTTGTGGGTCCAGAGTTATTTAAGTGAAGGTTATTTTTAGACACACACTGTCTGCAGTGGAAATGCCCTGTGGTTTAGCATATCGCTGCAGGAGGCCCGGGTTAGAACCCCACATGCACTGGACAGGACAGACAGATGACAGAGAGGGAAACGAGGGAGACTGAAGCAAGGATTTGACCATTTAAAGTCAAAGACTGGATGGTGTGTGTTTTTTTCAAGAGTGTGAGTGAGTGTACTTACTTAAGGATGTATTTGAGTCTTTAGTATCAGTGGTTTTATGAACGTCATATTTCAGAGACACTAAAAGAATGATTAACTTTGAAATGAGAAATGCAGTTGATCTTTGTGTTTTTCTATGACCGATGTCTTTAGTTTCCTCTCTGTTTGCATTCCTGTATGAGGGGTGTGTGTTGCTGTCAACACCACGCATCTGTCTCTTATAACAGTATGCATATGTGGACTAAGACGGACACACAAGTAGCTGTGTCCACACACAGATGCATATTACATATAAAATAAACTGTATCTGCCCATACATAAACACACAAACATCACTGCTGTTCTGCTGCATGCTCAGGGTGTGTGCTAGGTGGCGATCAGAGCGATTGGGAGGACAGCGTGTAACACACACAGACTTCCAGGTCACAATGAATGAACAAAGATGATGCAGCTACATAAATCGTGTCAGATGGAAACGACATGTGGTCATTGAATTTTTCATGTGTTTTCTTGGGTTCAAGCCTAAAGACAACTTACTGTACATCCACACTGAGATGTAGTGAAACGTGGTACAACATTAATTACCAAAAGTTTATTTTTTTTAAATTAGGGAGTTTTTCCTGTCTTTTTCAGAAGGTATGGTTTGGGAAACAAAACACAGTGGTAACAAAGTGTTGTAGCTGAGTGAAAGCCGACTATCTTACCGACATATCCTGGTGTACCACAGGCGGTGGACATGACATCACCACTGCCCTCCATCTTGGAAAGACCAAAGTCACTGATCATGATCTTTGACTCGTCTTGGGGGTTAAAATACAGCAAGTTCTCTGGCTGGAAGGAGGAGGGAAAGGTATTTAATGTTCTTTTTCAAGTCTGCAGTTTGTTCACTCATATATATTTTCCACATCAAAGCCTCATGATGGAAAAAAATTGCAGCGTTTTTAAACACAGACTTTTATCTCCATCATTAACATGCAGGGAGTTCATCCTGACCAATCAGCTCTCTCCTAACAGCTTGGACATGCCTTTCTGACGAGTAGTGCAATGCATGTGTGGAGCCAGTACCTTTATGGTTGCAGTAAATCACTGGCTGTTAAGTGAAAGTGAACCACGCCACTCCCACTGAATGTGTGTTAAAGATGTGCAGAACCCATGTGTTACCTTCAGGTCTCGGTGGACGATCCCCATCCTGTGCAGGTAGTTCACTGCGTCCAGAACTTGTCTGATCAGTGTGCTTGCGTCTTTCTCTGTGTAGAAACCTTTTTCAACAATTCGGTCGAACAGCTCGCCTCCAGACACACTGCAGGAAGGGACAAACTGTGTGTCACAATAAGTGTGGAAAATAAATTAAAATGCAAGCACAGTCACACACACACACACACATACACACATGGCAGTAAGCGGTAACAGGCTGGAGAGGGCTGCTGGGTCAAGATTTCTGGTAATTTATGAGCTGTGCATGTCTCCAGCCAAGAGTATGTGGAAGCTGCGAGCCATGTGCTACCATACGCAGACACACACACACACACACACACGCACGCACGCACACACACACACATTTACACTCACAAAACAACCGTATACTATGCAGTCTAAACCAGACCTTGTTATATACGTTAGATTTAAAAGTGTGTGCCATCAATGTTTCCTTTCTTTTCCTTTATTCATACTGTAAATGTTAACTGGATTGTAGACATATCTGGAATACAGTAATGTTCCATAATCAATGCACAATGTAGTTTTTTGATTTGTGCTTTCTTCAGCTTTAATTGAAGGATTTAAGAGGTTTTGGGCAGAAAACAGAGGCTAAGCACCAAGAAATGTGTGTGCCTTTTTGTGTTGGTAAGCCATAAAGTTGAGACTATTTTACATGTTTTGTCTGTTACATATGATAATAGACTACATTTGTTGTCAGAGTTTGTACTGTTGCCTTTTTGTAATGTACCCCAAAGCAAGACAAATAACTATGTAAAGTCTTTTATTTTTTCTGCTATAGATCCCACTCATTATAAACAACATTGGTTAGTTTTAGAGGATTTATTTATTTGATGATTTTACGGGCCCTTATGTTTCTTAATGTTTCCTTTCCATTGCTGATCATTGTTGTATGCATGTGAGAAAGTCGCAAATGAATTGCTCCTTTGAGATAAATAAAGATGTCTGAAATGAACTGAACTAAATAAGATATCACAACATAGGCATTAAATATTGCAGCAATACAGCAATCTTCTGCCATATCCTGAGATCAAAATATGTCAAACGTGTTTGGAGAAAAAATCTAAATTAGGTTTGTGATGAGAAAATTGAAGAACACTGGGAGAAAATGATCCGACTTTTATCTCTGGTTAATTTTCAACAGGATGAAATCAATCGCAGCTGGAAAAAAAGAAGAAAATGACGTTGTCAAACTGCATCTTCTCCCCTCTGGTTGATTCATTTAACAGTTAATTTTATGTTTGAGGACTCCAAACTTCATGACAAAACTTGTTCAGGTGGACATTCACCAAATACAGAGAGCTCATTATTTGCTCTGCAGGCCCATAGCCCCCCCTGCTGGTGGATTACCCCTAGCCATACATAACAAAGCATCACCTCAATTTGTGTCCATGTTACTGTAAAAGTGCAACATGTCAAATAAGATCAATTCTGCAACAACATAGGAGCAGTAATAATAAAACATTTAATGGAAATTATGGTGTGGAAGTGAAGTAGTAGTGGAGGAAGATACAAACACACATGAGTGTTCAGTGTGGACTTATGGATCATGTTTATACAACACATCAGATGTACAGCAGCACACAGGGGCAAACATACGTGCACACAAAGTCTCACACTGTATTTGTGGTGTGTCGCCAGGGAGACAGAGCAGATTAGAGCCTGTGGAAGTTAAACTCTAATGAAGTTTCTGAAAAAAAAAAAAGAAAACCAACAGAGATCAGAATTAATTGCTAATCCCTTTGGTGACTCTTCAAAGAGGGCAGCGACTCTGCAGTTTTGGAGGCAGTCATGACAAGAAAAGGCTAAACATGCACACCCGTTGAACACACTCACACACTCGGGAGATCAGCCACCAGGCTTCATGATTGCGTAAGCTTTTGCGTAAGGAGACCATGGCAATCAGACAGGAGCACCCACACAATTACACACATACACACACACACATCAAAACATCCACGTTATGAGAAGCACACCATTCAAAGACACACATACCACACAAGGTCACACACATCTAGGACAAACATACAGTTAGTAAAAGCTGGAACAACGATCAGTGATCTGAGTACAAAGGGTCAAAGGTTTGTAGTAACAAGGTCTACATGTTGAAAATGTATCTATTTAAGAAAGCCTATAAGTGCTGATACTTCTTTTTATTTTTATTTATTTATTATTATTATATTTTTAATTTGTCCTTATTTCTGCTGTAGTACTCGGAGATTCTCTGAATGAAAAGTGTGTTACAAATAAAATCTATTATTATCATTATCATTATCATTATTATTATTATTATTATTATTATTATTATTATTATGTGCAACACTGAGATATCCTAGTGCATGGAAGGAAAATAAAACAAGAAGTTTTTGGTATTGGTTTGAGGGCGTCAAGGGGTAAACTTCAGATATCAGCATTTTTCCTGAACAATTACTGCCGCATTGCCCTCTTCTTCCTGCCATCCATCTTTCCTCCGACAGCCAATCCGTTTATAGGCAGGCAGTGGTATCACTCTCTCTCTCTCTCTCTCTTTCTCTCTCTCGCTCTCTCTCTCTCGCTCTCTTGAGAGCGAGAGAGAGAGAGAGAGAGCGAGAGAGAGAGCTGATGGTTGTGCATCATGTCCTGACAGCGAGTCTTATTTTCAACAGAGTGTGTATGTGTGAGACAGGCTGTTCAGTGTGGCAGAGATGAAGAGCTATCACAGTTTAGGGACCTGACTGACTAATCACAGCAGAGAGTCACAGATCTGACTGGAGCTGTTGAAATGCTGTGGTGATTAGTTGCTGTCAGGGGAGGAAAACCCCACTTTTGCTCTTTCAACAGAACTGCTAGACACGGTTTCCGAAGCTGCATTTACGTTCAATTTGCAATTTGCCTTCTTCGATGCTCACCCTGTTTTTTTCACAGGAACACTTACAGCAGATTAAGCAAACACTAAGACCATCATGTAAATGCTATAATTAACCTAATTGTATTTAACAGCTAATCCATGTATGCATAACCTGATTAACACAGCTAGACAGCTTTGATGAGGCACAATCATTACATTGTATTTGAGCATTGTGGTCTAATTTCATGTGGTTTATTGAACTAGTGCAGGAAACAAACAAAAATAACTGACACCAATGGTATTACTCCTTTTTGGTTTCATATATTTCTTACAACTAACATTTTTCCTTCCATGCTTTAACTCTGATGATTGAATTAAAAAAAGTTTGAACTCACATAATAAATAAAAAAGTAACAAACTCAAGCATTGAAGGTGAGCATTATGGGTATGATAGCAATGAAACTACGTATATATCAGGAAATGTAATTGAAAATCTGAATCACAATAGTATTAATAATATTTCTTTATTTTTTAAAAAATATGACAGCATAGAAATCCAAGGATAAAGGATGCCTTTAAATGTACTGGCCATGGAGCCATTGTATCATCTGTTATACTGGGATTGATAACAAAAAATTCACACAAACTGTGTTCTGAAACTGTTACATCAATTTGAGTTTTGAAACTGTAATTTGGATGAAGTCATTAGATCAATGAGGATTAACACAAGCTCATCCATAAATTAGATAACATTAAAGTATTCCCTGGTGGAGTCAATGTTGTCTTTCTTAACAAGAGATGATGTTTTATAGTCACCCAGTGGTTCACTTTACTTTAACAGTACCTTTGTTGAAGTGGGAAACTAGTGGCATAATGTGATGCTTCCAAACTGAGATAAAACTATTTTTTAATTGTCATAGCTCTGTCAAAGAGGAAATCTGCATCATGAAGATGGTTAACCCTCATACCTGTTGTGTATTCAATTAATGGCAGAACAAATAAAAGGTAACATCAAAAACATAATGAATGATATTTTCCAGGTAAAACAGCATCATCTTTCCTATACTACTGAGCAAAGCCAGTTTGTCTCTGCACTGGGTTTGTTTTTATCTTTTATTAATGTGCACTTCACAGCTGGACCAACATTAAAATCCACATTTGGACTTGGGTGCATCGATTTTTCATAGCAGTCCAAAGTGATTGCTTCCCTGTTGGAGCTTACATAAGACAAGCTGTGGTGAACGGGAACCGCATAGGCACTGTCAAACCGGATCAATCTGCCACACTGCTATTACACAGAACGACAATATGCAACAATCCTCATTCCTAATAAGATTCCTTTCATTTGACAAGAAGAGCTGACATCTCAATAAACATTCATAATTACATCGAATGAGGTTACCCACTAAGTTAATGATTGGTACAAGTGTGGCTATTACACAACTCACTCTGTGCTTTGATAAAGGACATCTTTCTAGCATCACTCAGAGGGGATACAGGACAAAGATGCTTTATGCTACAGCGGATCAGTCGTATAGCGATGGTAGTAGTGTGTGCTGCTTAAGGAAGAACAGCCTTGAGCGATAAAGCCAAATGAATTGGCAGTCTGAACTCCTCTCTCTTCTTATGCTCTTACACTGCCTCTTCTATATTTTATCATTCTTTTCCACAGTGAAGCCTTTTTGTCTCTGATTATCTGTCTGCACACATAGGAGCTTAAGACAGTGCAGAGAAAATGCATCAAAACAATTAGATCACAGTAAAAAAAAACACACACACACTAAAGAGTCTAGATGATGTCCTCAGATGATTCATATACACTCGTGTAAATAAAATGCAAACTTCAGTTTAATTCAAGCTGCATTCATTATTTTTTGGCTGCTTTGAAGCAGTGGGAGCAACCAAAATAGAATCACACATATCCTTAAAAAGTTGTTATGGGAAAAGTATTAGCAAACAAAGACACATAGCAACAAATTTGGCTGTTTAGCAGTTAAATAAGCCACAATGTTCAGCAGCACATGTTGTTCTTCTGCTGTTAGAATGAGGGCTGATACAGAAGGTTCAGCAGACATTTTGTTGAACAAAAATATACTGCACTTTGGATGTGAAAGCATGTAAATATTACAGGTCATAAAGTCCTAACAAGGCCAAACAGACTACAATGTTAAATATATCAAAAGGAGAAATTTGATGCAGCTACATTTATCTATATACTGTATTTCCAGCATAGTAATGAGCATTCATAAATGAAGCTTCCAGTGTTTTTTTGGCAAGTACATTTCTGAGATTACTTCGATCTTTTGACAGACTGAAAGATGCTGACATTAAAGATAAAGATCAAGTAGAAAAATTTGTAGGATATTGTTTATTCATTTGTTCCCGACTAAGATGATACAGTTGACAACGTTACCATGGCAACTGACCTGTGCTACTGAGCGTATAGTACCTGAGAGGGTAAAACACGGCAAAGGGATGGAGAACGGAGGATGAAACAGTTCATCGACTTTCATCAGCAACATTTTCAGCAAATAATACTATGAAGAAACTAAAATGATTTTTTCAAGTAGAATAATTAGTATTTCTGCCTTCATACTATATATCATGCATAAATACTAACACTAGAAAACATAGTATGTAACTTCACAGTATAGACCAAACACAATTAGATTCATGGTTTTCCTATTATGTTAAAAACAATTGTAAAAACAGGTGTCTACAGCTGGCCAGAAGACACAAATACTCTGCTAACTGGTTTTATTCACGACAACATGAAACCTAATCAAAAGGTTAACAGAGTACGTAAAAAGCTTTATCAGAGTAAGACCTTTGATTGAAGTCTGGCCAACGCAGGGATTTCAGCTGATGTAACCCAGCAGCCATGATGAAAAAGGCTGACTCCATTCCTAAACCTTAGGGGTCATATGTCTGAAAAGACCTGAGTCAGTGTTTTTTTTAGCCACTCGTTAATGATCAACTTTAGTAAAGGGTTGTTTGTTCGTATTTACTGTAGACAGACACATTACTGTTTTCCTCTGACAGACTGGAAGGAAAATGTCAAGATGTACCACACTGCCTGCTGCTGAACATAAATATCATTAAATATCACTGATGTCAGCTCAAACCTCCATTAGAAGATGAGGTCTGACTTAACTATGTCGCAGTAACCTATTTAGAAGACCAATCTACCTTATCAGCCTATATTAAATTTTACAAAGAACATTACTGCACCCACTCCACAGCACTAGGACATTTTACAAACCATTGGTATTGGCAGAGACTGGTGTGATTAATGACCAATACATACAAAAAGAAATGGGAACATACAAATTGTCCCCATTTACATTTTCATGGTTACCTTGATAGACACTAGTAAATAGACATATCTGAACATGCCATTGTGGAGGTACAGTAGATTTGTACTAGCCACTATAGGGTGAAAACTCTCTGGCTTGTTTTGCTGGTTTGTATGTTTTCAGATATATCACACATGACTTGGATGGCACTAACAGGACACTAAGCACTGCATGCAGCAACAGAGTACTGCGAGACAGCTCTGGGAGGAGGTTGTTTTAGTAGAACATTCCCATGTGGAGTATCGAGCAAAAATGACTATCCCTGTAAAAGAAAATAGCACATAAACACATGGACTCCTTTGCCAAAACTTGCCATTTCAGCATGTAGCTACAGCTCAGAGGTTGTTATTTTTCGGAATAACAAGGAGGAAACACGCAAATAGTCAATAGTTGTTGCTATTGAGCGACTATTTTGACAAGATATTCAGTTTAGTTGCGTAAGGCTGAGCAATGTATTCTGAAAATCATGAAAACATAGTAAATAAGTAACTAAAAATACAAACACACACACACACAATTACTTTGACTTAGTTATCTGGCTTCTAATACAGTGAAACTTAATGACATTTTCCACTGATCCGATTTTTTGAGAGACAGATCAGGCTGATATCAGTTGATTAATCAGCCTTTTCACCTTTTTCTTGCATTTGCATTATACATGATTGTTTTTGCTTTGTTTTTCTCTCCACTATTGTTTCTAAACACTGCTTATAATCACATCATTTACCAGACCAACTAATGTCTGTGGACTCCCTTCTGTTTAATTTCTATTCCATTTGTATGCATGCAGTGTGAAAAACAGATGATTGATTTCAGGTTATACTATTGTTTATACTCTTATACTGTTGTTGTTTATATTGTAAGTGCGTTTCTTTCTTGAAAAGCCTAACCAGAGATGGGAGTTACCAATTAGCTAAAAGGTTTACATTCTTTATGCAGAAGACCAGACGTTATATATGTCCACTACGTTTCACTGCATTGTCCCTGCTAAATAAATGAATAAATAAATTGTAGACGTGCTGTTGTTCATGAGTAAAGTTTTAGCTTTTGTTTTTTCCGATTTACTCCCTGATTCAAAAGTCAAACTTCTCAGCATCGCTAAAATAAAACGTGTTCAGTCAAAGTATTGGTGCAGAAAATCCAGGAGCCAAACACATGTGGTAAGCGAGCAGATAATCCGCTGACATTCCTCTGTAAACATAGCGACTGTTGTGTAACCTACAGCCATGACTTCTACCTGTACTTGACTAAAATGTTTCCAGTACCAGTGCCAAACTTCCAGATCAACTTCTCCTCTTATGTAAGCAGCAGTAACCTTGGAGAGGAGGTTAGAAGGGCACCCATGGGTGATCCACAGGCAATCCTGCCTCCCTCTACAGCTGACCATCAAAGCAGCGATGGTACTGATGAAACCCAGGCCTTGTGGGTGTGTGGTGTGGTGTGGTGTGTGTGCGTGGGAGGACGGATGGGCTTTTTGTGAGTGTGTGAAATGTTGTCATCTCAGTGGAGCTGTCACTGAAGTGAGAGTTGTGTGGTGAAGAGTGGGTGGGCAGCAGAATAAGATTAAAAGTGTGAGATATTATGATTTTTTGTATTTTATGAATAAGTCATGAAAAATAACAAATCCGTAAATGATTATTCAAATGACTTGTTTGCACTTTGTTTTCTGCTTTCATTAAACTGGGGAAGCCGGAATTTTATTCTCTAGTACAAAAGAACTGAACAAAACTAAAATTCACATTATTTTTTTCTGTTTTATGTGACAGTCATTCAGAGTGCTTCCACAGTGTTCAGGTATCTTGGGGACATTTTAAAAAAAGTCAAAAAAGCCCATTTGCTTTAAAAGTTGAGAATTTAACATCTAACAAATCTCCAGTTCGTAAACCTTAAAATTCACATACACTATAAAAGAAGAAAAAAAAAAGAGTTGTGGATGAATTCAAGCACCAGGATGGTGGGTTTTCCTTTCGACTGAAATTAAGTATTATGATTTTACAGCTGCTTGAATAAGTGTAGAGGTCAATAATAAGCATGTATAACGCAAACCCAGGGAAAAGGTTATTTGTGATGAATACTATCAAACACAGAAGGGGCGTGAGTCTGGGCCGCGTAGCCGGTAGTAAGTCGGACCTGTTTCCGGTGAGAGTTTTCAAGTTTGGTGGCGGAAGGATTTCGTCTCTGCTTTTTGCGGATGATGTGGTCCTCTTAGCTTCATTGAACAGCGACCTCCAGCTCTCGCTGGGGCGGTTCGCAGCCGAGTGTGAAGC
>JAPQRQ010000005.1:1418450-1431631 GCA_037367365.1 Apogon talboti | reverse complement strand
GTGTGTGAATGTGTGTGTGAATGGGTGAATGAGAGGCAATGTAAAGCGCTTTGGGCACCATTACAGTGTGGAAAAAGTGCTATATAAGAAGCAGTCCATAATGGCTAATGGCTAATCCCCCACGACCCGGACCCCGATAAGCAGAAGAAGACAGTACGGTATGGTACGGTACTATCAAACAAAAAATGTTGTCAGTGATAATGTCTTGCATGTTATGATTCACTTTATTAGAAGTCGGATAAAAAAGTAATTAATCAATAACTGTGTCAATAGAGCTAGGAGATATAGCAAAAAATGTGAATCTCTATTTTTATTTTATTAGTTTTTTTTTCCACGTGGATTCTCCTCCAAGGCACTGATACCTATTGCTGTGGTGGAAATATAAGCTGAGTTGTAGTAATTAAAGCTTGGAACATAAACCTTTAGGGAGGTGAAGCCATGTCATCAGTTACACGTATGATATTTGTCAATTCAAAAGAAAACAAATGAAGTCAAGGAAATCACATGTTGATATAAAATTGTTGACGTATAAGATGACACAGCCATAAGTCACCAAGTGTTGTGAATGTATTTCTTCACTAGCTCCTCAGAATGTCCCTGTGGGGCTCAACATGATGAGACCTGTAGTGATTTTCACCCATTTAAATACATTCAATTGAAAACAGTGAATGTGTTGCTGTCATGGCCATTTTGGTGGTGATGGTACATAACAACCTGCAGCTTTCCTGATTGACATTTGATTTATCTGTGATAGAATAACTGACTTGGGTTGAAGCACTTTATTTTTTTTTTCCAAAGACAGGTCCCACAGGAAACACAGATGATATAATGGTCTGCATTCAGTTAGGTTGATCAACGTGTCATTGAACTAGTAAAACAAAAGGAGGACATAAATTTCCGACTCACAGCTGCATAATCAGGTAGAGATGGTCCGGACTCTCATAGATGTCCTCCAGTGCCACAATGTTCTCATGCTTGATCCTGCAAAACAAAGGAAAGCCATTAGTAAATCCTTTTAATTCCAACTAAATGGAACTAAACGACGCTTAATCCTGGTGATTGTCGTTTTATTCTGCTTTAACATGATGTTTTAGCCACAGCAATAAACATGACTCATTGTTAAGTCAGTCTGAACATCAGGAAGACAACATATCACTATCTAATATCTTTACCTTTACTGCACAGGAACATTTTAGACTCTTAGGCTCTTCTATCATGAGAACGGCAGAGATTCAAGCACAATGAACTTCATTTCACAAACCTATTTGCATCTTCCCTTTCCCATTCTTTTCATTTCTGTCACATCTCTGTTTCTCCATGGTTACAGTGCTGCAGTGAGACTGTGTCCATGCTTATGAGTGTAGGGAAGCAGAGTGTGTTATCCTAATATCTCTTAGCTTGTAGAACCAGGATTGACTTTGTGTGACGGTGTGTAAGTTAATCATCCTTTGCATTGTGAGCAGAGGTAATCCCCCCCCCCCGGTCTATCTCTGCACACACAAGCGCACACGTACACAGCAGGTGCGCAGGTGAGCATCTAACACTTATTATAAGCGTATGATCTCTGTGACGGCAGGCGAGCGATGAACTGCAGAGCCCAGACGTCACTCACACACAGGCGTACAGGTTGAAAAGGGATAATGTGTGTATTTAAACCCCGCCTGGGATAACGAAGGGCTGGCAGCAAACAGCCTGGGTGTAATGGCAGAGGAGAGGCAGGGCGCATTCAGAAAATCCCTCTCACACACTACAGGCTTTTTGCTAAGGTTAACTGCTGTCATTCATCTGGTGCCCATTTATACTGGATAACCATTTAATAAAGAGATAGAAAATAAGGCAACCGCAGCTTTGGAAACCAGCATTTCACTGTTTATCATATCATAAACGCCCGTGAGTTTGGACAGGCAAAACAAGCAACTGGAAGACTTAAAGCTTCAGGGCATGATAATGTCTTTGCATCATTGGCCAAAGAATCCATAATTATCTTTCAGCACACTGTAATTCAAGTGCTCAGACAGGAAAGTACACTTGTGCCACTGACAGAAGAGTTGTGGTGATCCCAAGTGTTTTCAGGCAGGGTGGTTAAATATGTGATAATGGCTTTAATTACAAATAAACTGTTAAGATACCATACACTTTTTACTTTTCTGTGCCTCGATACAGACGCAGCAGCAACGGAAGAACAGCTTTCATAACTGTGATATTTCATCTTCACTTTTCCATGGCATGAACTGATGTCATAGTCTTCTGATTTGACCGGAGAGGAGAAAGCTGCAGAAGGAAGGTACGTATATAAAATCCTTGTATTTTCCCCCCAGTTTCTGGCTCTTGTAGCTTTAACCAACAGATTATTTAATAATGACAGTCATCACTGGTTGCATGACTGGCCTATTAGTCCATTTACTTTAACTGATTAACAAAGGCTTTATTCCTTGATATAATAAATGGAGGTTAATGGAGGTGTCTGCTTAACGAATGCCTGATTCACCTTTGTGTGGACCTTGAAATTATTAAAATAAAAGTAAAGAAATGTTCCATTAGAAGCATGCGGTGACACATATGTTTAACCAAAACAAAAAAAGTGCCTACTATACAACTGCACAAGCCTGTGGGGGCGGTGTTCTGATCTGGGGTTGCGTCATTTGGTCAGGTCTAGGTTCAATAACTTTGTTTCCATAAAATGTTTGAAGTAAATCTGAGATAGCATAAGCTTATCAAAACAATGCCACGTTGAATGCACGTCGTAATCAAAGCTAAAACCAGTCCAACAAAACATTTTTTGGCCAGACTCTGTGGTTATATGCAGAGCCAATGCTCTCTGGCTGTATTTTATTATTTTTCTTTTGTTCTGAAGTGTTACAGACGTTTCTGAGTGAATAACCCTGCATGGTACGGGGGATGTGGGTGGAAAATGTAGCAATTCCAGTTACATTGCATTCTCTCTGTCTGCTGCAGGTGTTTATGTCTGTGAGAATGAATGCAGGCTGAGCCATACAGCTACACTGACAGAGACTTCTCAATGCAGAACCAAGTGTGTTGTTCAGGTGTGTTCACCCAGAACCTTCCTGTAAAGCTGTGCGAAAGTGTGACTGCAATTATTTAACTTTTAATATGTAACTACTGTTACTGCTCTCCATGCATTCTGGCTCACTTGAAAAGATAAGCACGCTTGACTGTTGTAAATTGAACATACTACGCCTTTAATAACAGTAAGGACTAAAAGATTTTCACAAAAAGTTAGAGCTTGTTCAGTCTGCTACATGAAATGAATTCAAAATGTCAATTGATCTCATGAGATTGCATCTTAGCATCACAGCTCTGTTACTTCAGCAATGCTGTGGTGTAATTTCTGTAAACTAATGGGACTAGACGGGTTATTCTTAGCACTTGGGCTGGAACAATCCCTGGAAAATCTGTGCGATGGGAAATGAGGAAGAAATGTAAACCATCAAGATGGTGGCTGCTGGTGTTTACCTTACAGGAGCTAATACAGGTGTTGTGTTTCCTCATATCTCTTGATTGAGCTCTTGTCACCAGAGCCGCCAAAGAAATGTCATAGCCCTGCAGCAGCATCCACTTACCACTTGATTTATGCCATAAACATAGCCATCACATTTGGACCTGGTGTCTCACACAGAGAGAGACTCCAGTCTGCACAGTCATACTTTCATTTGTTTACTGTAATGACATTCATTTGTCTAACTGTCTGCATAACTTCTTCACTATGGGAACCAATTCTCATTTTCTCTAATGTGACACAGTACAGACAAATATGCAAATTCACTGCATTTAACAGCATAATATGTCTGTATCATAGCAGAAAACAGCCTTGGTTTATTTATTTTTCTAATTCATTTATTGGTTTACTTTTATAAAGGTGTTTCTAAATGGTAACTTGCTTATCCCGATGGACTGTTACAACACTGAGTAATGTATAGCTAATTTTTCTACACAAATTACAACAGCTACTTATGACCTATATACTCACAAGGATACTTATATATACAGTACTTTGCAAAAGTCTTTGACCATGTTTAGTTTTGTTGCTTTTACAGGGTTGAAATGACCAGATTTATTTCTCATTTTTTCAGACGCAACAAGAAAATACAGTAATAATGTGCACAGCGTTAAAAGTCTCACAAAATCTAAAATAAATGGGTTGTCACTAAAGTCACTATTTATTGTGACCCCTGTCCCCGTGACAAGAGGCAGCATAAACAATTAGAAACATCTGATATGTGTTGAATGAAACATTAGAAAATGAATGCAATAAATGTTATCCTGTCTGAACAACAGGGTTTAAGACATGTTCAGTGCAAAGGGAAGTGACACTAACTACTACCACTTTGATTTCCAGATTTTTATCCCTGAACCTTTTGTTTTTTACTGCTGTACATCCAGATTGTATCAAAATACAGAAACTGAGAACTGCATATGTGTGGTCATTATGAATTTACTAAACCAACAAACGTAATGCTGACCTAGGACTTTTGCCCAGTACTGTATATATAACATTGTATAGCATATTACATTTAATATTACATAGCAAAATGTAATGTTAAAAATGATGCTGTACAAAGAATAGTTCTCAGTAAAATGACATATTTATAAAAAACAGTAAAATGACATATTATATCATTCTCATGTTTCCTAAAATTACATTTTAACCTACAGTAATACTGAAAAGACATGTGTGAGCTCAGTTTAGTAACATGACACATGGAAATCCAGTGGAAACATTGCAGCTGCTAGCGTCATCTACGCTAACTGAGACTATATGAAGTTTGCTCTTGCAGGCGGTGAGAAATAAACTGTGAGTGGATGGTAGACCACCAGCAGGACACACATGTCACCCCTCACAAACATACAATTAGCATAAGCCACACTAACATATAGAACATTTCACATTTAGAGAGAGCACAGACGTCTCCTCATTCTGGATGGTGGTAAGGTTAGTGCATATGAACTGCATGCCTGGGTGTATTCAGATACTATAACCTCCTCATGACAACCTGCATGATTAACAGCGTTCATTTAGTACTTTTTACAGCTGCAGGACATAATTAAGAGAATTTATACCCTTATTATATAATATTTAGACACAGTTCCATCTAAAGACAACATCATCTACTAAATTAAATCCAGACTGAGCAGATCACTGCTGTTAAGAATGCTAATAATATTTCTCATTGCAAAGATTTCCTCCTCCGTCTTCTACTTCTTCTTCTTCACTATTTGTTAATATTGTGCAGCTGTTCTGTACTGTGTTACACAAGCATGCTGAAGTTTCAGTCGTGATCTGTATGTGTATGAATGTGTGGTAGGTGGGCTGTAGATCGTGACCTGGGGGCGGAGAGGGGGGTTTAAGGGAGGGTTGTGCACGAAAGAGAGAGGAGATGCACAGTTGCCCCGGTAACCAGGAATTAGGAGGCTTATGTGCCTGTGTGTGTGTGTGCATGTGTGCATATGTGTTTTTGTCACAGCACTCACTTCCTCAGTACAGCAATCTCATTCTCAATGCTGCTCTCTTTCCCCTTCAGAGCCTTTTTGGGGATGCACTTCACTGCAAACATCCGTCCGGTCAGCTTCTCCTGGGCCAGGACCACCTCCGAAAACGCGCCTCTAGAAACAGAGAAATAAAAAGTCACATGATTCACAAGTGAACTGTTTATATGGTGTCATGTGAAATTGATGTCTTTGATGGCTCGCTGCTTTTTACATTAAGATTGTAATATTTAAGGTACATAATGAAAATAGACTGTGACCAACTGAACATCCCTCACACTCACAGTGGCCACAAAAAAAACACACATTCTAACACAGTTGTACAGTTTATACTGCTGGATGTCATCTGCTATGACATGAAAAAATGAAACAAAACAAAACATGATGGACGTGCAGAGTGAGCTGTTTATATCTAGTTCCAGTTTATTTCGAATATGCAACAAAACAAGGTACTCCAACTGCAGTCCATAGAAATAAAACAGATTGCAAGAAAATATGAAAAACTTGCACATGAAAACTAAGTATGGCTTCATTTGTATATTCGAAAAGATATAAACACCTATAAATGGTTGAAGTAAAACACTCATCCATAATTTTGTATAATTCCACTCCAATAAAAACATAATTCTGCTTTATATATTCAGTCTCTATAACTAAATCCTCCTAAATCACCATAAATCCCATTGACTGGACTTTTAAATAAGTTTTCATAAAGTAGAGAATTCAGATAAATACATTTGGATTTATTTATGCATCTTATAAACCTGTGTTAGGGAGGGCATGGACCACGCAGCTTCATCTGAAATATCTCAAGTCTCATTTTACTGCTACATTCTCACATAAACCACTGTGGTATTGTAGCTGCTGTAACATACTGAATGTGTATAACTATACCATGTATTAAAACATACCCCTTCTATTGTATATGAAAGACAGAGCCAGGGGAACTCAGAGGAGTTTTCTGTATCTGAGGGGTTGAATCTGGAGGAAATGACAATTAAATTGCATTGTGATGGGATCTGTCAGCTGTAACATTAGGAATATTTTACTTATTCACATGGAACACCTGCTATAGTTGAAATAATTTCAGCATTCTTCTATTGAATCGTAAAAAAAAATGCTAATCCTCGCAACACTAATATCATTTACGATAATTGGAAATCTCCATTCAGCCATGTCTGTGGGTTCCTCAGTGAATATGTGTTCATGTGCGCATCAGGAAGACAAGCCAGGTGATGAATGAAGATGAGCCTATTGCCAGGTAATCTGCCTAAACAGTGTGTGGACTCCTTTGTCAATCTCTCTTTACCTTCACCAATGTCACATTAGTCTAAGTTATCTCCTTGCTCTCTGATTTGTCCATCCTTTTTTTTTCCTGTTGCTGTTCAACATCCAGGCTACCTGTAGCTGACACAAACTCTGATTTATACAGGTTTAAGACCAATAATATAGTCTAAAAGAGCACACGGAGGGCCTTTAATGACCGCCCCTGGCTCTATTCTACGCTGTTTCTGACCTTTCCTTCCCGTGCCTTTATGCAGTTCCAAATCCTTGTGCAGATGAGGTTTTATCTGACCCACATTTCAGCCTTGAGACCTTTACACCTCACTGATGTGACAAATAAACTGAGCAAAAATAAGAAATACTCACCTCCTAATATTTACCTTCAAAAATATTGATTTAATCTAATCTTTTTTGTATTTGAGTAGGGTTTGTAGGATCTAGGAGGTGTGATGCCACCATATGGCTCTATACATTTCATATGTTTCTCTCTCTCTCTCTTTTTCTGTCTGTGTGTCTGTCTGTTGTCTTTGGTCCTGTCATTGTGAGTTGATGATACTGTCTTGTTTTGTAAGTATGTAACTGTATCTTTGTTCTTTAAAAATCAAAAATAAGATTAAAAAAAAATTGATTCATTTACCAGTTATCCTCTGATATTGCTACATATCACCTGCTTCTCTTCTACTTTGTATAATGAGTGATTACCAAATTGTTTCATTCAGGATGTGATATTTGACACAGTTGCTGAATCACCTGGCAAGGATTACAGTAGAAACCTATTTTCAAGGTAATATCTTGGGCTACAAGATATGCATTCAGTTTTATTTTGCTATTACTTGGATAACAGGTGGTGCTAAATAGGTGTAGAATGTAATAGAAGTCAAAACAGGCTTAACTTAAAAAAAAACAGATTACTCTACTAACCTTGTGCTGTTAACACCTTATTTAGATATCTGTCAAGGCTTCAGTGAATACAGCCAGACCCACTGCAAGTACATTTCACACATCAGGTTGTTTTTCATGCAGCTGGCTAAGCTTTCACTTTACCTTCATCCTCATTCTTTTTAGTTAAATGAGTATTCCATTCATTGATGATTTCATTTGTGTGTTTTGCTGCACAAGTGTGACTAAAGTGTTTCATTCAAGGGGAAAATAAGAGGCTGTTGTGAATGAGCTCAAAATGTGTGCGCGCTGCCATACGAGAGACTTCAAGCCATTTAGGGTGAAGCACATTTGACAAGCTGCCCATCTGTCACAAAGCGGCGCCTTCTGTAAAAACACGCGTGTACAATCACAGGGGTACGCGCACGCACTGGGAATGATTCCTCTCGTTTTTCCTCACACCTCTCTGCAAGTATCTAATTTTCTTCTCACCCTGACATCCTCATCCTCTCCTTGTCATTCCCTCTCTTTGTCTCTCACCTCACGATCGACCCATCCTTCACACTGACAAGTGATCATACTGCCCGTTGCCCCTGGTGATCAAGGTGGACTCTCCGGCAACCAATCACAGTCGCTTCAGTTGCACACATACATGCGCTCACGGCCGACACCTGCTTGTACTGATAATGGCTGTTGTGGCTTTTAGTGACGTCAAACTCAGGCAAGACAAGTGGACCGTGCTGTTTGTGTTGTTGCTTCCTTACACACACGCACACACACACACACACACACACACCGTCAAAGCCATTCATTCATCAACCTCAGAGCATGCATCAATGAGCATCCATTGAAAACAAACCTCACCATGGACATACTGTATACATAAACACAAATCTGTCAGCCTCAGTGTCATGTATATAAATTCACTCTTCATCTACACTTAACTATAATTCCCCATAATCTTAACAATCTAACTATTAAAATAACACTGTTTTTTCCCTTTAGCTCAATGATCCCACAGCTACATTAACAGACTGCTGGATGTGTTTACCTGTATCGCATCCCTTGTATTTGCGAACATGCAGTTCACAGTTCATCACCCGTGTCTTTAGACGGCACTTTCATAAATAAATATGCACAGGTGGCACATAGATGCACCTAAGCTGCTGCTCTGCATATTGAGATATTGTT
Source organism: Apogon talboti (assembly GCA_037367365.1). Lineage (NCBI taxonomy): Eukaryota > Metazoa > Chordata > Actinopteri > Kurtiformes > Apogonidae > Apogon > Apogon talboti. The sequence continues at coordinate 1,422,772 of JAPQRQ010000005.1, read as the reverse complement.
ATTAAATGCTGTATTTATAGTCTATAAGCTGTTAAAAAGAGGAACAGCAACCAGCTTTTACCAGCAGCTCCACTGAAACTACAGTAAAACCTCTATCATGGCAGGCCTTTAAAATCTTGCATAAATGTTGTGATATGCATTAAAATGTTATCCTAGGAATCCTAATTCTAGGTTTAGGTTTAACAAGTAGTTGATTAATAAGTCTTTTTTAATTGACAAACAAATTGCTACTAATTTATTAAATACTAACACAATCTGCAAGTGTTAAAGGTTCTAGCATCCCTGTACATATTCTATTCTACTATATTCTATTCTGTAGTTGACTGATTTATTGATCATTAATCAAGAAAATACTTTAGTTGTAGCCGACCCTAAATGGCCCAAACTAATGTCTTCAAACAGTCCAAAACCTAAAGACATTTCATTGATTGTCAGAATACTAACATCTGGGAAGCTACAACCAGTAAATATTTTTATTCAAAAATCACTGTAATAACACTGGTCAACAATGGTTTTGGTACCGGGAGAACTATATCCAATCTAATCTAAATCAGGAGGATTTTTCCAGCATGTCAAGATTTTGGGAGATGCAGAAGTTAATATTTAGCATTTAGCAGCATATCATGCCAGCATTTTAGTTCTGTAACTCCTAAATGATCAAAATTCAGGGAGCTTTCATTACCTGAAGGAAAATTTTGGTGTAGGCCAGAGTGATGAAAAATTGAAAACTGGAGTTTTCATTGGACCTCAGATTGAAGAACTCATTGGTGATCCTGTATTCCCCTCACAGTTCAGCTCTCTTGAATTAACAGTTCAGGATTCATTTGAGTTCATTTTGCAAGTGGTACAAAATGTTCTGGGTAACCACAGGGCAACAAATGATGATTAAGTATTGGACGGATGGGTTACAAAAAGTCACTCAGACTTAATCTCCTCCACTGGCTCCTTGATTTTTTTTCCACCCTGTTTGGATGACGTTAGTGATGAACAGATAATTCTAAGGTAGACATGCAGTACCAAGGGGGCTTCAACCGAAAAAAGATGGTGATTATCATTGGTTCCTACAGCATGAAATGGTCAAAATCCACAGGAGCAAGACAGTGTCTGAAACATTTATGAATGATTATGGGTTTATGGTTTATTCTTCAATGAGCTTGATCTTCATATCTATAAGTAAATTTGACCACTTCATCACATATTATCTTCAGATTGTGAATAAATAATAAAAGGCGTTGGTGCAAGATTGGCTAGTTTTTGCTAACATGTTCACCTGACTTCAAATCCAGATGTAGGGAGATAATGATTTCATATTTGGAATGTAGGTCACTTTTGCCAGGTACGTTTTTAGCCACATTTACTGGCCTCACCCTTCCTTATTGTAGCTGCTAAAAAAACATGATAATGAAAGGGCATCTCTACAGCCCATGTTTTATTTGTCTGTTTTGGGTTCTGTGTTTAAGGGATATTACCTCTGGTCCACACTTAAGCTTGTGGTATTATTCTTCCACACTTTCTCACTTTTCTGCAGATTCACACTTCCACACCTTTAATGCTCACAGACTGAATTAGTATTAAAATACTGAGATGCAGCCTCTCCATCAGTATCATCATTCATGGTCTTTAGGGACACTTTCTCACAACAAACAGGAGTTTTGAGATCTGTTCACACATATATACAATATGGTATGAGATGGTCAAATTTTAACACCTTGCTCTGTTTCCATTAGAGCTGAACAAATACACAACAAAGTGAGAGGCAGTAGAATGCTGTGGGAAGAAAAGCAAAAGTAGATGTTAATTTGTGATTTTGAGCTTTTTCAGATTGAAAAGATACATAAATATACATACGTACACTGTTCATTCAAGCTGAATATGGGTTTTGAACAGCTGAGAGAAGTGAAAAAACTCAGAAGCTGAGTTGAGAAAAAAGGTCAAAAGAGAGAGGGGAGAAATGGAGAGTGACTGTGTATGTGAGCACAATGGCAAAAAAAGGTGAATGGAAGTAGAATGGACAGGTTCACACACAGGCACCACTATAACAGCAGGACCGCAGCATGTTGTACTTCACATTGTGTCAAACCTAAATTAATTTGCTTGTCACACACACAGTGAAGGACCTGCAGGCTTCATTTGATTCCAGCGAGGGAGCTTGTATAACATCTGGCAGCTAAGTTCACACACTGTGTCTGTGTGTCAGGGGTAGACTAGTAGCCGGCAGTACCCGCTACTGCTACCAGCAGCAGCAGTGATTGCATTTCCTCCTGTATGAACCGGTGTAATTGTGTCAGTTGAGCTCCGGTGCCTCTGTCAGTGCTCTGAGCAGGATATGCATTGGCAGCAACAACGTGTGCATGTGTGTTTCTCCATCGAGCACATATCCAACAGGGAAGCAGTCTGTCTTACACACACAATAAGACACAGTAAGACAGAAATGGAGAGGGAGAGACTAGAAAAGGCTGACGAGGTGACAAGGTGACCCTGACACATTTAACATGGAAGCTGTCAGCAGGCATCAGCAAGCCTGAAAAACTCATCTTATAAAGCTGTTGATTCATCAAACCCTGGAAACACAGGTCCACCAAAAACTGTTATCTTTATGTCACTGCTATATCATCTTATGCATCATCACCACCATTTTACAAGTATTTTAAGGCTGATGTTTTAACTTGAACTGTCACTATCAGAGGAGACCACAATGCACCCACTAACCACATGCAAATCCTTTGATGCAAGCAGCTCTGGACCAGAAAGGTTTACAAAGAAACATATTTTGAGTGTTCCAGTATTAGAAAAAAGGGTATAAGATAAATGTGGAGTCAGTGACAACACATCCAGTAATGCTCTTCTAGAGGTTCTCAGAGTGATCAGCTACAGTAGACCTGCCATGCACTGAAGGTCTTTAATGGAATTGACTTTACGATGAGAAATGTTGAAACATCTTTCATGAAAATGAAAGATGGACCAACCACAACTATTCTTTATACTATTATATCTAATGTGCAGCACTTCATCATTTCTCTGCCATTGTGGTGTGTGTGTGTGTGGGGGACATTTAAACTGCCTCGACTTCATAAAAAATGTCTTTGAATAATTTCTTTCTGTGGCTGCTTAATGAGCAACCTCGTTCTTTCAAACATCTTTACTCTCAAACGTGCGAGTAAAAAACATTATTGCTGCCAGTTTATACAGAATATTGTGACTATGATCAACAAAGCAGCTAGTGTGTAGGTGAGCGTGAACAGCATTGAGTCCTTCAAGTAAAGTGGAAAACCATAAAAAAAAGAAGAGAGAAAAATGACCATGTGTTCCAAACAAAGAGGCTTGTTGGCCTCAGATTCATTCAGCCCATACACGTGAGTACACACATGCATGCAGAGAAGGATAATGTCAGCTCTGTAGGCTCCTGAATGATCAATAACTACCAGTTCAATCAAAGCAGAGGCGACTGTCTTTGAATGGACTCACGCACACACAACTGAGGCCTGATAATGACAGAGCATGAGCAAGGACAATTATACAGAGCCCGCTTACGTCATCATAAAGCCATGGACACGCATGCATGAACGTTTCTATGTGCTCTGAATACAAAGTCATCAGCTTGAACTGTATGTGATTGTCTTTGCTGAAGTACAAGAAAGGGCAGTGATTGAGACATCTGTGCAAACACACAAAGGAGTTTACAGGCAGTGACTGAAGAAAAAATAAAACCCCACACAGTTAGAAAATAAGGGGGGGGTCATAGAGTAAGAGTGAAGAAATGGGAGGATTAGTGCATAACAACACTGACAAAGAGAGATGAAACGTGATCGACAGGTAGGTGGTATGGTTTGGTGGAAAAAAAAAAAACACCTGGCATGTTCCTGTCGTGGGCACAAGGCAGCTGGCTCTCAGACAGAAACATTGTTCTCTACCCGACAGAGTTTTTCCTTCAGCCAAGGAATCCATGTAGGTCTGGGCAATATAGCACTGAATTAATGTGATGAGCTACAGTTTTTGTTCTTGGACAACGTGTAGTTGTCCAAGTAATTGTAATTCAAGTGGTATAAGAAGACATACGGCTTCTACATCTACTCTTTGCCTGTGTTTCCATGAAGGCCAGATATCATCTAAGCTAATGTTCACACTGCAGACAGAAGTGGCCCATATGTGTTTTTTTAATTATAGTTTTAACTGCACAAATCAGACTTGGGCTACTTTCTTTTTTTTTTCTTTTTTTTTCTTATTTTATTTTTGATTTTTCACAAGACAACAATACAATTACATACATACAAGATAAAGCGACCTCACCGGCCCACCGCAAGCGGGCCAGAGACAGCCGATCC
>JAPQRQ010000005.1:1377191-1405115 GCA_037367365.1 Apogon talboti | reverse complement strand
ACACAGGTGATTCCACTAATTATCCCATCTACCTGGATGAGGGGTTGTGCTCATCAAAATGGGCTGGTTCAGTGAATAGTTGGAACCAATACATGGCAGGACTTTTACTCTCTGAAGCTGGGATTACCCAACACTTGTTGTCAGACAGTCAATATGAACTCAATTTGAGCTCCATCGACCTGATAGAGGCAGAATAATGGTCAGAGAACCAATTTTTCCCCACAAAACTCCACCTGGTGAAAGAAAATGACACCATCTGAACTCTGGATGGTAGCAAGAACATGGACATTTATAAGATGATCAATATGAACCAAATTTTATCTAAATCGACCTATTATTGCTTGATTTATGTCCAAAAAACAGATTTTCAACTAAAGTGCCCCCCATTTGGATGACTTCTAATACTCATAGAGAAGCTGAAATCCATATGGTTCTTCCACTAGGGGTCCCCTATGTTGGTTATCAAGGAGAAGAATCCAACCACATCTGTCCTAATTGTCACGTTCACACCAAGGAGATCCAGTGGCGGTGGATCCGGCGGTGTTCGGGGTAAAACCATTATATCCCCGAAACTCCATTTTGGGGATATAACTATAGAAAGTAAAAGCTGCTATTAATGCTTTTAATTTAGAGATTTGTTACACAGGCAATGTGTTCAGATCCCTTTCATTTATTTCCAAAAATATCAAACCATATCAACTAGAGCTCAAATGTACATCCATACATCTGACCGTCAAGTCCAGGGTTCTGAAGGTGCATCATCTTTATTTCCCCAGCTTATCAAACAATCAATATTCACCAGTCAACTGATATAATATTCTATACTTCTCTACTGTTCTATATGAGGTGCGAACTCACAGGAAAGAAAGACAAAAAGGTGGTGAATCCTGTCAGCTGTGTGTCTTCACATCCTGCATACAACAGGAACACCAGCACAAATGGAGCCACTGAGGTATGGATTTGCCATGGCAACAGCCCTGGCCACTACTGGCAGTTGGGAGACTTTCCCTCTGTTTACATGAATTGCCATAGAAACAGCCTCATTGTGAATATGTGCATGGACTGGGCATCAGTGTGTGCATGTGTGGAAATGCAGTGGATACATAGAGTTAATTCCAGGGAAATAAACCTGTTAAAAAAATGCCCCCTTGTTTTAGACAAATCTGACATCAGATTCTTAGTAGTTACAGTTAAATTATGAGTCTAACGTGTGTTCTGTGCATCACTGTATGTTTTTTACAATGACGTAATCTGGTCTGTTCTACTAACCGATTCCATTCATATTCTTTGTACCATGTCAAAGAGAGAACATACATTTTCTCTGGGCAAAAAAAAAAATACCTTCAAGACTGAAAAAACAAGTGAAAGTAATTGGAGCTGACTAATACCCCCACCTGGTCGCACAACATGTTGCCCCTCCTGCAGACTGATACCCTGTCCTGTCTACTCAGGGATTCATTTTACAGAATCGGCTGAACAGTGTCCGAGAAATCGGTTGGAGAAATTTTCTAAGTTGAAATTTTCAAATATTTGTAAAAACTCCAAAAACTGAAATTCAGCCACCAAACTGTGCACTGCACCCCTCCTGGTGGTAAAGAACATCTAGTGGATTTGAAAAGCATCAGCTGAATAGTATCTAAGAAATGGCTTGGACAAAAATCTTGGAAGGATGGACGGAAGGACAGATGGAATTCCTGGTATATCTATACACCCCCACCCGCCCAGGGGCAGGTGACACTGACAGAACATAAAACATCTAGGCAGAAGTCGCAGTTAATCACCATGGTAACAAATACCTCAATAGTGAAATGTCATAGATTGATAATTTAATATTTTGGTTGATAACAAATAAAAGGTCTTTTTGTGCTAATAACTATTATTTCATGCTACATCTCTACCATGCAGAAACATTTTCTCAATATTGGCAGATTTTCTTCGATAACATTTGAAACATTTTACATCTTTTAAGGATGACAATGTCTGTAATTTTGCAGTAAAAGCAGCAGAGCCTCCCTTTAAAACAGTGCCACAGAGACAGGGCTGTTTGGATGCCAGAGCAGTGGGTGACTCAGCAGTTTGTCTCCTTTGACCTTGGAGATTCCCTCCACCACCTACACACACACACACACACACACACAATGGTATCAAATGCAGCAAAAAGGTGCAAAGCTGACTGCAGTGACAGCACACACACTGTCAGCATGGCACAGGGGACTCCCTGTCAGCACATCAGAAAAGGAAAGTCAATCAGCCAAACAGTTATCAAATAGCTGCTAATTGGACAAATAGTTCATTCCCAAATACAATAAAACTATTAGGTAAGACTATAATAACTTTATTAAACAGTCCCTTTAAATACGTTACGACTGTAATAATCCTAATTTGAAAAACCACAGATCACAAAAACAACAGACAACATCTCAATAACCTGGAGATCGTATCTATTGCATATATTCTGTGAGTAAACATCAGTCTGTTCACTCAAGACATCAGTTTAGACTGTGGCATAAAGCAGGAGGCGGACAAATCCTAATTTCCCCCTGAGCCAGTGAAGAAAAAGACAGAAACTAATGTTCCAGTTACAAACCAAATATGAACAGATTGTCCATTGAAAGCTTTATTGAGACTGTTATTGAATCAATAAACTCAACACAACAACCACAGTGAGTGTTAGACATGTCATTAATAATTAAGACTCAACTGTATGATGAGGACAGGTTTTATGTCCTGTCCACACCAACATGGAATAGATATTTTCTTACTCTGCTTTGTTAAAAGTTTTATACATTTTACAAAATATTTCTGTCCACAAGACAATACAAAACTGAGTAAAAACCAGTAAAAACAATTATTTGTGGTCAGAAAGTGGCAGATGTAGAGGCTGTAATCTGTGATGACAGTGAGAAGCAACAAGTTATTAAGGTACCATAAGTGTTGATTCAGAAAGTCAAAGTGTATTCTTGACATTATGTGGATTTGGCCACCTATCAACACCAGTCCAGTCCACCTCTCAAAGGTATCTGTGCTGACGTTGGTCTACTGTAGGTCATACACTGATTAATACACATAGATCTGATGCTTCAGATGCATGTTCATTACACAAAACAATAATACCCGTACACAGAATGGGGTGTGACACATAGTTTTCTAATGTTTCCCTTTTCCATGAGTTTTCCTTTAGATAGTGTTTATAATGTGACCTAAAACGTCCTTTTACATATGGATGAGAGGTCCAAATCTAGAAAAAAAAAAATCCATCTGTTTAGCAAAATATTACCAATAGTGTAGTTTGGGCATGAGATGATTGAGATCTTTACAAAGACTACCTCTGTGGTGTTAGTTAAATGAACACAGCTAACTCAAACATTTATAGGTGACCTGTACAGTTGTGGGGCTGCAGATTGCTTTTGGCATCGCCACAATTTGACAAGTCACTGACTCATGCACACACATGCTCACACATTACGTATCTGCTGAAACTATTTATTCATTTTCCTCACAGGTGTGTCCATGTTTCACTGGCATACATGAAAAAACAAACCAAATGACACACCCAAATACACTCACACACCAGAAAACAGGTGTTAACAAGACTGTATCACAGCAAACGGTTACTGACTGAGCTTTATCTTGGCTGTGTTCAATAGATAACACCTGCATGTAATCGCTCTCACATCACGATAGCATGATTAAAGCACACAAAGACATGAAAAGGGAGTAAACAGTAGCAGAAGGTTGCTCATGATGCAGCAGGCCAGCAGGTTACACCAGACAAGCACACCTGCTTCTGTGGTCCAGACAGTCAGACACATGCCTAAAATACGAATGTGACATCACTGATGAACAGGGCTGAATGAAATGACATACAACAATGTCAGCCAATGAATAAGTCACATTAAGACCAAACCAGGTGCAAGTATCCCTCTGTTGCTTCATTTTGTGTACAGTATGTCCAAAGCGTGATCAAAGTCCAGCTCAGGATATTAATACATAATAAAAATAAGTCAATATTGTAGCTCTGATTACAAGGGCTGGCATATTTCACAACTTTCACGGTTGCATTGTGTTCTGCTCAAGGACAACTTGAGTGTGTTGTAACTGGGCCAAGCTGAGCCAGATAAACATGCACACACATATACGCAGTATTACACACATACACACTGCTCTAAGTACAGTAGTGGGACTTGGTGAAAGTAGGTCTGCTGTTAGAATATAGGAAAAAGCCTCCAAGGTGTAGATGGGTGTGTGTGTCACTCTGTGAAGTCTAATGCTTACTGGAGCAGAAAGGGTGTGTCTTTACAGGATGATGATGTGTGTTGCATGCGGTGTTTGAAGCAGAAACTTAATTAACCTAAGCACTTTAGATTGTCTGTGTGTGTGTGTGTGTGTGAGAGAGAGATTGCGTTACAATTTGGTACTGCATTTTGTGACAAGGCCTATATATGTGTGTATCATACTTTATATATATATATATGGGAGCATTTCCAGTCTGCCCTAAATTACCTGTCCAGAAGACAGAGTGTGAGCTGGCCAGCAGTGGAGCTGCTGTGGCGCTGCTTCCATTAACGGCAGTGATCACTCACAATCTGATGGGCAACAGCTAGCTGTTACCAAGACAACCTTCTGCATGCCTTCCAAATATTATTTGGGTACGAGTTGTAACGCTACAACTAATCTCTGCAATCTGACTACTATAAGATGTCCATGGCAAGGCTAAGAGGAGACATTACAAAAAAGACCTACACTGTACCATAATATATATTATCAAGTTAATTATCAATCCCATAATAAGACCATATTTCAGCTGTTAAAGATTTGACAAAAGCTGCCTCTATAAACACATATATCTCAAATACTTAACTATAACTAACTATATAATACTATGCTGTGCATTTCTGTAACCATCCAAAAAAGCCACCTACCACAGAATTAGAATAAATCAAACTAGCCATTCGCACAACCATAAGAGTCTCGGAAAAAGTCAGACTACAAGTAATTCTTTTCATTAAAACATGTAATCTTGTAATACTTTTGGCACTGTTATTTCAAAGATCATAGCCAGCCCTGAATGTTACTGTGATTATGTCTTAAAATGACGCACTTAGATTGGAAAAAGAGAGAAGAAGAGATTAATCACGGTGCCTTTCAGGGCTCGTTCTAAAATGTCAGTGCTTTAAACTGTCAAATGTGTCAGAGTAAAATTAGGTTTTGAGAAACCAGAATTACCACCTTGCAGTCATATGTCTCCTATAACCAGCCAAGTTACAGCAAGTTGCACATAGCTATAAATTAAAAATGAACACACATCTCTGACAGAGCAGCACGGATCAACACCATGACCACAGTTTTAAAGTAAAGTCACTGAATATTAGCCTCAACAATTTAGTATGTAGCCTACTTATAGATCAGATGTTAAATACGGTCACAATCTCCCCCACTGTGATGGGAAAGCAAAGTTGACTTATGACATTTTGAAAATTATAAACATGCATCATCATTTCATCATTTTATCCTTCATTTTAAATTATATGTTCTTGATTATGGTCCAAAATGTGTTCTGTGAGCTCACACTGACATTTGACCTTTGACCTGTGACCACCAAGTCAGGTCATCCTTAAGTCCAAGTAGAAATTTGGGCCAAATCTGAAGGAACACAGCCTGCACAGCCACATATAAATATATTACATGTCATTATGCACAATCATCACTTCTGACTGTCTGTCAGTGTGTGGTGCCGTATTTACTTGCACAGACCCTGTTCTCTGACTGCATTTTCTATTTTTCCCTCTTGTTTTGCTGTGTTCGGGAGGTTTCTGGGAGTCCACCTTCAGGCAATAAGCTTAGATCTCCAGCCAATGACATCATCATCAGTGTGGGTGGATGGAACAATATAAAAATGAAACAAATTCAGTAAAAATGACTCTCTCCTCTTTCTACTCTTCTCATTTACTGTTTCAGCTGTATACTGACTCTATAGAGTTGTGTGAAGGTATGGGTTTGTAGAATGTAACTACTCTGACAGCATCTGCAAATAACAATATAGCTTTCTTTTTCCACCGCTGTATTTCTTACAATGGTGTTTACTCTCAACATTCAGTCTACTGATCATTCCACCACTCCACCACAAAGGACAAAGAAAAATAACCAACAGCTTGAAGCTCAAAAATGGACAGGAGTTAATGATTAAAAGTGATCACTGATTGTTTCGCTAAGAGTTGGTTCATCAATTTAATACAAAATCGTCAAAGCATCATGTGATTTGTTGGACATTGATTCAGAACAGGAAAACCACTACAATGTTAAAATACTGGCAACCATGTATTTAGCTTTACTCTTACACATAATGAATGGAAGCCTATTTTCTTCTGCAGTAAATAATTATATATACATTTATTTATTTCACATGATTATGATTAATGACAGTGATTCTATGTGAATCCATGGCAGTGACAAGTTCAAGACAATGTATTTGCTCTTTCCTAATAGAGAACATTCATTATATATTAATTACATAAGCCTAAACTACAAATGAGAAAATAAAGCAACTAATCCCCCCCCCAACAATTTAACCTGTAAACTGAATGTGAAATGCCGTTAAAGTATTGAATCGATAAGTGGCACCGATAAAAGTAGTAGTATCGATAAAACCTTAATGATACACATCCCTAATAGTATATAAAATAACTAAGCCAGTAATCAACCCTCTTTTCCCTCTTTTGCCACGTGTCCTCATGCAAGTCAGCAAAGAATCACAGCCTGTTCTCTCCTTTTATTGTCATCTCAAAGGAGAAGAGGAAGGAGAAAAAAAAATGTTCCTACAGAGGATGAAGCATCACAAAGGAGAAAGAGAAGAAAAGAAGGGCAAACCCAGACAGAAAATGATCTAAACTGCTTCCCTCGTTTTTCTCTTGGCCATTTTTGCCTTCCACTTCTTCCTAATGTAAGAAGAGCTGCTGTTATCTACTCTTTATTATTTATTCTGTATTAATACAATCATCATCATCATCATGACCGTGCAACTATTATCTATTATTCTGCATTTTATTATGATGACACACAAAGTTAGATTTAGAGGAAAATTGACTAAATCACTCTGTGACCCAAAACAGGAAGTGGATGCAGTTCCTTATAAGTAAAGAAGAAGTAAAATCTGGTTGACTAAATAAATAAAGAAAGACAGAAAGAAATCACTTCCAACATATTTGTCCTTTAGCAGTGGAAGAGGAAATCCCAGGGGAACCCTGAGGCCAGCTCCTCAGGCTTTTATGTGCTTCTTCTCTCCCACCCTCTTTGTCTTTCATTACAGTTTCTTCTTCCCTCTCTGTTATCTGTCCTCCTTCCTTTCCCCTGTTGTCCTCCTCCTAATATTTTGTTATAGTTTGCAGTGGCTCCGTTAGAAGTAGCAGAGCCTCAAGGGGAAATATGCTAAGCTGCTTTCAGACTTGTTCTGGTGTTCAGCTAGACACTGCCTCTCCTAAAAAAATCTGGCAGCAGGTATCACAACCATCACAGTTTACTGCGTAGCTGACTAATACCCTTCGCACAACACTACGCCCCTCCTGCTCACTGATACCCTGCCGACCCTCGGATTAATTAGTCTTAACTTTCAATCTTTGGGTTGAAGATTTTCCGAGAAATGGGATGGACAAAAATCTCAGACGGACAGGCAGACAGATGAAAATACTGACATGGCACATTTTCATCTCTTGCCTCTCTTTTCTCACTGAACGATTTAACCAAACTTTAATATTTCAGTTTAACTCTCAAATAGCCAAAGCCTCAAATTAGTGAAATGAGTTACCTGGACATAATACCATTTCATGTGTGTAAATTTTAAAATATTTGTAACACAACTTATAGAACAATAATACTTCTGTGCTCCTGTTTACAACAATAAACAATATTTATCACTCCTCAACTTTACAAAAAAGATATTTTTATGACACACACTGCTGACTCAGTGCATTCGAATGACAGATCTCAACTAGACCGACACTGAATGGTTTTACCCTTATGCACACACACTTTTGGTAATCCCCTGACTTCCTTCTAACACTGTCAGCAAGTTTGTAATTTACAGTTTTGCATGAAATGTCTCTTCAACTATTTAAGGGATTGCAAGGAAATGCAGTTTGTAAGTATGTTTCCCTCCTGCAGAATGGACCGTAATCTCTGTAACCATCCCCTGACTTCTCATTACCATCAGGAACATGCATGTTTCAGCTGGTTTGAGATTTCCACAGCACTTTCCAGTACTCACGTTTAGGCTCATTTCTACTGAAAGCAGAGCTGTAACAAATGTATTTAGGCACAGATTATCCCAACCTGTCCTCTGTTGCCCTCTAATGATGTTCTGAGAGGTCAATACCCTGCAGAAAGACAGTTAACAACTCTGGTCATGTTCCCCGAGTCCACTGACATCTAGCTCCCTGTTGTCCTTGATCGGCCAATTATGGTCAACCTACCAACTGCTAACTTCATCATAATAAGCAACATTTGTGTCCCAGCAGGCCGCGGCCCCTGATTTCCCCCTGGAACAGCAGATGTTGTTGTCGAGACCCTTCAGGATTGCGCAACAGGACTGAAACCAAATCCTCCAGTCAGGAGAAACAAGCTGAAGGGTTACCATTGAGTGTCCCGTTTCATCTGCTGCAACCACACACACACACACCTGCTTTTATTTAGTCTCTCCACGCAACCTTCACACGCCGCATCTGTGTCCGCAGGAAGAAGACGATGAGACGTGTCTAACATCATCATCTGCCATTTTTGTCATCTAATAGGTCATGAGGAAGCAGCATTTTGTCTCTGCTTCATAGATGACAATGAAGGAGTCACAGTGGGACATCAGGGCAAGTTGCCTCAGACTAACAGAGGACATTTAAAGTGCTTTTGATGCATAATGTCAAGCTTTTTCTTTTTATTCACTCACAGTACATCAGTGAGTGCCATAACTTGGAAAATCTGCGAAACTGCCGCAAGAAAGATGTCATAAATCTTCTTGGTTTTTAACTCAGTCAACTTTATTATGAACATAATAGGAAACGTATCAGTGTCCATACAAGTGTCAGACAGGACCATGTGTGTCCCAGCAGCATGGAGACAACAGGCTTTCAACCCAGGGCCATTATAAGCTGGATGTGGTCGCCGAGAAGCTTAAAATAGAGCGCTGATCCGATAATGGACTAAAGTTTATGATCATTAATACTCATAGGTCTGAACACACACGTGTCAATGTGTGCAGAGATATGGATAGCACCCCTCCCTCCCCCCACATGCTTCATTACATTACATGAAAAGCTTTTACTGACAAGGAAAGTCCCGACAGCTGGCACATGCAACGGTTTGTTTTTGGGTTTTTTTGTACAAAGAATAAAAAAAAAAAAAAGATGTTTCCCCTCAGTTGCTTTTAAATGCCCAGTGTTTATGTGCTCGTGTGAAGGTGAGGTATGTGTGTCCTTAATGTAGCTCAAACTAACACCATGACACCAAGATTAGATCCGCACTTTCAGAGTTAATCTGTCTAGAAATCTGCAGCTCATTAATACCTACAAGACAAACAAAACAATCAGTGTCATGAGCAAGGGTGTCAATAACAGCAGCATCGACAGCAAAACAAATATGATAACACTCAAGCAGAATTCAACTTTTTGGAAAATGAAAAAAGCCACAAAAAAAAAAGTCAGACCACCAACTAACACAGTTAAAACACATTTTAAAGAAACAAAAAGAAAAAGGTTAACAGCTGTAAATATCCGTCTAAGTTAACACAGCAGCCTTCTTTCTTACCTTAGACCTGCCGTCCCGTGTTTATACATTTTTCATCTAGTTCTAGTTCTTCTAGTTCATCTGCTAAGACTGTTACTAAAAACTCACTTTCATTTTTACCTCCATATAAACGGCTGCACCTGAATCAATTTTTGACTTTCAAATAATTGGAAGCAGTAAACTGAACTCAAGATACACTTAATAGCATCTTACTGTTTGCTTTGTTGTCATGGAGATGGCTGTCAGCTGTCACCATGTGATGATGACCTCTCGGGTCATATGATGAAAACTGAGCTTTGGTGTTCACAATATGCCAAACTGGCAACAACATAAATACTTAACTTAAAAAAAATATATACAGAAATAAAAAAATAAAAAATAATATATTAATTGGTGACATCTTGTTATTACCAGCAACAACAAATAAAATATGTCCAACTCCAATGTAATCTCTGAGGCAGTTTTTGCTACATGACATATACATCAAACAACAAAGTGATCAGGGATATGACAACAGATGAAAAGGAGGTAAAAACTAGTGACCAGACCAAATGGGTAACAGCACAGAGGCACGCACACATATGCTACACTATGGCTGACAGTGTTACTTGCATACAGACACACAAGCACCGTGAAAGACGTGGGCTTGTGGTCCACTGACGAAGTCGTTTTTGTCACAGCAAACAATCTCCTTTTGTTCTATTAATAGGTTGATATTTATAACTGGGATAAAAGTAGAGAAACTTCAAAATCTACACAATATCCATGGTGACACTACACTAAGGTAAGGAAAGGACAGCTTGTTCAACATACAGGGAGGTGTGTGTGACAGAGACATAAAGGTGGGGGGGCTCTGCAGTCCCAGAAACAGTGCAGAGAACAGTGCCAGCAGCAGGGAAGTAGAGCATCAATTAAGGGCAGCGTGCCCTAGATGGCACCGTGACGCTCCCACAATGCATCACCATCACCGCTACCACTTTACTTTCTGTGTCTATCTGACTCACAAGGACCATAGACACAGCAATTTGGAAAGACCTTCCACTGAGTGCTTATTGTCCCTGACCTCTTACACTTAACCCAGAGTCTTAAACAAAGGTTTCATCAACACCGTGGGCCACACTGCACTGAAGGATGGGGCCAAAAGGCACATAGAAATACACTTTATGGTCCTCTTTAGCCCACTGCCTTTTTCTGTTTTGATGTTCTTTCGCCGTCGTGCTCACTGTGTTCTCCCCCACTGAGAGCTGAAGAATACCTGAGACTCACACACACTGATACCAACAAACACACCCACGCTCACACAAAAAGCACACTCCTGTCTATATTGAATTATTGAGTAGTGAGCAACAGGGACACACAGTAGAAACATCAGGGGAGGGTAATATGACACCAAGGAGAACCTCACACATGCGTACGCACGCCCATACACACACCTTCCACCATAAACTAATACTGGTAAGATTAATCCACTGACCACTAAACAGTATGCCACACACTGAGGAGAGGCATTAAAGGAACAAAAGAAGTGCGTAAGTACACACCGACTCTCGTCAGTATAGGAAAGGTAGTGTGACCAGACAAAGCATGAGGGGTCAGACAACCTGTCAGCCATTCTGACATCACTTCCTATCGTTACAGATACGACTCAGAAAACCTGACGCAGAGCACATTCAGCAAGGCAGCAACAGTCAGCTCAGCCATAACACTGCTTTCCCACGTGTGCCACTGCACCTGAACACATCACCGATAACGGAGAAATCAACTACAGGCCTCTGTGAATTGGAGAAGATGTTTATGAAATCACAAAACTGCTGCTTTCATTCCTCATCCACTATCATCTGTTTCCTACTCCACCATCACCACCCCATCCTACACACACACACACACACACACACACACAAAAACACAAACACACACACACACTCTCCTCCTTGGCCTTTTTCTGCTGATGCATCAGGTTCAAAGATCTGCAAGCAGCTTTGGTTAATGTGTGGCTACAACATGGCCGACTCAGATCACAGAGTCCTGTACCAGTGTGTGTGCACGTAAAGCATCTCAGTCCAAAATTCAGACATTTTCAGAAGAACAAACTCAGCTAGCCGGCCCTCCATCTTCCCCATTACACCATGTGACTGAACTTCCTTCATGTCACTGGGAGTTTTCCTAATCCACATACAGTTAATCCCAATCTGGATGTGCCCCCTCCAGGCTGCCGTCCAGCCAGACACTCAATCCTCACAGCGGGGGGACAATAGACGCTACACAGGAACCGGCTGTCGGAGCTTTAGGAGGCGTTTGCTGCTGACCTGTATTCTGTTACTGTTGAATGAATGAAGCATGGAGGGTAGAAGAAGAACAGGAAAAAAGGAGGTGGAGGTAAACGAGAAAAGAAGAGATTTCCTTACATGTGGATGGATATTAAAATAAAGTCATCTAACAAGAATAAGTAAAACAGTGAAACTGCTGCTGCTGCTGAGAGACTGAAATTCCTGCGGTCTGGTAAAGCCCTGCTGTCATCAACATGAAAATCCCCTGCAGGAATATTACAGAATGTGCTAAAGGAGGCAAACCATTATAACACCATGTGCTCACCAGTAAAAACAAAATAAACAAAGAATAATATTAAAAAGAAATACTATGAGGACTTACTCACCCCTCCATTTATTGTAAAATATTCACCTTACAGTAACAACTACTGCATGGAGTTGGTATGAATAGTACACATACGCTCTTTACATTAGTAACTCAGTGATGCAGTAAGGAATATTTACACCCCCTGTCCATACCAGTGTGTTAAATTATAGTGTATGTATGCCTTGCTAATGAAAATGCCCCAGTCTTCAACAGCTGATTGGCACAGATGTACACATTGCGCTGTAAGTGGCTATTAAAGCACTAGTGCAATGACATGTAACAGTAATATCATAGGAAGCCATGCAGGCTCTGTGTTAAAGCAACACATACTACATGGAGACATTACAATAACATTAGCTACCTATTATTACAGTAATCCCACAGCAGAGAAGGAACATGAGGCAGTGATGTGATTACAACCCCCTGCTGCAAACACAAACATCCAACAAGTCTCAGCATGAATATTAGAGGAATACCAGTGAGTGTTGACAACAGATGAAAAGAATATGATCAGATCAGTTCAACAAAGGCAGCAAAGAGCCAAAAGGTCAGAAAAAAAACTCAATATGCAGCCCAGGATCCATGTGGGAATATGAATTAAATATCAGAGAGAAGTTAGTCAGAGCAGACAATACTCACGTGCCCAAGACTTCTTTAAAATCAAAGATCTTTTTGATATCATCGACTTGTTTTTTCCACGTCTCCCCTCTGCCGGTGTCTCCGTTCTCCCGAGCCATGGCGCTCCTTTACCGGCCCGAGTCCGTCCGACACTGGGCTGCGGGAGGAGGAGGGAAAAAAATAAAAAGGGGAAACAGAGGACTGGAGATAAACACTGCAGACACTGGAGCCGAGCTGAGTGTGACAGACTGGTTCACAGGAGTCCTGCTGGTCTGAGTTGGGCTGCTGCAGGACCATGTGAGTCCTCCTCCTGCAGGTTACTGTGTCTCTACTGTCTCCCTCCTCCTCCTCCTCCTCCTCCTCTTCTTCACTCCCTCCTCCTCCTCCAAGCCGTTTGGAGAATAGCAGCTGTAGATGCGCAAATACACTATACCGCTTCCGGTTAATGACTTTCACAATAAAAGTCTGGTTCACGCTAAATGAGAATAGAATAGAATAGAATAGAATAGAATAGAATAGAATAGAATAGAATAGAATAGAATAAAATAGAATTTGTCACTGCAAAACACTAGGATATAACATAACACAATGGAATAGAATAGAATAGAATAGAATAGAATAGAATAGAATAGAATAGAATAGAATAGAATAGAATAATGTAACAAGATTTTATATACACCTCTGTGAAGTGCCCAAAATAAAAACAATTAACAATATACAAATCTAAATAGAATGGAGCTAAAGGTTACTAAGGGTAAATGTGCAATGTGGATAGAAATATGAGTTATAAGTATGAATATAAATATGACAAAGCACAAAAATATGCCTATAAAACAGTAGAAATCTGTGCAATGTGGTGCAATTAGTTCCAGTATATATATGTTACATACTTGGCAGCATGGCTGAAAATTTAGCATCCAGAAAAATATGTTAAATTCATAGCAACGTGGGTGACAATGTAACTGATGGGGTAACTGAACATTAACATGACAGGATTTATTACTTTGATGTTTTATTTCACCATAGATTATTGCTATTTCTCAGTTTTCTTATATTAAAATTTCAGGGGAAAAAATCACATCTAAGTATTGTAAAACTAAGGATGCAGTTGTCACAGGTTATTATACTTATCTTTTATATGATGCGTAACACATCAGTCCAGAGAACTAAACAAAACAGGTGTTTATGGTTACAAAATACCATCATCAATATTATAATTGAACATAGAATTGGTGTAATGAGTTAAAAAGTATGAATGAGTTAATCCTATTTATTGATGGCTATTTATTGTTTGGAAGCTTTTATTTGTTGATTGTAAGTGTTTAATGATTGACTGATTGATTGTTGGTTTCATTTACTGATCAAAGCCTTACTCATGGCAACAAATAGCATGTATGCGGCACTACTGAGCCTACGACATCTTTCCCCACATAATAAAGTGTACTGTATCGTGTTGTAGAAATTTCAGTATTTTTAATTTTTTTGATATACTGCTTTCTAGATGGCATTTTATTGTTTATAAAGACCTTATTGCTTTGCAGGGCAGTGCATTAATTCCTGTTCCAGTGACTTCATTCACAACACGTGTACAGCCAGATATCTCTTAGATCAAACTTATTGTCATGAGTTGTTTTATTATGAAGGCAGAATCCCTTCATTTCCTGCACAGATCTGCTCATTCCTCTACAGCTTGACCGCAGACTTTGTGCCACCTGCAACAATATAAACGCCGTTAATTGCTGCGCTGTTGGTTTGTCTTTGGGGTTTCCATTGTCATAGAAGCACATTTTACGCATCCTTAGTATAATTCCTCCCGTTTTATGCCTCAACTGTTTAAAACCCCGATACCGTGTATTATTATTGCATACATGTACATAAAAGGAGCTGATGTGATGCTGTACATGTATTGTGATGTGAGACAGACATGTGTATGTGTGCCTCGTCGTTCGCAATGCGCCACTCTACTGATGTATCCATCACTTTTTGGGATCTCCAAATCCGCGGAGGGATCAAAGGTGACCCCGGCTGCGTCGCACGTTTGTCCGGGTTTAACTGGACACATATCACCTGGATTACAAAGTTTCAGTTTGCAGAAGAGCACTGATCCCCCGGACTCAGACAGCTGCAGGCGCTGAGGTCATGTCAGGCCAAGCTACTGCCAAAACACACACTGACACACACTGGACCTGACTAGTAGGCCTATTACTGGAGAGGAGAGGAGAGAAGAGGAGAGGAGAGGAGAGGAGAGGAGAGGAGGAGGGAGGAGAGGAGGAGAGAAGAGGAGGAGGGAGGAGAGGAGGAGAGGAGGAGAGGAGAGGAGAGGAGAGGAGAGGAGAGGAGAGGAGAGGAGAGGAGAGGAGAGGAGAGGGACAGTGTTGCAGCCTCAGCTACTCATGAGTATTCTGTCTGCAAACTACTGCAGCTCTTCCCCAGCGCAACCAAGGAAAACTCCTCTCCCCCCTCCTCCTCCTCCTTTACACTGAGTCAGCAAATCTGACCTCCCCGTGATGAAAGATGATTACCAAGCTGCGAAGGAACAAAGAGAAGAGGAAGCCATAGAAGGCTTCTTTTAAAAAAATAGAAGATGATGAAGGTCAGTGCAGATGCAGGTGTAGACATCCTCCGTAAAAGATGAAATGCAGCCACTCATTTATGGTTTTAGACTCGTGCAGAAATAATCTGAAGTTCGTGGGTTAATGGGGTGGGGCCAGAGGAGAAGCAGAGGTTTGTGAATGACATTTATGTTTTATGCCAGTTTTGACCTTGTCCACAGATGGATCATGGCGCCATGACGCGAACCAATCAGAGGGCAGAGAATGAACATCTATGTCAAAGCGGTTCAGATCATCTGCATTAACACTTGTTAACATGTTCTGCAGACACACCATCAGAATCCTGGATTGTAGTATTTGACATGTTAAAGATACACACAGATATTTATGGACTTTCTCTTATGGTGGCTTTTTTCTTCGATGGTCATCAACATGATTTAGATGTCATTCACCCATACATACACCAGTAAAGACACTTTGATATGTGGAATGGGGTAAAGGATTGAACTACCAGGTGTCCAGTTTGTAGATGATGCTGAGACACAGCCCCCCATTCATCAATGCAAACATTGGCATGATGCATTTTCATAATCTGTTGTTTGACTTGGTTAAGATTTGTATTTAAGTGCAAACCAAACACAGTTCTGGTCAAAGTTTGCAGTTTGACTTTAATTTGGTATGGACTACTAAATAAAGTGTTGTGTTTAGCAGACGTTGTCCCCGTGTGTGCAGGTGCTGTACATTATAAGTGAGACTCGTAGGCTTCCGCCTCCACGTCTGGACAGTATGTTTACAGCCAGATTTCATTTTTGTAATGATGATTAATATGCATATTCCCAGAATGTGCCGTGCATACTGTTCTCCATCCGCTACATTTCTCGGCGGAAGCTGTAACTCTCATCACACCAGCACTTTCCATCTCCCTGTAATTGCTCTATCAATCTAGTGGAGGCACAAAAAAAAAAAAACAAATAAAATGAACTGCCCTGCGTCGTGTGCACAGCTCATTTAGCTCCCGGCGTAATGAGAATTGTTGCGTAAAAGCACAATCAATTTCTAATGTGCTGGTTTACAGCACCCACCAGACTGACAGCCGAGTCAATACACGACAAGAAGTTTAATGGTGTTTTTCAGAGCAACAGTCTACAGCAATGCATGATGGGAAAAAACAAAAGGCAAAAGAGCGCCCGGAGTGGCTGAGTGTGATGAGTGTGTCAAAATTTCTCAGAGGAAACTGGCTGGGAGAGATGGAGAATCAGGGATGGCGACAAAGAAATATTCAATGTGACTGATGCAAAGACTGAGTGTTAAATAAAGAACCCCTGTAACACACACACAATGTTCATCTTAAAGGTATTTAGGCTTCACCTTGGCTGAATGGAAGACACATGAACTACACACTTGATTAGAGTATAAAAGCAGACATTATTTTACAGTACCAGTGAATTCTTCCCCCATTTAAAGAAAAATAAACTCTACCAACTAACACCACTACAGAGTGTCTCAAAGGGCCGTAGGGATCAGTGAGTCGGCTCTTAGCGGTGTTGGACACGGAGCAAGTTGACAGAAAAATGCATCCTCGTCATGATCCGCTAATATAACATGAGTGAGCTATTTGAGAAACCGCAGATACAAAGCAACAGGGCAGGGGAGGACATGTCATGCAGGGGACATGATATGGAGGTTGATGACACTAGCAGCTGTTCTTCAGGTCACTGTGGAGCATCCTCCTCCTCCTCCTCGTCCTCAGATTCTTCCTGTTGGCTTTTTGTCTGCAGAGGAGAGAGCAGAGGGTGGAACTTTAAACACTCACCTGATAATGGTCATTTACAGGGCTTTGTGTGCGGCCAAAGTGAAGTTTTAATATTCAACAACTGATGAAGCGTGACTCCACAATGGGTCAGCTGACATCCTAAAACATTAAATCGTGTTGCTAAACACCTTTGGTTAATTCCCATGTCTTCCAAACTTCATACCACCAGTTTGTAATGGACTAATTTTTCAAACGCCTAAACTGATCATCATGTGTAAAAGGTGCAGAATGTTCCTTCAAACCCCGTCTATATGCATGGTTACACTCATTTTAATATGGGAATCTAAGGTTGTTTTTTTCCCCTTCTTTGATTACACAACTGACTGGACATCATCAGAACATGTGTAGTGATGTAATGAATGACAGGATGACTAGTGATTTGAGTTCCATGTTAATTATGGTCTGTCCCCTAGTCATGACCATAAACACAAACACTGCATGCAGTTGTTTGAGTCCCCAGTGGGACGTGCAGCTGTGTATGATGTCCTACCAGCTTGAGGAAGTCAATCAGCTTGTAGGCGTCTTCTCCAGTGGAGAGGTCGACAAAGTCCCGTGGGATTCTGTAGCTCAGACAAGGGCTGGGCTGCACCGTCACTTCACTGGTGGTGTAACGAAACGCAGGGCCTTCCTGCAACCACACACACAGCTGCTGTAGCATCCACATTAAAGTTCTCACTTTGGCTTCAACACAACAAACATGATGGCTGACCTGATGCTGGTTGAGTTCTCCGCCTGACGTCAGCTCCTCCCAGCTAAACAGCAGCGAGTCTGTCACTTCACCGAACGGGTTCAGGTCAATGAGCCACACTCTTCCCTACAACACACAAACAAAACACAAGTGTAACTTTAAAGCCGCATTTTTTTTTAAATACCAAAAAACAAAACATATGCATGCTTACCTGACTATCTCTGTACACATCAAACACAACTGTAAAACAGAGAAAACACAACAATACTATAAACAACCATTTCCAGTACATTACAGTGTCTGTTAGTTTCACTGACGCAAAGTAAGGGTCTAAAGAAACTTTTAATGGTGGCCAGATATTAAATTTTAAAGACATACATAGCTGAAAAATGATGTCACACATTTAATCAGTCTTTCCGTTCACTTTCTACCGCCTTAATGATCCTGTTTTCAAACATAAATATTTAATGACTTTAAAAAGTAGGATGGAGAAGGAGGAAAATGGCCACCAGAAGTTTGGTGGCTTGAAGAGAGACTAATGCTCACAGTCTTCATCCAGGAAGTTGTACTGGATGTGCTGGCTGAAGAAGTCCTGTATGGCCTGACAGACGTGCTCCTCCTGCTTCAGGATGTGCTGATAGTACTGAGTGTAGTCTCTCTGGGAGATTGCTGGAAACAGACCAATACAACATCAGTGGAGCTCAAATTTAGACTGACAACTGCTGATGTTGTCTGGTAAATGTAGCGCTGAATTTTTCTGAGTCAGGCCAACTGGTTGCTTACCATGTCAGAATCAGGACATTTTTACAAGAGATAAAGAGCAGTGATCAAATAAGTATATTCAGAGTTTGTTCAGATTAACCCTCTATCTGCCAAGCATGTCCACCAAAAATTCTGAAATAATTTTAGAAATCATGTGATCTATGTTGGCTATCTGGAAATTAAATAATACCACAAATCAAAGAGTTAGTTTTTATATTATGTCATTAATTAATGAGTCTTCATAATAGAATTATGAAGTAAGATTCTATTTATACATTTAAATCAACTGGATAATAATTAACTGGATAATATATTCTGCCTATTTGTAGGTTGTGGCCCCAAAGTTAAGCAACCACACCTATAACCTCTTATCTCAGATCTTTACTGAGGTTTCATCATTTTTGTTGAAGGCAATATGTTTTGTATAAGCAAAAGACTTACTTGAACTAGAAATATTTATGGGACCTTACTGCAGATTTGATTTTGGGGTATCTTGGTTGCCTATTTGGACCCAGATTCCAGAGAAATAACTGGAACAAGTTGCAGGGCATCAGTATGACATGAGACCAACGTGTTATGGAGCAAATGTGAAATTAAACCGTTTGAAACTATTGCTGCCACAAGTGCCTAAAACTCTGGGTGTGACTTATTTGGCAGTTAGGGTGTAGATATGAACAAATTTGCACACTAGATATGACATCCATACATCATGGTTAATACTGACATGTCAGAGCACATGTTTCCAGGTTTTGCAATTTCTGAGCCGATCATAGCACAATTCAATCTTAATAATAATTAGAGAAACGGCTTCCCAAAAATAGTTAACATTCATTGTCCATGGTGACAGATCAGTCTTTCACATTGATGCATCTATGTGGTGTTGTGTTGTGAAAGTGAATGTGAGAGCTCAGTTTTACCAATCAGTTTATTTTCTTTGACAAAGCAGCGAAACTCTCCACCTGGAATCAGCTCACTCCACTTTCTTAAGACGAGCTGAGGACAGATGACACAATGCAGAGATGTGATGACATACATAGACAGCATAAGATCTATTGAAACATCAGGGAAGACTGCATTGTGTCACAGACAAATCAGCCCAGAAACAGTAGGTCGATGAAGACTAAGTCACTTTGAATCACTCCTGGAGGATAAGGCCTGAAGCTGTTAGGAACTTTGTCTTTCAATGTAACTATACAGCATTAACTTACCTCATAGTTGATGACAGGATCTGGGGAATCCTGGTCACTACATTGAAGGAATCTGCAGGAGGAAGTGGCAACAGCAAGACAAATTTAACCATGGTGCAGACACGTGTATCACATTACTTTGCCTCTCTCTCCCCCTCTCCATCATACACACACACCACCAGCTTTGCAAAGACTGGATACTGCAGTAAATCAGATACTGCATCAGTGTTTGTCATGCAGAGCAGAGAGGACTGAAGCATCAATCTACTTAACAGCATTGTCAACAGATGCCATGTGAGGTTTACTGCAGATTCCAATCAAGGTGTCGTGCCAAGCCTGGTTATTTTTGAAATTGGTTGTCACCAAAATGTTAAATTTACAGGTGTTAGTGTTAATGGATACAAAGACTTACGGCTGTGTGAGGTCATGAGTGATAAAGTCTGAACTTTTGAAAAGCAGGAATATGTCACTGAGGCTGCAACACTGAAGGGAACTGTTTAGTGCAATCCAGTTAGCATCCTGAAATAGAAACACAGACATATTAGTCATATATTAACACTTAATAATTTCAGAAGAGAGCATTTATAATTTGTCATATAGCGGAGGAGTGCAGCCTTTTACCCGTGGAGCGCTCCAGTTAAGTTTGGGAAAGACACTCCCACCCAGAGCATTTATGGCTTCCAGTACTTTAGAGGTGAATTCTGGGAACTCTGGAGCCTAACACACACAAAAATGCATTATCATGCAATGTGTACAGATTTTGACTATCATTAACACTACAGTATTTCTGCATTACAGAGTGGTAATGAGCTATAAAAATGAAGAAGGCTTCAAGCTGAGTTGTATTTGTTGAAAAAACACCCAATGTACTCACAGTGACAGTGGTGGTTGTCTCGTCATCTGACCACTAGAGGGAGGTAGAGATAAAATCTGGATTACACGATGTAAATACTACGTGTTACATTTATTAAACTGTGGTCATTACAATTTAATGTACATATATGCACCTTCAAAATCATCAAAGTGGTTAGCTTTCAGGATATGCAATGTCTGCTGTAAAGTGGCCTTTAGTACTGATTTTGGCATCTGCTGAGTAATTATGGTATCAGTAATTTTGTGTTTTACAATAGAATGGCATAATATCCAAAAATAAAATTACAGTACTGCTGTATTGTGCAAATTACATTTTTTAGTTTCATTTTAAAAATGCAACAAATGATAATGGGTTTTTTAAAATTTGTGCCAAGCAGACATATTCCCGTAAATCTGGACTGATAAAATATGACTGATTGATCACAATTTGTAGCTCTATTTTGCAGTATACAAACTGTACAGAGAAGAATTTAAGTTGAACATAGGGGTCTGTAGTATGGACAAACACTCATATTACAGTGTGTGTATATACAGTACAGCATCTATATCATAATTATACAATATATCAAAATACAGAAATTGTTTTAATTTAATTATGAAAAGGCCTAAGTCCTTCATCACATTTGATTATTTTCTTAGAATTTCTACACAAACCGTTTCTGCTTAATATATCCATGTTTGCTTGTGTTGTCTTCATGCAATTATGCTGTCTGTACCCATGTGGAAGATCTCAAGCAACCAATGACACAGAATATTGTGATAAAATGGAGGAATGACAGCTTTCTGCCTCAGACTAAATGTACCTGTAACTGTAATAATAAATCACTAGTTTCCTGTAAAGAAAGACGGCAGCCCCAGCAGACCCTAACCTAAGTCTGTGTACCTGGACGTCTTCCTCTGCATCCGAATCACTGTTGTTAGTGTGTGTCTGCTGTGTGTTAAGATCACTGAGGGAACAAAAACAAAAACAGACACGTGTCAGTTTAGAAGCCGCCATGCAGATGAGAGAAAAAGTACCCTCACATAAGACAAAAACAGCTTTGAGGATGATTGAATTACTATTTTCATCACCTCCCGGAGACTACCAGTGTTCCGTCGTCCAGTAAATAGTCTATCACATTCTGAGGCAGGGGAAGAATCAAACTGCAAGAAAAGACAAAGGTAACACCCAAATTACTGTAAATAACACAGCAAATTATATGCTACCAGGTTTTTTCAACAGGAGATGGATTGATACGTAAACGGAGATGCTACTATACACTAAGATGAAGATGAGCAGGAGCAGCTCTATTTTTTGTAGCTAACACAACGTTAGCCAGTGAAGTTAGCGATTTTAGCTCTATTTTAAACGAGCAGTATTACAAATGTTTGTCAGAGTTTCTGTACGTTGGGCAGTTGTTTACCTTTTAATAGTATGTTTCTTGAATATCGGATACCAGACCGAAAACTGACAGTTAACAACTTGCTCCTTCTTCATGCTGCAATTTCCTGTGACGGAAGTGTGTCCATCCGAAAATAGCGTCCGACGGTTTTGTTAAAGTCTCCCGTTTCTTATTCAGAGGGATTATTTTCATGATGTGTCTGTATTTTATGTCCAAACTGAAAACAGTTTTATGAAGCTAGAATGATTGATAGCAGTGGTATAAACTATTATTTTGATCAGAAGGGGAAACATTTTGAGGTGCACAGGTAGGCGTAAACTAAAAAACACCATCCGTCGATATAGATCGTTTATTGAGAAGTGAAATCACCACGCCATTATTTAACAAAGCGTCATTTCTTTGTTTTGAGCAGTCTGCGGCAGTTATTCACTCTAGCTTTAAGCTTCATGTTCACAGTAGACTAAAACACATATAAGTACCACTAACTTGAATTTTGAAAATGTATTTAAAATTATTACTCTATTTTTTCAGGACCATTTTTAACTATCAATAAAAATAATAAAGCATATCAATGTGTTGAAACTGAGAGCAAACAATAAAAGATAGAAAACACATTTAAATGACGTGGAGGCTTTATAGTTATAAAAGTAATGTAACTTCTCATTAAATGATGTGGAGGTTTTATGATTATAAAAATAATCAATTATATTCTGAAACTTGATTTTCTCACTGGCATCGCTCCTGTGGGGTTTCCGGTAGCCGGAAATAGCAACAAAGTGAGTACTCTTACTTTTTTCACAGCACCAAAACTTCATAGTTTGGGATTTCACGTGAGTCAAGTTTATTTTTTTCCCATTTAAAATGATTTATGTAAGGTTGTCTGACAATTAAAATTAATATTAAGTTTTAAGAATCCAGCTACCGTAAAATGAACAAAGACAGGAACAGTAAGCCGGCTGTGGAATGATACAGGGGCATTTGAACTTCGTTGGGTTTGCATTACTGTAGCAGCTAATTGAGCAACTCATGATCAGACGTCAGTGAAGTCAGCACTCAGACCGTGGTTATAACTCTGAATATCTCGTAACACCACTGATCCTGTAACAAAGCTTTTCCGCTTTCAGATTGTGTTGAAGCTTTATAATTTGACTCTTTTTTATTCCTTCGCAGTTTACGCTAAAAATGAGCAACACCGAGGAGCCGAAAGTGACTACAGTACCCCACATAGTGAAAGAAGAGGTATGTTTGTGTTTTTAATGTACTTAGACGTGTTCCTTGATTAAAAACCTGCTGTTAGCTGCCTGACAAAATATTTTAGGAAATCAAATAAAGTTCCACTATCCTCAACTGCCCAGCCTTGTTACAATTTAAGTTTTTGCCTGACTCTATTATGCCTGTTATATTTTACACTGCACTAAGCATTTGTTCAGGTAATAAACCATTTAACATACATTGCGTGTCGGTGATTGTGCAAGTTCTGCATTACATTATCAACTGCACTATGGATTTGTTAATTTCAGTTGCTTCCAGGGTGTTTTTTGCTGATTTGGCTTTTCAGATATAAAACCTGTGATTGGAAAACAATACATTGTGATCTGTACCATCTCAAAATTGATGTATTTATACTTCCTTTTCTCTTCCAGCTCGTAGCAGCAGGGAAATGGGTAAAATTAGAAAAGACAACATATGTTGACCCTGCTGGAAACACCAGGTATTTTTGCCATTTCTTACCCAGACATGACTTCATCACCCTGTGCAACAGATTCATTACTCCTTGTTTTTATTCTACCAGAACCTGGGAAACTGTAAAACGGACCACGAGGCGAACCAACACAGCAGCAGATGGTGAGCTTCCTTTTTTCTGTTTTCTAATTTTGCTGATCAGTTTGGCCTGAAAACTGACCAGCTGGACATGTGGGACAGAGCTGTAACAGACTATCCTGCAGGTGTTGGAATCATTGCCCTGCTGAAACGAACTCTCCACAAAGACTGCGTGGTGATGGTGAAGCAGTTTCGCCCTCCGATGGGATGCCACACTCTGGAGTTTCCTGCAGGTCAGTAACATGTCCTCCAAATGCATGGTAGATTGATTTGTGTAGGAAAACTAGCAAGGATGTAAAGAGTTGTTTATGTTATATGTCATTCTTTTTTCGTGTCACAGCTAACAGTCTGTCACTCCCTTCCACTCACATTTGGCCTGTTAGGAGTTGTGTAGCGACTACTTTCTTGTGATACCATTGTCTCTGCTGTATTCAGGGCTGATTGACGAGGGGGAGACTCCGGAGGTAGCTGCTCTGAGGGAGCTGAAGGAGGAAACTGGTTACAAAGGAGAAGTAGTAGGAGTCACTCCAGGTATGATTGGACACATATCTACTCTAGCTGTATCATATCTTGTGTGTGGTAGAGAGGTTCATGGTTCAGCATTGAGATAGAAATAATAACCCACTTATGCACAGATATAATGCGTTCTAGTTCCATAGGCAGTAATAATATTGGTTTGATTGCAGTGACCTGTCTGGACCCTGGTCTATCTAACTGCACCACTCAGATAGTCCTAGTTAACATCAATGGAGATGAAATGGAGAATATCAACCCAACACAACAGCTGGGTGAGAATTCATTAACTGTGTCTTTAAAAACATCGTGCAGTACCTCTCATTCAACTCATTTGAATAACTGTGTTCCTTTTTCCTCTTCCACAGGTGATGGAGGTGAGTTACTGTATGACTCTCACTATTTCAGAATTTATCTTTTAACCCTCTCATCAAAAATGATCACGCTCTTTATTATCTCTTTTCAGAGTTTGTTGAAGTCATTCTTTTACCCCTCGATGAATTCCAGATGAAAATAGATGGTGAGGCTGCATTTTATTTTTAGGTGTATTGTTGCTATGTTGTATAATAACGGTATTTGTGCAGTTAGAAATACGCTAACATACTGCTTGTTTGATCCTGCAGAGCTCTTGAAGAAAGAAAAAATCATAGTAGATTCAAAGGTGTACATCTTTGCCATGGGGATGGTTCAGGCCTTCTTCAAGCCAAGGGAGCTTCCCGTCCTCAAGCAGTGAAGAAAAGAATTCAGGCTGAGGATGAGAGAAAGAAATAGTTTTGTTACTTAGGGCTCCTTCACAGGACTGGAAAGTATGGAAATGCACTGAAAAGGAAATGGATTTCACCACTGAATTAAAGCGATGTAAAAGAAGTAAAGTAAAAAGTAAAAGATTGGAAGAATGACAAACGGTGGGACCAAGTTGAAATCTTTTGATCCAATCAAGATGTAGAACAGCCTCTGAGTTAGAACCTGAACCTATGAAGGAGCCCGTCATATTACGAGTACTGGATCACTCTTTGCTTTCAGTGTGAAGATACTACCTTATACTATTACAGCCTGATGCACATTCAGCGTAAACACAAACTTAAAGATATATACACCAGAGACAGCTGGATATTTCACATCACAACCATCTAAACTGATAATTACATCCAAGTGCCACAATAAGACACAGTACAACATACAGCAATGTGGGCCAAATTCACATTTATGTTTGCATGAAGGACAGAATATTTTTTCAGGCTTCAATCTTGTGTGTTTACAAGCGACAAACACTCAGTTTCTGGTATTCCATGATGGGCTGCACTTTGTTGGTATATTTATGATGTAATGATTGTAAAACATTCCTAAACATGTGCAGACGTACTGTTGTACTGGAAAAAGAACTCAACCAACGATACTGACACGTGGCACACATGAAAATGTGGAGCTGATTTTAAAACACCAACAGCTAGTGTGATTTACGGTTGCTTTCTATTTTTCCACCAAAGCTGAATCATTAGGCAAGTTCACACTGTATTGGATTTCTCCTAAAAGGATGTTTGGAACTGGAAGAATGCAGTTATAGTAGGGGCACTTAAAGATAGGTACTACACTAAAATAATTAACAAAAGTGTGTCTTAACAATCAGCAAGGTCATTTTAATGATAGGAAATGTCATATTTAATCTACAAAAGATGCTGCAATGATTTATATTGTAACTGATGCATAGAAAATGTCCATGCTCCCTGTTTAAACATGTAATGGTGTAGTTAACTGATACTGAAACTAACTAACTAGCAACTCAAAATGACCATTCAATAAATTACTTGTCTTTGTACTTACATCAGTCTGTGCTTCTGATTTGTCAGCAGCCACTATGGATTTACAGTTGGGTATTTCATTTACTCTTCAGGTTTCATGTGTAGACTTTTTCATTAATATTTATTTTCCGTATGTGGCGACGTCAATGGTTCTCTACTGCCCTCCGGTGGTCACAGTAAATAACTGCAAAACTATATCATAATGCCGGAAGGTCTCAGAGCGTCTGTCTGGCTGTGTTTGTCTGGGCCGTGCTGAGAAATACAGACGTTTTTAACCGGTTCATTTGGTACCTACAGTTGAGGAATAGTCCCATCTACACATGCACGATATTTTCTCTTTAAAATTCACTTTCGAAAACTCCGGAATGACTGACTTCGTCTCTGCCAACGCATTTCGCCCAGTTTGTCCAAGGAAAGTTGTTACTGTCGGGCATGCGCAAATGTACGCCTTTTATTTTATTTTTTTTTAAACATTTCAATTGACTAACCTCTCAGTTGACAAGTCTGTTTCTGCACATGGAATTTGGCACCATGGCAACGTGACCCTTTTGTTTATCTGATGCTAGGTAACCCACTTCAATGATGACTCTATGATACTGTGTTCCAAAATTGCTTCCTCCAAAAATATTGGTCTTGTTAACTTGTCGCTTTCGTTAGGCTCTTCTTTGACCAAAAATACGTAAGTATGCCATTTATTAATCTTTATTTATAAGTCTTAATTGTTTGTTTTCACAGTAATAAAATATTGTGTATTTATTCTGTATACTTAAGAAATTGCACAGTTAACAGCAGCAACATAAATCAAGCAACAGGTAGAAAAGACAGATAGAAAACCCACACAAGTGAAAATGAAAACTATAAAAAGAAAAGTAAGAACTGGGATTTTTAAATTCGACATGTGAAGCCAAACACAAATTTCCACATCTGTGAACAGTAAAGTGATTATTATTATTACTATGCTTTACTCATGCAGGACAGTGACATATTTTACTAGCGGTTCGTTGAGAATGAAACAAAAAAACACAGGGACAACAGGGTTTCAAGTTGCATTTCTAACCAATCAGAGGCAAGAAAGACGGTGTCTCCTCCTACCGTCCTGCGTTTCGCAAAATCGCGCCCGAGAGAAACCAAACAGCTTCAGTAAGGAGGAGGAAAAGAGAAAGGAGAGAGAAAAGAGAGCGAGGAGTAAAGCCGGCACTGGGGATGTCACAATAATACACTTCAGAATCACTTTTAGTGGCCAAGTTTGTGCACACAAACAAGGAATTTGACTCCAGCTTAACTTTAGCTCACGTGTCTTGTAGACTTAATATAGCCTCTGTATGAAAATGTAGAGTAAAAGTAAAAAGCGTACGGTTAAAAAGAAGGCTTTCCACCCACAAACTGTACAAATAGACTGTCATCCTCTGAACCGCAATATCCTCGAGAGGGTCGCGGGGTGTAGGGTGACCAGATCCTGACTCACTAGATGAGGGACATACTTCATATATTTTATTTAAATGCAAGTTTGCTCA
>JAPQRQ010000005.1:1356391-1371234 GCA_037367365.1 Apogon talboti | reverse complement strand
GAGAACATGCAAACTCCACACAGAAAGGCCCCACCGACTGGTGTTGGGATCGAACCCAGGACCTTCTTGCTGTGAGGAACGAGTGCTACCCACTACACCACCGTGCCGCCCTATTTTCATTATTGTTACTGCTATTTCCTAAATCTCTTTCATGCATGATGTTCTTTTCCCATTTGTGTGATACAGAAGAACAGCATGTGGGCATTTTTTATAGTTGGCTGCAGACAAAGGTGATTATGTGTCATGTTTTAAAAACTTCAACTTTTTTAACATAATGAATAGTTCCATCTGCTGCCACTACCAATATCATCTTAAATGATACAGCTCTGTTAATGTAAATAGATACAGCTGTGCCCCTTCTGTTAGGAGTTACTGTGAAAATGGTTTATACTAAACTTGAAAATATTGGCTGACATGGAGTCACAAGAAGTACACAGAAAAAAACAGGTGCATTTAATCCACCAGTTCAGTTTAAAGTATAGAAATGACAGCAGTGTTATGCAAAGTAAACCCCTTGCCAGAGACACACACTTAACCCTTCCCTAGAGGAGCCTCAGAAAACATTTTTGTCAGTTTCTCATATGATAAACAGGACACAGGTGACTCTTTGGACTGCCCCACTGTTTCAGTCAGGCAACGTAAATTACAGAAACCTTTATCTCAACAGTTCAGACAGTTTTACTATTGTCAATTTTGTCAGTGTTAAATGAACATTTTTTGAATATTATTACAGTAAAACTCCTCTTTCTATCTGAGTACGACAGCCACTAATGCTGCTACTAGCTGCACGACTGTTTCTACTGTCCATGTCAACACTACCTTCTAACCTCTCACATGCTTATGACCAAAACACATACTACTGCCACCACTAACAACTAGTACCAGCTAAAATGACCATCAGCAAGCAGATATTGTATTAATTATTTGTATTAATATTAATATTAGCATGCTTTCTATTAGTTTATTAGTATTTTCTTTTGTAATTCATGCAGATGCATATCTCATGGGCTGTGGGGGTCTGGTTGGTGTCAAAGGAAACACCTGTCTGATTCTCTGAGGACCATCATCTATCACAAATATGGTATACGCATTGCACTTATTGTTCTCATATCAGAAATTTGAGATGAAATGGACTGTTGAAGTATATATACGCACATACATTGCTCACAAATTTTCACAAGGCGCTACAAATCCTTATTTGTGACATTTCTGACTTGGTCTCAAATGCTGTCATGCAAGACAAACATGCCCATCATGCAAATAGACTTACCTGTTTCTGGGATATTTGATGGTGGGGTGGTGATTCTCCGTGGGTCCGCTGTAACACAATACAGGAGAAACTGAGTGGTTCATTTGTAACTGCACAGACCTTTCACAGAAATTCTAGAGAAAAACCACTCTAGTGAAACCACTGCATGCTTGGTCATAAAAGTCACAACCTGCAGTGCATGTCTGCAAATCTGACAGAACAAGCAATGGATCTTAATGGATGCAGGTGACATACTGCGCTTTGTCTGGGATTCTGAATTTTTTTGATGCTTTCATCATTGGGCCATAGTACATTTCTACTATTTCTTTGAAAATGAAGGCAGCTTCTTCTCTGGAAAAAAAAATCCCAAACATGCTCCAACACAATGTCTATCAACACAATCAATGTATTCTTGATCTGGAAGACGATCTACAACTGAAAACATATTTTCATCTCTACATCTGCCATATCTGATGGGTGTCCAACCTCAGTCTTATAAAAGAATTAACATTTTAAACATATGTTTCTTTGAGTGTGGTGGATATGATGTATGTTGGTGTCTGCACTTAATGTTGAACTACATTGACTGAATAAGTCCTGCCTGGCATTATGAATGACACCTCAAGGAAATGAAATAAATAAGTGAAGGGAAGCGTCATCTAACCAAAATACAACATATTTACTGTATATTTAATGAACATCTCTAGGGCAGCACTCAAGAGGCAATAAAGTGAACAGACTTGGCCACAGTAGAGTTTCTGAGGAGAACTGCTTTCAGTTGATGTTCTCAAATCCCATTTGAGCTCCAGAGGTCATGGTTTATTACTGCTTGGAACCAAACATTTCTCCTCTTGCTTCTTATTGACTTGAATCTTTTAGTAGTTGTTAAATTCATGATACAGTATGTACAACAGCATATTCAGTTTGAGTAACATGTGACAACTGGGAGTATTGTCGAAGGGCAAGCTGTACACTGGGTTGTAAATATGATGACAGTCCTATAAATAATCACAGATTTTGGCTTGAGATATAGTTGTATAGTGAGGTATGCATTAGTATACATTGTGGTGGTCTGCTGACCTTTAAGTGTGTATATACAATGTCTAAACCATACCATATTCGTCATTTCAGCTGGAGTTCACACTTGTGTATTCGGACACATCAGTTCCCAACTTTGAAATGCTTAGAAATCTAAACATCTGTTTTTTTTGGTTCATATTCCGGGTTGACATGTTAAATCCATCTTTTATAGTGTGTCTTAAACAGTCCCCCTACCTCCCATATGGGAAACTTGTCTCAAGCGCTATGGTTAATCTACTTTGTCAGTGTTTTCCGATTCTGTTTAAGGATATTCATCGTTGCTCAGTGAGCTCTTCAAAATGAAAAGACTTACGTATACAGGTTAGTTTGGGGGTGGTCCACGCAGCACCGCCTTGATCTTCACATCTGATTAGAGTTGAGGTTCCAGCCTTCCTTGTATATCCATCAATACACTTGTAGCGGAAAGTGTTGGTAATATTGTAGCAGCCCCTCGTTGGAGGTTCAGTTAGTTTCACTTGAGGAATTTCTGGACAGGGACAACTGGTTTTGTCTACAAGAAAACACATAAGAGAAAATCATAATCTGAAAGATAGGTAAAATGGTTTATTGATGTTACAAAACATAAAACGTGCATGTAATAAAACTTGAATGATATTCAGGAGCATCAGTGGATCAAGTGTGCTGAGGAATTTCAGAAATGAGCCTGCAGCTACATGTAATATCTCTTAAAATAATGTCTCTTAATTTATGTCATGTATTTGAACATCATCCCTGACAAATTAATACAACAAAAACATAATGTGCTGCACACTTTTAATACCCCTCGGTCAAATATAGTGTAAGATTCTGTTGAAAGTTACTGCCCGATAATTTAGATTAGATTGTTTTTGTGTAAAACTTATTACATACATATTTATATTTGAAAGTACTCCAATATTATAACTGTACAAGGCTGTTTCAAGCAAACATATCACCCCAACAAACCAAGCCATGCCGAGATGCATCCACAGTATAAATTTGGTGCAGATATCTCAATGCATTCGTCAGATAATGTACGTTGTTGAATGGACAGACAGACAGACAGACAGACAACAAAACATTACATTACCCCTTAGGCCCGAAGTTGGCCGAGGGGAAAAAACTATAGCTAAAACCTCTGGGAAACCCCAAGTCAAATGTTAAGGACACAGAGTAAAACATCATCAAACTAAAATTTAAATAAATAACTTTATTGTTGGGATTTGTAGGAAATAGTCATAGTTTGCCAGTTGATAAGTGTTGCAGCGATATATGATGAAAATAGTGGTACACATCTAAATGTTGAGTGACGGATCCAGAAAAATGGAAGAGGGTCTCCAACCTGCAACCTGAATTTTCGTCGGTTCCGTGATGCCATTACAGATTTGAGGTCCGTGGTTATTACACGGAATTCTGTGAGAAGGGGCTCATATATACATACATATGTGATATCCTTCTTTGAATTGTCATATTCCTGCTTTGTTTACAGAACATCCTGTGCATTATGGCCATATTTCACAACACAATATGCACTTTAATCCAAGACAAGTGAATCGCAAATAGGTCGACCCCTGGGCTAACCGAACTTTAATTCAATAGGTAACACTTAAGACTGTAACGATGAAAACCGGGGTTCGATTCCCGGAGAAGCACTTTTTTCTGCAGATATTCAGGGGGGTGTAAATGCGCCATTGGTATTACATAGTTTAGACTCATGCATATAGAATTAGGGTGTGAACAGAATGAAAGGTTTTAGCTGAAATAAAAGATTGACTACAGACTATGTCACATATCCTGTCACAGGTATAACAGTTACGCAACTAAAATGACTATTATATCCCTATTCCTAAACTTAAACAACTAATATATTTTAAGCTTTGGTTGTTTCATTGTCACTTGCTTCGGTTGTTCATGTGTTTTTCGCGTACACCTGTAAATCATAGCCTTAAAACAGATAGATCGCATAAGTTGTATAATCACAGGTACAAACACATAAGCAATTTATAAATTATCCAGTCAATAATAATATGACTTTTTCCTTGTTTGCTGCTACTTTCAGTGCAATGGTAAGATAACAGATTTATTGCACAATAAATGATCATTTTGGAAGTGATAGCTGAATTTGTTTCTTACCGCCGTAGGAGCAGCGCACAGTCCCGAGCAGACAGACTATAATAAAGGATAGTTTAACGCACCACCGGACTGATCGTGAACCTAAATCCATCTGCCAGCTCTGTCAGGAGTTAAAGCATGTTCGCAGAGTAAATCCAGACCCGTTAAGACCATTCTCACTCCGCGAGCTTCTTCTTGTAATTTGCGGTCGGTTTCGCTTTCTCCTTCCACTCTCTCCTTCTGTACTTGGATACGCTGGGCTAAGTCATCCGACCACTAGGCGGTGCTGGAACGTAAAGTGTTCGCAAAGGTCGCGCTTAGTTTTGTTGTTGTGTCGCCTTCCGCTACGTACAGCCAGGAGCTAATGTGCGGTGTGAACATTTCTATTTTAAAGCTATCAGCACTGAGTTAATGTCAATTTATTCATAATACCGGTAAGATGAACACAAGCTAATACAACCCACATATATTTTAACATTATTCCTGTATGAATGAGTGGCTAATTGAGTAGATATGATAGCATTAGCTAACGTTACGTTTGCTAGTAGCTTTTTTCTTTTCACCTGTTTAGCTGTATTTAACCTAAAATTATCTGGATAAGTTGTGACATTTATTGAATAAATCACAGAGTCACTTAATATTCGTTAGATAATTTTTGATATTGATTGTTGCCGAGTTATAAACTGCATTTATACCCATGAATCGGATGCTTTTTGATGATGCGTCTTAACCTAGTGTTTGTTCTTCGTTTCTTGAGGCACTAGACGCACTTGGCAAGCAGCAATGTCGCTGTATGATGACCTCGGTGTGGGAGCCAGTGACACAAAGACCGAAGGCTGGTCCAAAAACTTCAAGCTGCTTCAGTCCCAACTGAAGGTGAAGAAAGCGGCTCTGACGCAGGCCAAGGTATGTGCAAGTATTTCTTTCCCTGCACCCCCGTGATTTGAAGTAATCCACCATCTCATTAGTTAATAAACAAGTCTCGTACCTTACTGAGTGATTTTTGTTAGTAGGATTGAAGAAAATGTGCTCAAAGCATGAAAAAAAGGAACATAGGCTGATGTGGGCATTTGCACAATGTATTGAATGCTATACAATTACAAACCACAAGCCATGTTTAC
The DNA here is from genome assembly GCA_037367365.1 of Apogon talboti. Taxonomy (NCBI): domain Eukaryota; kingdom Metazoa; phylum Chordata; class Actinopteri; order Kurtiformes; family Apogonidae; genus Apogon; species Apogon talboti. The sequence goes on along the minus strand of JAPQRQ010000005.1, from coordinate 1,365,693 downwards.
ATATAGGCTACAGTATTTAGTGGTTATGATTTTTTTTTCTTGGCAGACACAGCGAATGAAACAGACCACCGTCTTGGCTCCTGTCATTGATCTGAAGAGAGGTGGCTCCAGTGATGACAGACAGATCGCAGATACTGCTCCACATGCTGCTGCTGGGCTTAAGGTCTGCATTGTTCAGTGATCAAGAGAGTTTATCAAATTCAAATGCAACTTTATAAGATGGTTAGATTATTACAAAGAGCAAGAATTATTTTGTTGGTTGTGGGCTGCATCACAGCATTAGATCCAATATTAAAATCAATGTTAAATTGTGACAAAGACTGGACATCACTTTTAAAATGTCTCTGTTATCTCTACAGCCAAATTACAGTTAGATATACTGAAACCATCTCTCTCTGACTCATATTTTTTGTACTTTTTTTTCATTCTTTAGGACACAGTGCCCAGTGGTTTCTCATCGGGGGATGTGTTAATTCCACTAGCAGACGAGTATGATCCAATGTTCCCAAATGACTATGAGAAGGTAGTGAAGCGACACAGAGAAGAACGACAACGGCAGAGAGAGCAAGAGCGGCAGAAGGAGATTGAGGAGAGAGAAAAGTACAGTTGTGCTTTTTTATTCTTGCACACAGCAAATAAAACACCATTAGGGATTTAACACAAGACATTATAAGGCCAAGTGTTGAACTTGAAATATAGTCAATTTGCCTGGGAGTAATATTATTTGGTTTTATTAATTTTATCATGTCTAAATGTCCTCTAATATTTGCCTGTAATGGCAATGGGAATAAGCTCTGATAACAGGGTGATAACAATATAACTTTGTTGATTACTTAAAGACATTAGTGGGATCCTATTAAAATGGAATCTCTTTGTGTTGCAGGAAGAGGAAAGACAGACATGACGGTGGCGCTCCAAGTGGCTTCTCTCGTTTCCCGGCAGCAGAGGGTGAATCAGATGATGAGGAAGAATATGAGAAAGAGCGAAGGAAACGAAGTAAGTATTTTACACCACTCAGGGAAATATTTGACATTTCAAGATTTTCTGTTGTTGTCCAACACTGAAGCAGTGAAAACAATTTTTTGCAAAAATTCACTAAAATACAGATGTTAAATCTATGTACTATTATCACAACAAAGTGCGAACTGTCTAACATGACACATTTTATGTTCAGGTATGGGTGGAGCAGCCATTGCCCCTCCTTCATCACTTGTGGACAGAGATGGTAAGTCTGATCTCTTTAGTCTGATTTCTTTATGAAACAATGTAGCATTTAAACATAAACAGAACAAATGCAATATTAGCGGATGGAAAAGGATATAAGGACCTCTGTTCAAAAACACAGACTGACTTTAGGGAAAATAAAAACAATAGTCAGATACAGCACACACACAAGTCTCGGTTGCATGATAATCCCATGAGACGTGAGTTTAGGGTTTAGTTAGACTGAATTATTTTTCTGAAGTTAATGTGCTTCATTGTGTCGTTATACGTCAGCATTTGTTGTGCTTTTGTTATAGGCTCCTCTTCATTCTCCTATGAAGATGAGGGTCGGCCTGCCAGGGGCTCAAAGGCCGCCATTCCTCCACCGATTTATGATGACTCAGACCGACCACGTTCACCACCTGGACCAACCAGCTCCTTCTTGGCAAACATGGGGTGGGTCATAGAAAACAATGTCAGATTTTAGATATAACACACAGGTCTGACATGGAACGTTCAGTTTAATTCACTGTGTAGCACCATTTCTCAACAACTGCATTTGTCCAGGGGCCAGACTGTCAACAATTGTTGTCTTCTGAAATTAACTTATTCACCAATGAAGGTGACTGTTGATGAAAATATTCACCATCCAAGCAAATTTTTACTGGTCAGAATGTATGCGAGTTGGGTGTGACTTTTATATTTAATATAATGCTGTGAGGCCATATTTTGCTTCTCCTATTTCTTCTATGCTTTGTTGTAATAGGTGGCAAAAAATTCCACCAGGTTGCCTAATGATAAGATGTTAGATTCAGCTTTTAGTACAAGCAGGCAGATTGCACATTATTTTGGGTTGGTAAATTATTCCATTTGTCATTTGTTTGTAAGTTTATTTCAAGGAAGAAAATTTAAGATTTAAAGGAAGAAAACATATACATATCCTAAATTGTGGAACACATTTTTCCCTCTTACATGTTTTCAATGTATTGATTCTGTAGGATGGTTGTGGCCCTAATAACCTCCACTGTTATTTGACAGTATTGCGTCTGTCTTTTGAATCCCAAACTAATTTGATCTTAATATTTTTTTCACAGAGGTACAGTGGCCCATAAGATCATGCAGAAGTATGGTTTCAAAGAAGGTCAAGGCCTGGGGAAACACGAGCAGGGACTCAGCACAGCGCTGTCTGTTGAGAAAACCAGCAAGAGAGGCGGAAAGATCATTATAGGAGATGCTGCAGAAAAACGTAAGACATGACTTTGTTTTTGTTTTTCCCCATTGCAGATGTGCTCCTGCTTGCAGTCAGTGCTACTACTTATGTCACTACTTTTCTTTGTCTGATTTTTTCACTTTTTGATGATGTTTACTCTTCAGCCATTGTAAAGGTTCTCTGTCTAAAATTCACACATGCTCATGTGCTTGGATGAAGTTTGCATTGAAGTCTGTATCATCTGGCTGTTTTATAACATATATTACGGATGTAGGTAACTGAGATGATCATTAGCATAGTAGTCAAGTTAGCTAATATCAACAAATAAGCATCTCCATGCACAAACCTCCAACAAATTTCCTACAAATACATGAGCTCTTGCATATAAATCTTCCATAGTGTACGTTTAACCCTTGCTTATGTCATGCTTGTGTTCTTCCAAAATTTGTTGGACATTTGTTTTTAGAATTGTTTTGGTTTTCTGTTTTTCCAAGTCTTTGCGGTGTATTTTTGCTCTGCCTCTGTCATTTCTGCATCAGTTACATGTTTAACTGTGACCTTGGTTGCATGTTTGTGTACTCTTTCATCGTGTGTATGTGTGTATGTGTGTGTGGTTATGGTCGTGGGTGTATGTGTGTGTGACTGAGCAGCAGGGTCCAGCCAGTCAGCTGAGACTTCGGGCGGAGGTTCTGCAGGTTGGCCTTCACTTGCATTTTCTACCACCATTATTCCGAGCGTTTGTGTGTTTGTTTGCATGACGACTTATGGCTTCACAGTGAAATTTTCAAAATCATTGAAGTTTTGTGTGAAGATACTCCATTTTGTGCATGTTTTATGACAAAACTAATAGCTGGAATTGATCTTCTCTAGCTGTCATTTTGTTGCACCTGCTTAAATCTGGTCTTGCTTTGTGATTTTGGACCAATATACCTGGAGTCTTCAGTGACTTGTGGCTTGTGTTTAGTGTCTAATGCATGCTGTTTGTGGTCAGCACAAAATGAGCAACATGTCTACTTTATTGTCCTCATTTCCCCCTTTTCCTTTCTGTAAGTCCTAGACAGAATATATCATAATAACATAATAACACAATAGTTTATGTTTTATGAGAAGATGTAGAAATGCAGTTTCACTTCTCCACTAGATTTAATGTGCCCTCAGCAATAATAAACTGTGAGAAAATGCTGAATAGGTGCTCTGAACCTAGACTTTCTAAAAATATATCAGCTATAAACTAAATAGCTACAAATTGTTTCTATCGACTGTATATTGAAACAAAGCTTAATACATTTGTTGATACTTGAATGATCTGAGATGAGACGTGTTTTTAGGTGTGTTTGTGTTTGGCCACTAGATGTCACAGTTGGTTCCAGGTACCTTCAGCTAATTATCAAGCTGACCAGGTCTGAGCCATACAAAAAGATGATAACAGAGTCACTCAGTAGTTTCCTTTCTGGTCTCAAGTAGAGACTATGATCTCAAATACAACCTCCTTAAAGACACTTTGTATCACCTTCATCACCTTTTAGAGACAACTGATTTACCTCAGTGTCAAAATTGAACCTGACACGGAGCGGCTGAATGTCAACATGTAATAAACAAATTATGTGTATTTGAGAGTTCCTATGTGGAATGAAAATGTCTGCTTCTCTATTAGTTTTCCTGGAATATTCCTGTGCATGATTGACCTCGCTATAGTGGTTTCTTAGTAGCACGCATTACACAATAGAAGGTGCAGTTTAAAATCTGCTGTAAACAATCAGACGTGACAGAAAAGTGCACTGTTCAGTTACCACAAAGTGACATTTTTTTAATAATCTTTTTAAAAAAATTAACCGAATTGTGTGATTTATCGCATGTATTGAATCAACTCTGTCTTGAACAATACAGTACGATAAATTCTTTTGGTACATACTTTTGGTTGCTCCATCCAGTTCACCAGCAGCCAGTGAATGTCACCAGCTGTTGCTTTACTTTTAAGGGAAATCAAAAAAATTAAAACAAAATATGATCTGTGACTTTTTTTTTTTTTTTAATCCGAGCAGCAGATTCTTCCAAGAAGACGGAGACAAATCCACTTACAGAGATCCTCAAAAACCCAACCAAAGTGGTGCTGTTGAGGGTATGTTCTTCGTGCAACCTCTTACATGCTTCTTTTTCAATTGGGTCACAAAAATAACACTAGTGTTGTCTGAAGTTATCCAAATGTGTACATGATTTAATCCCAATGAATACATTAAACGGCACAGAAGATATTCTCCTCTATAGAAATGACCAACTAGGCCTTATGGATGCCTGTTTATTTTGTAGAACATGGTGGGCCGTGGAGAGGTGGATGAAGACCTGGAAGGGGAGACAAAAGAGGAGTGTGAGAAGTACGGCAAAGTGGTGAAATGTGTTATATTTGAGGTGAGACTAGTGAATCACTGGCTCAACTGGACAAATTAATTTATCATAAAGCAGCTCAGTCACATAAACTGCCTTGACGTCACAGATTGCAGACGTGCCAGATGATGAAGCAGTCAGGATATTCTTGGAGTTTGAGAGGGTGGAGTCGGCTATCAAAGGTCAGTATTTCCCTACCATATTGAAGGGCACTTTCACCCAAATCAATCATATATTTTCTGTGAATCCCTAACAAGCCACAAATGTCATTTAAAGCACATCTATCTATTGACTTAATAACTTTGAAATTCATGACAGGTTTGTTTTTGTTTAGTTTACCTGCAAGCTGTAACACAAGTAATGTTACTGGCTTCTGCAAAGCAATTAATGTTATTATGACATGTTATAAAAGCACAACACACGTCACAATGATTATAGCAAGGACAAGATGAATGCAAAATACATTTTAGGCTGCTATCAGGAGGATTCATATATGACACATTTTATTCACATGGTGTTGTTCAGACGTAGTTGAGTGTTTTCTCTTTCAGTCTTTTGTATTTTCTTACACATTTAGTAAAAGAATTGCACAAATTATTTGAATAAAAGTCAGACAAGTACATTTGTTTATTGTTAAATTAATGTAATAATAATAGGCCTGTCAATATGGTAATTTTATTGGAAGTACTTATTAGCTGAATTTACAGAAAATGTTCTTTATCTTGATGTATTTTATCATTTCATATTGATATGAAATAACCATATCACAAAGCCCCATTTTGCAATTTAACATGTCTGCATATCTCGGCAGTAATTTTTTTTTGTAGACTTTATGCAGTTACATCACTTTCTTCATAACATTGTATAACTGCTCTATTAATGTGGGTGAAAGTGTGTCCCATTCTAAATGGGTTGGCCCAGATCAGAAACAAGGTGAGACTTGAGTCCCTGTGGCGTTATATCATTCGTGGCCCAGCAACCCAGCTGTCTCCCACCGGCACCGGCAGAACTGCACTTACATCACAGATCTCAGAAAAGAGGGACAAGCACTCAAAGAAAATACAGAATCATGAGGAAGTCTTCTGCTCCAAGTCTTCCTTTCCTTGGCAGGTCAGAGGTCATGTTTACATAGTAACAGACTGGATAAGACCAATGTGTATTTATCTTAAGAATCAACACCCAGCTGCCATCAGCAGAGCTCAAATATGGGTAGACATTTTCCTTTGTAACTTTTTAAGTTTGAAACAATACTTGTGTTTTACCTCAGTTGGTCCGTCCACCACTTCTGTCCAGAGTTAAACATCTGAACTCTTGAGATGGATTTTAGGCAAATAATGCACAGACATCTAGTCTCCTCAGATGTGACTTGTTTGTCTTGTAACCTCCTTTTAACACCTGTCTAAGTGACATTGAATGGTGGACCTTTTGCCCAGTTGTTGTATTGGAACAGTGTAATTTTAGGTTGCTGTAGCCATCTGAGTTCATCTTGACAACAATAGAGCTTTTCCAAAAATATTGCTCTGTTACATCAGGAAAAGCACAGGAATTAGAAATGACAGCTCTGGGGTATATAATTGCCCCAGTTTGCCACTTGGTGCAATTCCAAGGCAATAAAGCTGACTGATCTAAAGTAATTTAACCATTATTAATTAGAAGGGCACATCGAGATTACAGACCTTTATGAAGGTTTATAATTCAATATTATAGGTTGCAACAAAGCCATAAGTTACAGGTATTGTCTTCCTTTTTGTCAACTGCCAGTGGTTAGTTCATCTTTAGCTCGCTGGCTGAGTTATTGTGAAGCCGCGGTGTCTGGTGTCGTTTTCGTTAGCAATTTTGTCAAACATGTTCTCTGACAAAACTACTGGTCGGCTTCATTTCAAATTTTATATGTAGCTTCCTTGGGACAATGTCTACAAAGTCTGCTCACAGTTTTGAGATATTTCGATTTTTTAAACAAATTTTTGAAATATTAAAACAGCGCCTTTCCTTATAATGGGCCATATTTTGATGTTACCACTAATATAGTTACTATTGAACACTGATAGGAAGTCATATATAGACTTTCATTTGGGTCTGTGACCTTTGACCTTGAGTGACCTTGAAGGGTCAAACTCAAGGTTACCAATGTGTACATTTCAACAATCTTCTTCTCCAAAACTACTGGTCAGATTCATATAAAATTTTATATTTAGCTTCTCTGGGACAATGTCTTCAAAGTTCATTGACAGTTTTGAAAAATGTGTATTTTTGACAAATTTTTTAAATGTTAAAAAAAATTGTCTTTACTTGTAATGGTCCATATTCAGATGGCTTATGAAATGGAAATGGTTGCAGAACATAGTTACTATTGAGCACTAATAGGAAGTCATGTATGGACTTTCATGTAATTAGTTGAGTTCTCCTCCAGTGAAAGTACCACCCAGTTCTACTGGGAGATTGATCTCCTGCATCCAGACCACAGGACTCTAACATAGAGACAGAGCCTGACAACCTTGCAAATTCATCTTGTTATTGATTCTTGATAGAACACGGTGGTGAAATACACAGGGCCATGGGTCCTATTTTTTCAACTGTTACCAGGTTCTAAATTCTACATAGCCTGGGGTTCTACAATGTTAAAGTTAAAAACCTCCAGACCCTTGTATGGATCTAGTCTTTAAAAGCAAGGGTTTGTCTCGTCCACCCATCCATCAAGCTTCATGAAAATCATTGCAGTGTTTTTTTTTTCATAATCCTGCTGATAGATGGACACATAGACAGGGACACAAACAGATTATCCCATTACCGTTCTGGCAGAAGGGATATATGTTACACCTGTGGACCCTCTGTCACAATCTGTGTCATTTCCACCTCCACTTGTTGTGATCTCATGTAACAGAGGTCTATATGATCATTTATCATCTCTAGAGGAACATTTCTGATGACTTGTTATTCCTTGAGTGTGTATATCTTTGTTAAAACTCTCAGAAACAGCTGGATGTCTTGAAAATAAATATAGCACTAACATTCATGGTCTACTGATGGTGAATTGACTGTCCATCAACTTCTACTGTCAGCTCCAAGTCATCCTATACATTATTAAATGATACTAAAACTAGCATTCAGCTAAAAGCAACTGGTGCTGGTATAGTCACAAGTTTTGTAGAGTTTCTTCACATAAAGTGCAAGTCACACATACATAGACACATAGGATCTGACAACAGCTGCTGTCACATTAGACTCAGAGTTTAAACATTGCAACAGAGCACAAGCCGTTTTGTCCATTGCTGCCGCACAGGGGTGAATATGAAGAGACTTGAATGAAAAGCACCACCAGAATGCATGAAATGTGCTGATGCAGGCGAATACGCAGTAAGTGCCCTTCAAGTTAAATGGATTGGACACAGAGAATATGAGTTTGTTTATTGATAAGGTTAGCACTTGTCCTTTCCAGAGGAAGGTTATCTTGGTTTGTGTGTAGGTGTGGAGGTCTCCGTTTCCTCAGAGAAAAGCCAACAGCAAACCATCATTGAGAAATGACATTGATGTATGGTCCGAAAATGTTTTCTATTTCTTACTTGTATAGGTAGCACTTAAACTGTCAGTTATTCTGCATCTGTTCCACATATGAATGATTAGAGGAGCATTGAGTAAATGCACCCATGAAAACTAAATGTTTACAAACACTACATAGTGATGTGCAAATTAATTTTTGAGATGTTATGAAACAGACTGTATTAAACAACACAAGTGTCCTTGTTGCAATATCATTTGGTACAACAAATCTGCAGTGATCTTCTGTCTGTAGATCCAGTCACGGTCTAAACTTTGTGTCTCTTCTCTGTAGCTGTGGTGGATCTGAATGGACGTTATTTTGGCGGGCGAGTCGTTAAGGCGTGCTTCTACAATCTAGACAAGTTCCGTGTTTTGGACCTTGGTGAGCAGGTTTGAAGTCTCCTGGCCAGTTGAACAAACTCCGGCAGACACTATGGACTTGCATCATCTCCTAACTTGTACATAAACCTTTTCTTTCTTTTTTTTTATAGTTCCTGAACAGCAGTGAAGTGTCTTTATGTAGTGATGAGCCCACAGTTTTTTCCTGTGATAAAAATACCTTTATGACAAAGTAAAAAGTATAAACTGTATGCTGCTTTCCTTTTTCTTTACACACTTCTTCACAATAAGTTAGGGATACTGTTATTTACATGAGTGCTTTTCCTATTTGGTCTGAATTTCAATGAAATAAGTAATAGTTCCCTTTGATATTACTATTAATGAATGAGAAGAACCACCATTTTCATTAGTTCAATATTTATTACCCCAACAATTTAGACAAGAACGAAGATAGCCCCAAATAACCGAAATTGACAAAGTCAGTAGCCGGTGGAAAAGTTGGGGGTGTGCTGGCGGAATTGGGGGATGATGATGGGTTCTATGATGTCTCTGAGGTGCAGTGACTGAGCCATCCACAATCACCAAATCTGTTTTGCGCTGACTGGTGATGCCTGCCCAGACTGTTGCACCT
>JAPQRQ010000005.1:1344641-1356291 GCA_037367365.1 Apogon talboti | reverse complement strand
GATTGTTGACTCACTGTCCTCACTGGAACTGTTACTGTCACTGTCTTGTAATGTATGTGGAAATGACCAAAAATAGTACTTGTTCGATAAAGGGTTAAGACCAGACTTAAGAACAGGTTAATGTCAAGGAGGAGTTGATCATTCATGAATGGAATCAGTTGATTGTAAGGAGAAATAGATTGTATGCAAAATATATTACATTTTGTTTTGTCTCTATCAGTTGTTTAAATTGATATTTTATGCCCATGAAGACATTAAATGGTTAATGAAGTGTTCCTTATAAATGCTGTATTAATTACCTTCTACTCAACGCGCTTCAACCCCTTTGGATGTTATAAAATCGTGAATTCTTCAGAGGAGTCATCAGGCAGTCATCCAGGTAAAATACAGGGAGAGCGCTGCTTTAAACTGAGACAAAGCAATAATCTAATCCTAAAAAATTCCATCTATCTGACGCTTTTTTAGGCAATGTTTACAGTGTGCTTCACTATCAGGACAAACAACAGAAACAAACCAAGTGTAGTTTCACAACCAGACTTTTCTTCACTGTGCATGTAATCTAATTCTTGGTCTAGTTGCCAAATTCCTAAACTGAGCCTGTATAAGTTCAAGTTTCTAGTTCCCTCATTTTTATATATATAAGAAATCAACTGTGGGAACTGTCAGTGCATCATATGATTATTGCATCTGTCTTCAGAGCTTGGTGGTGTAAAATGTAGAATGGTAAAAAAAAAAAAAAGTCAGGTTTTGGGAAAAGGTTGGTTTGGGTTCAGAAGGCTTTCAAAGGCTTATAGGTCCAAAATGAAGCAACAGAGGAATTCCCACTCACTGTAAAAAAAAAAAGAACAAATGCAGTCATTGGAAGTAGTTTGAGGACTTATTTTACAGTGCAGTCACACATAGTTACGGCAAAAAAAAAATAACAGTGTATAAAAGCATAGACTGAAAAAAGGTTGAAGCCTTAATGAAGTCAGTGTGAGCATCATGTGCTATACCATAATAAGTAAGAAAAACACATTTGTTCTAGTAGAGTTGTGTACAAACAGGCTTTAAGGTTGTGATTTGTTTGTGGGTGAAAATCCTTCAGGCATACACAGTGTACCCTTCTGTTTATGTTTGTGTGTTTATGTTCTCATTTCATCTGCTACAGCCTGGTGTCATAAGGCTCAGACTCATGTTGCAAATCAGTAGAACACACTGAGCACTTATATTTAGTCTGTACCCGCATGCACTTAAAACCCCCTCTGGTCCTCAGGCTGTCAATCAGAACATCTCAACCATAGATCTATGATAACCTGAGTGTACGAATGTGTACAGAGTGTTACATCTGCTGTGACCTAAGAGGTAGAGCCCAGGATGATGAAGCCGAGTGGGTGATGTGAGTCTATGCACGTTTTCAGACCCACATCTGACTGAGACAGAAAGTACAGTCTGGATGAAATCTAACTCGGAGAACTGTTACTAGACGGAAAAACTACGCAAATTTGAACTAATCAAGACTTTCTAGAAAAAGAAATAATAAAGAAAATAAATAAGACTGATTTAACAACGAATTCTGCCTCTGCTGCGGTACAATGAAAACAAGAATTATTCTGGTTCCAATTATATGTGTAGGATAAAGAAAACCCCGCTTAATATAATAAATAGTTTTGCTACTAATGCTGTTTCTTTCAGTGATTAATATTGTAAATCACAGCCGGTTATTTTCAGGTGAATCATGTCTAGTTGATACGTCTGAGGTTATTAGATAAACTGGGTTTTCCACACAGAGGCGCTGTGTCCGTCAGTGCGTGTCCAGTCCACGGTGTGTGTGAGTGTGTAGTGTGCTTGGTGTGTGCATGTATGAAGTGTGTCTCTGTGTGTGTTTGCTGTGTCGTCATCGTGGGTCACGTTGCTTCCCGGCCGGGCGGGGTTAAATAGCGGATATGTGCCGCAGACCGGCAGATTAAATCGGCTCAAAGCGGACCGTAGACACACCGAACAACCGAACGGACGAAGCTCCTGCTGGACACACCACCGGCTCTTTTTGTCGTTTTCATCCGGATTTAAGCGTCTCTCTTCGCACTGCCTGTGCGGCTCTTCAGTCCCTAAGGAATGCCCAGAGAGCTGACCCAGAACAGGATCCAAAAGATCTGGGTTCCCGCCAAAGATGACAAACCGGCACCCCGGAGAGGTAAGACAATGCCACTTTTATTTTATTTTATTTTATTTTATTTTATTTTATTGTGTATTTGAGTTCTGTCATAGTCTACATAGTCTAGTGTACCTGTTCCTCACATCAGTTTTTCTGGTGATCGATATTGGCCACTGATGGGTGGTCTGCATCAGCACGCACGGCACGTCACGCTTCCTTCAACCGGAGCATGACGAGGCTCAGGTCACCGTGGTTACCACAGTACCCCGCAATCTGCGTGGTGTCGCTGAAGCGCACCGCTCTGTGATTGGTCCGTCTGCCCTGCGTGTGCATGGCGCCACACCGCTGCTGTCTCGATTCTGTCCCCTTTGACACGGGGTGGACACGACAGACACGACACTTTGTAGGAGCGTATCCACGCAGTCCGTCTTAATGTGTGAATTCCTCACCCGTGTATAGATCAAACCAGTAATTTGACAGTTTATTTATATTAAAACGTCAAAATTCTCATTGGGTCAGTTTTTTTTTATAAAATAGGAAAATTAAGTGCAAGCTATAAATGTTTAATTGTATGACAAAAATGGAATCCATACCCTAAAAGACATCTGAGTGGTTACTTCACACACTGCCAGTACCAGGAGATGTCTTTACCACCTGCACCGTGGGTGCCAAACTCATTTTAGTTCAGGGGCCACATACAGCCCAATTTGATCTCAAGTGGGTCAGATGAGTAAAATAAAATAAAATATTTTAAAAGTAAAATAGCATTGTGACCTATAGATATTGACAACTCCAAATTTTTCTCTCTGCTATAGTGCAGAAAAAGTAAAATTACATTATGAAAATGTAAGTATGAAAATAATAATTATGTGACCAACCATGAACAACCTTAAAAATATGACAACATTATGCTTCAGCTTATCATTTACACATGTACAATCCAACTTAGACAGTGGATCTACAAAGACACAAAATGTTTAGTAACAGGCACCTAGAACTGAAATATACATTATTTAATTTTATGATCAAAACAAGACTTTTGTATTTCGCAAATTCATCCTGTGGGCCAGATTGGGCCCTTTGGTGGGCTATTTCTGGCCCACAGGCCGTGTGTTTGTCACCCCTGGTGTACACTGTTAATAAACAACTTGATTTACATCACTCATCTCAGAGGCAGCGTTTACAAAGATTAGGCAGAACGTGTACACAGAGACTTTCAAGTAGATACAAGAGATAGTGGTAAAACATGGCATGTATGTTCTATATGGAGGTGATGGGAACACAGAGGACAGGACAGGAGGAACACTGATCCAAGGAAGACCTTGATCCAGTTTTCGGTGGCTCCTATGTTATGAATAAAAGTTTAGAACATTGTAATGGAGATGTAATTTAGAGCTCTTCAGCAGTTATCAGGCAATGAATGGTGCTCACTACTGCTGCTGTTGCCTGTTAAACAACCTACAGCAATATACTCATGTTCAAGGGAAGTACTGTCCATGTTTTATATGTACAATCATATTGAAATCCTGGTGCATCCACTCACTGTGGGACACCTGTGCAACAAGGAGTAACCTCCAGGAACATATCGTATGATGTGAAATGCCGCCTGACAACCTTAGCACTGGGGTTACAGTGCATATGGCCAATGAAAACGCACCCTCCTGGCTCATGAAAGCTGGATCAGCACATTCAGAAGTGGGTCAAATATGCAGGGAGGTGGAAGTAAAGGCTGCGTCTGGCTGCAGTGACCAGACTTGTGCTCTGTGGGAGTGGGTCAGTGTGGGAGATTATAGGTCTGAGGGAGGTTTGGTTTTAAAAAGAGTGACAGACCACAGCTGCTGGTCTGGTCTGGGTTGTGCCCTCCCTTTGGCTGGTTCTCAGGTCATCTCAGGTTGCAGGTCCAAGGAGAGCAAACTCAACAGATTATTAGTTCTGTTAAATCTGCCTCCACATTCATTTTATGCTTTTTAACAAGTGATTGTAAGAAAACCATTTCAAGAAACATTTCTGCATTAAAAGCATTGCAAATACCATATATCAGTTTTTCATATCTTTCCCCCCCTGCTGTTCTTGTCTGCAGCGGCTGGGGCTCCTCACCTCGCCAACCCTCCCACTGTCATTGTGATGGTCGGCCTGCCAGCTCGAGGAAAGACATACATGTCCAAGAAACTTACCCGCTACCTCAACTGGATCGGCACTCCGACCAAAGGTATTAACTGACATTAAAACCTGTCCAGTTTGTTGAGCTTATTGATTACAGCACATGATGTCCATTCATTGGTATTCTTCCTGTCAGGGTTAGGTCATGTTTCTAGCTGCAGGACATCCCGCTAATGCTCGATGCTTGATTTTTCTGTGTGTGTTTCAGTCTTCAATGTAGGAGAGTACCGTAGGGAGGCGGTCAAGAACTACAGCTCCTATGACTTCTTCAAGCCTGATAATGAGTGTGCTGTGAAAATCAGGCAGTAAGTCTCGCCTATAAGATAAAGTTTCTTGCATTTTGAGCATTAAAACTAAATTAATACCTCGACTTGTCTACTTTATTTAGGCAATGTGCCTTAGCAGCTTTGAGGGATGTCAAGTCCTACTTAAAGGAAGAAGGAGGCCAAGTCGCGGTGAGTTTAATGCACTTTATGTTGTACTAAAGTGATGCATCACAAATGAAAATTCCCTTCATCTTACAAAACAATGGCATTTATCCACCAGGTCTTTGATGCCACAAACACAACAAGGGAAAGACGAGACATGATACTGAAGTTTGGCCGTGAGAATGACTTCAAGGTAAGCCTTACTATCGTGACCTGAGGGAGCATTGCGTGTATTAAGCACAGCTTTGTTCAATGCAAACACCTCTGACCTTGTCCTTTCTGTTCACAGATCTTTTTCATTGAGTCTGTGTGTGATGATCCTAATGTCATTGCATCAAACATCATGGTGAGTCAACATTAAAATGTCAATATGCATCCTAGTACTGTGAAACATGTTTATAAACTTTATGACTCTCTGGCATCAGGCGTGTTATTTGCCATCTGACAGTTTCCCTTTCTGTACAGGAAGTGAAGGTATCATGTCCTGACTATAAGGACTGCAACAAGACTGATGCCATGTTGGATTTCCAGAGGAGAATTGAATGTTACAAAGCCACCTATCAACCTCTGGACCCTGATCACCTGGACAGGTGAATCATCAAAATCAATTCTACAAGGCCAGGAAATTAGGAGGGGCAGAAGTTAAGCTGCCTCATCATCATCATCATCATCATCACTACAAAGCTACATCTTTTTTGTTTAATCACTTCCTTCAGGGACCTGTCATTGATCAGAGTAATAGATGTTGGTCGTCGTTTCCTTGTCAACCGGATCCAGGATCACATCCAGAGTAAGATTGTCTACTATTTGATGAACATCCATGTTCAGCCCAGAACCATCTACCTGTGCCGGCATGGAGAGAGCACTGACAACCTGGGGGGTCGTCTGGGTGGTGACGCTGGCCTCTCACCACGGGGCAGACAGGTACATGGATATTACTGTCTCTAAACAAGAAGCACTTCAGCTAAATTTGACAATATGCATGTTAAATGTGGATCGATTTGTGGTCCAGTTTTCAGCTGCCCTGGCTCGGTTTGTGGAGGAGCAGAAGCTGAAAAATCTGAAAATCTGGACCAGTCAGTTATGTCGCAGCATCCAGACTGTTGAGCACTTGGGAGTCCCATATGAGCAGTGGAAGGCCCTCAATGAGATTGATGCTGTGAGTATCACTGCACCTCACCCTGACAGATAACATATCATAAATAGGATGGAGATTTACCTGAAGATTTGTACATCTCACATGTCTGTTTTAGGGAATTTGTGAGGAGATGACATATGATGAGGTGAAGGAAAAGTTCCCAGAGGAGTTTGCCTTGAGAGATGAAGATAAATATTACTACCGCTACCCTGCCGGAGAGGTAAACACAATTTGTTGATGTACTTGCACTGCAATGTATTTGAATTGAATGCTTAAAATCAGATAAAAAAAAAAAAACCTTCCTCCTCCATCATCATTACAGTCCTACCAGGATCTGGTCCAACGAGTGGAGCCAGTCATCATGGAGCTGGAGAGGCAGGAGAACGTCCTGGTCATCTGCCACCAAGCTGTCATGCGCTGCCTGCTGGCTTACTTTTTGGATAAGAGTGCAGGTGAGCCATAAACATCACATAAAGGCCTTGGTTCAGTTAATGCATTTTAAGTACTATGACATTCTTATGTGCTTCAGCTCATGTAACGTCTACTCATGGTTTCAGATGAGATGCCCTACCTGAAGTGTCCCCTCCATACTGTGCTGAAGCTCACCCCGGTGGCCTATGGGTGTAAAGTGGAGTCTATTTCTCTGAACGTGGAAGCTGTGAACACACACAGAGACAGACCAGAGGTAATGATCGATTAAATCTTGTTGGAATAAACATTCCTCTAGAGCCTGCTTGTTTTTACATTAGCTTAACCACTCGCACCTTTTAGATCTGTAATAATGTAGTGTTATTTCCCACCCCTTCAGGAGGTGAGGAGGGGTCCTGGTACCCTGATCAGAAGGAATAGTGTGACTCCTCTGACCAGCCCTGAGTCAAACATCAAGAAACTTCGCATTGATGACCTGGATGAGGCTCCCATCCATGAGTTACCTCCCTCTGTAGCCTCAATGGCCCTCTGCAGCCCATCACACCTCCCTCTTGCCTTGTCTGGACAGGTGAGTTCCACAAACACAAAAACAAAATAAATGTTCTACACTCAGAAACATCAGAACTTAAGTATTTTTATGGTAAAGGGGTTTGTGTTTCTGCACAAAATTCTTCTCCTCTCCTCTCAAAAGTAGGCTTTACTTGCATCTAAGACACTCCTCTTGTGTCCTTTTTCCTTCCTGACAGCCTCTTTATAGGCTAAACTTCATTAACTCTGATTGTTTACTCACATATTTCCCCTCCTCTTTTCCACTTCTGCTTCACCTCCTCCTCTTCATCTTCACCTTTACAGCACTGGCTGGGTAAAGTTTGCCTGTAAGTATTGGCTCACTTCAATATTTTTAACTGTCTTCCTATCTCAGTTTTCCACATTTCCTGTATTCAGTTGTATTTAATGCTTCTCTTTTCCTCCACTCTCATAGACCTACCTAACCATGCAAAACTCAAATTTTCATACTGATGGTTAATTTAGATAAACTTTGTCATGTAAAGAAAGAACAATGAACATTTTGCATCTTTTATTTCTTACAAATCACACCTAAACCATATTGTATTAGGTCCATGAATCTGATTTATATACTTATTGTATTTAATGTAACATATTAAACTCATATTTACTTCAGGGTGTTTTGGTGTTAGTATGTGGTTTTACCATAAGTTAATACAATTGCAAGTTTGATTCAGAGCTTCCTGTTGAAAAGCAGCAGCACTGTTTCCTGGCAGTGGGGGAAAAGAAAAAAAATAGCTTGTATTTGTTTATGTTTTACCAAGTTTACATTCCTGTGATTCTTGTCTGCTGTCGTCATTGCTTGAGTGTCACTACTCTTGCTTGTTATTACTGTAGTATGCTGATTCATGCTGACTGTCCTGTTCTTGTCTGTGTTGGTTTATTTTTGGCTGGTCTTGTCCTGCTTAAAGACGAACCATCCTCCACTATCTGAAAGTGGTTTCTGTCTTAGTCTTTCAAAGGTAAATACAATGTAGAGACTTTGCATTGGCTTTGTAGTTTTCCAGCAGCAACGTCTGACCTCTGAGGTAAAGACACAAATACTGTATGTAAATCTGCTCTGCTAGTCAGGCTAAATCATTTAACTGCAGTCCTAAAACAGTGCTGGAGACATAGTTTCTCTAAGCCAGAGAATAGACAAAGCCATTTAGCATTTAGAGCTAATATGCTAATGTACCATGCTAAAGGCTGTGTGCTAATAAGCTGTTAATAATAGGATGTACATCTGGTTATTTTGATACATAGTTGACAATATTTGCAAACTGAACGATATGTAAATAAAGTTCTTACTGCAGTCCTAAAACAGTACTTAAGACATAGCTTTACCAAGCCAGAAAATATACATATTGAGCTAATATGCCAATGTAACATTCTAACAGTTGTCTGTCAATAAGCTCAGCTGTTAATAATAAAATAGTTGGTTAGCTTGCTAAAATGTTAACAATATTTACAAACCAAACTAATCAAATCAATTAAATAATCATGCTCTGTCAGTCTTGTCAGTTTTGTTGAAATTTGCAGTTAAGTGGAGGTGCTCTTGACTGCTGTTCCTACTTGAAAAAAAAACAAGTCTATTTTTTTCAATATTAGCTTTCACTGTGGCCTATATAGCCCACAAAAATGTATTTATGTTCTATTAAGAATCAGGCATACAACTGTTAAATATAAATTTTACTTTGACAGTCTTGAACTTTTAAAAGTTTAGTAGTTGGCTTCAGCTGGACCTCCAACTTGGGTGCTAAAATCTGAAATAAGTCCAAACTAAAAGCCTTTATTCGAAGTAAGATCAAATCACATCTATTATTATTAGGGTTATTTGTTATTAGTCTGTTTCTTCGCTGTCGTTTTGTGTAGTCAACTAAACAATACTCAAATGAGTTGTGGAAGGACATGCACCGTAAACAAACTCCACTGACTGCATTATGGGAAATAGCGTGCCTGCGCTAGTTTTGCTGGCACAGCGGAAAGGAATGGATAACGTTTAAGGGTGTGTAAGGATCTTGTCAGCTTCATTCATAATCACTTGAGGATTAACTCGACGCAGACTCGCAATCAACCACAGCGACTTGTTCCCACACTTATTAACTGAGTACAAGTTTGCACACTCTCTAAAAATATCATAGAGGAAATCAGGGCCTGAGAACAAACAGGTGATGTAACTTGTGGTTTAGGGATTACAGAACACGACAAAGCATCGTTTGGCTACTCGATATTTTTGCAACAGCGTTGTCATTTGTGTTGCTGCTCATCTCTAGGCAGATATATGTGATGTTGAAAATTTCAGGGTTGTGTAAAATGAGAATGTTTGAAAACGTGGGGTTTTTTTTTGGATTTGCAGAAGCTGAGGAGAAACTCATCTGGCCGACGTGACTTCCTGCAGCCGTGTCAGTGACACTGCATCTGTACACTGGCTCAAGAGACAGGAAACTGGAGCACTGACAAAGACAGAGTAACAGAGACACAGCAACAAATGTAAAACTGAGTGGCTGTTTTTCCAAAAGTAAAATTTCTCACACTATGTTTAGGATCAAATTGTGTATCCTATGACACGTTACTGTAGTTTGAACCATGAAGGAACGGGGACATTTAATGTATGTCCCACCATATATTGTATGGCAATGTTCTCCTTTCTTGTTATTCTCGGAAATGTCTTTCACTTTAAGACTGATAAATTCGTCATTTCTACACTGCACTTCACAGTATCTAGTGTATCATCATTTCTGACTGAAAGAGGCAAACTGTGTCTCTGCAGATCCTGTTGTCACTTCCTCTCAGTTCAGATGGTTCTTTACAACACTTTCTACTGAATAATTATTTTGGGAGAGAACGGTCACACCCAGAGAAAACACATCCTTTATTCAGCCATATATTTATGGTTGCAATTTCAATAAACAAGGGATATAGCATTTGGTTTACGTTGTAAACTCTTTGGCACTTCTTTGGAAGCACTGATCATGTTTTTTGTCATGTACGTCTTTTTCTAAAATGTGCATAAAGGCTGAGCGTCATCCTGTAATGATCTTTGCTACAAAATAAGTGATTATTTTGCACATTGGGGATATATTTGGTTTTTTTTTGTTTTTGAGTCACTTTTTCTTCGGTGTCTCATTGTGTTTCACTTAAGTCACAGTAACAGATTTTTTTTTCTTTGTCTTTTTTGCCGTTTAGTGCCTGTAGTGCTTGATTTGCAAGCCTGATGCTGTTTCTCCCATTGTTTGTCTGTATTTTGTTGCTCAAGGAGAGGCACCACATTTAATTTAAATACTGTAAATCCACCTATCATTTCAGTATTTAACTTTTCCCAGTTAAAATATTTATTTCAATGTGTTTTGTTTCATCTCTACAGCATGTTCTCTACAGATTATTTACCTTAATTTCCTTTTGCTGTCACAGACTGCTACGCACAAATGTAAGCACCTATATTTTTGTTATGAGAATGCGTGCTTATAATAATATCACTGTAAATTTTAGTGTACATACAGTAACTGGAAATGATTGAGATGATAGGAGACTGAATTCTGTATGTGTTTTTCTACCACTGTGTCAGGACTGAATGGAAACCCTAATCTGTTGAGAAAAGCTGCTGCTTACCTCTCACAACATAATGTTTGTTAACATGTTTGCTTGGGATACTTGAAAAATGTTTTCTTTTGTAAAAACAAATTGTTTTATTATATTATATTCTTAATTTATTTTTATGTAGTTTTGGATGACTGCTTGGAAGGAAATGCACCTTGTTATAACAGTATGTTGTATATTTGATTTTGCATCTGCTGGACCAATAAAGTCACTCCTGGAAAATGTACAGTGTTTGTTGTTTCTTTATCTATATTTTCATTGGACCGTATCCAGTATATCAAGTTAATATTCCATCCACTCTCTGTGTGTCCATTTATGGAAGTAAGGCAGTACATGCTGTGTGCTCTGGCACTCCTGAAAACACTCATCCACTCACAGGATTTATGAGTCACTCTTATCAGAAGACACATGACTCTGTGCATTCAGGATGTTTGCAATTGACATCAGAGTGGACAATATAACATCAATGGTTCAGGTAATTATTAGTAAAGGCAAGTGAAGATAAAGTCATGTTCTGCTGTAGTTTCACCTTTATTCAGACTTAATAAAATGAACAACAGGCCTTTGTGATTTTATGAATTTGATCTAGATGTTGACATAAAATTCTTATAACACACCATAAAAATTAATGATGGCTTAAGTTTTAAGTATATATTTTGGCGCCTTTATTCAAAGGTGGACAGTGGTTAGATGACAGGAAATTAGGTAGAAATAGATGATGAATGATTGCCATTGTGAGTAGGACAAGACCCACCCACTTTTAACATCTGGAATCGATGGTATTTTCAGCGTGCTGTCAGTAAAATCTATTCCGTGACCCTTGATCATTGAGAGAATGGTTAAACAAACTCCATACCACGTTTTCGCTCCTACCTTGTCTGCCGCACCATGCTGAGTCAAATCCATTCCGTTGCAATAAAACTCCGTATACCATGTTTTCACTATTCTATCACCTTGTTAGTCCCATGAAGGCTAACGTTGTATGAATCAATTTATGGGAGACAGTCACGTGACTTTTTTGTCGCTGTCGCCGACATCTTTAGGACCGAGTGCACAGAGGTCCATACAGAGGAGAATGGCTAGACCAGGGGTAGGCAAGTCCGGTCCTAGAGAGCCGCTGTCCTGCATGTTTGAGATGTTTCCCTCTTCCATCACACCTGGTTTAATTAATGATCAGCTCATCACCAAGCTCAGCAGAAGCCTGATAACGATGTA
>JAPQRQ010000005.1:1326612-1339911 GCA_037367365.1 Apogon talboti | reverse complement strand
GAAAAATGACCAAAAACTAAAATGTTTGGAGAAATTTCAGTGGCTCTGTATATGGGGAAGGAATATGAGATACATGTTATCTTTTTATGTATTTTGAGGTTTTTTTCAATGGAAAAAATTCTGTCGGACAGAAAAACAAGTCAATGACCCATTTATACAGTAGCTGCCTCTAACGTGTCACTGTTTTCCATACACATATTTTAATTTCCCACCACTTCCTCAAACACAAATGTGAGGACACACTCCTCTGGCATTAGCCTGGTAAGACAGGAACCCATGCTGGTCATCGACATGGGAAAGAATCTACGAACTATCCCCAGCCGTGTAATTAATTTTCCTGTATGTCAAACTTTAGATTCCTTTACAACTGGTGGGGTGAAGTAGGATGGCAGCAACTGAATAAAGTGGAAAAATCAATTAGAGCTAATGAATGATTTTAATAGTGAATATTGCTGTAATTATTGATGATATAATCATTGGTCAGCTGTTTTTGGTCACATTGTTATTTTAATGTGGATTCCAGATGACAGAGTTAACAGTAGGAAGACTAACTATAGCTCCTGGTCCCATAGCTGCTTCTCAAAATGCACACTGTTCCAATATCCCTCTCATGGGAAATAGTTTATAATTTCCCTGTAGGACATATTCCCTGTAAAACACATCACTGCAGCTGAAGCATGTGGTTATCTGCAAAGACTGTTGTCAACTACTGTGTCTGTAGGTGTGGCTTCAGGATTCTCACGCCTGGATAGGAGTAAGTCAAAGTTTTTCCCATAGTTGTTTCACTGAAATAACAGATAAATACAGCCAGGAAGTTGAAATATCTACACTGGGCAGCGTATTTGAGTGAAATTGTTGATTATCATGTATGTAGGTGCGATGTGGTGTTTGTGAGGCAGGTGCAAATGTAGAGAAAAACAGAATGCACTGATTTGCAAATTTCATTTCTGTATATTAAGATTATTAATGTATGGCCCCTCCTGTCCTCAAGCTCAAATGGTGAGGTTTTCCAATGGCTACTGTTTTATGAAATCATGTATCAGACAATTACAATTTACATTTAGGTTGCAGACAACTTGTCTCTAGTTGACTTCAGTCGGACTCAAGTACTGAGGAAACTTAAAGAAACTTAAAGAGACTTTCAGAGAACGTCAAGCAAGTTTTTTTGGAGCCAACTTTGTTTTTTTTTTTTTTTTTTGCAATTTTCCCAAATGGTAACATATCACAGTGTATTTGTGCAAACCACACATAACAAACAAAAAGGTCGGCTGCTTCATTGATAAAGATAATGTTATCCTGGAGTTAGCATTAATATGATGGTTACTGTTAAAAGAGAAGTGTCCACCTGTAAGTACGTCCATTCACACACTAGAAAGCACTTCCAGATATGTAGATAAACACATGCTAGATATGTAATAAAGGAGCTCATCTGAAGCCTAAACCATTGCATGCTCATTCATTTTGTAGTTGAACAGACTTGTAAGGCAACGGACAGCGAGTTTATTTGTTTAGCACATTTCAAGCTCACTGTGCTGCTCGAAAGCAACCGGCAGCAGCTTCTAAGGTGGAGTGTTGACACCTTTGTGTTTGTTTTTACTAGCTCTCTTGCGTGGCATACTTTGATGATGATTGGCTCTTTAAGTGCTTGTACTGGATAATGTAAACTGTGGATATTTTATTTCTTCACTGAGAAAAAAGAGGGAAAAGCAGAGTGAGGTCAGACTGCAGCACACACACTAACCACTCACAATACATTTTTGTGGGGTTTTGGAAAAATTTAAGACATCTTTAAAACACTTGGTGGTCTTGAAAGAGCATGCTAGTTGAGTAAGTAGTCCATTTAAGCCTCGCAGAACACACAGCCCTTCAGAATACTAGAAGAAAGTGAAAAGTGACAGCCCCAGATGACTCCCAAATGTATCTTGAGCCATCAGACAGGACATGCATCTTGAAACAAACCCTGAATATGCTCAGACTTTGCATTAGAACTGTCCACATGTGATTGGATGTTGATGCAACATCTGAACAGGAATAAAAAGGATCCTAAATCAGGTATCAGTTACTTGTGTTAGTTAACTCAGGGTGCTTTCAAAGCTATCTTGTTTGGTTCACAGCAAAGGTGGAAGTAAAGTAAAAGTAAGGCCAGCAAGTCTCTAGTCTTAACCCTCAAATCTCAAACAAGTCCTAAGTGTGTGTAGTGATAATTAAGAAGGACAAGTCGAGTCCCTGCTCAAAGCCAAACACAAGTGGCTCCTCAGGTCAAGCAACTGACGAGTCACATCATACTGTATGAACATTTGATGATCTCTATGTGGAACGCTGAACCATTAATTACAAGTCTCCTAAATGAATAACAATGGTGAGTGGTGTTGTAATATCATACTTGTTATTTGGGTTGTTGCTGTCATGCAGATGCTAAATTTAGTGGAAATTGTTCATTTGAATATAGTACAGACAAAAGCTAAGATGGTGTCATACTAATTAAACAAATGTTCCAGTCTTAGGTACTGTGTGTACATTATTTTACTGATGCTACTATTGATCAGTTCGTCCAGTAACAATCCAAGCACCTTGATCCATGAACATCAGGGATCATAGATGGCATATGTCCATTCACAAAGAGTGTGGAGCAGCACCTCATTACAAAAGTATGTGGAGGCAAATTTGTGTCAATAGTCTACAAGGGGATAAATAAATAAATAAACAAACAAACAAATGTTGGCTTCAGTTCAGACTGTGACACTTGGTTCAAAGGTTCAAAAAGTTTTTGAACAGACAATGAATAATTATAATAAGAGAAAAAGTGTCACATTATTTAGTTGTCAGTCAGTGATTCATCTTCTGAACCTTTATCCTCACTAGGGTCGCGGGGGTCACTGGAGCCTATCCCAGCTACTTAAGGGTGAAGGCGTGGACGCGTCCCCAGTTCATCACAGGGCTATTATTTAGTTCTGTTTTTATTATTTAGAAATTAAATTTATAAATGAGACTAAAGAGTCTGTTACATCTAAAGCTTGTTTCCTGTTCAACCCAGATCATATGGATATCCCATGACACAAGTTTACGTGTTGAAATCTCTGATGTTTCCCTCTGCAATAAAATGAAATCAGATCCTTTGTCTGTCAACACAGGGTCTGGAGAGTCACTTGGCCCTGAAAGACAAACAAACATTTATTTCACAAAAAACTATCAACACCTTGAAGTGAGAGGAATGGAAGAGCAAGTCTGAGTGGGACAAAAACTGAAGGGTCATGAAACAGGGACATGTAACTGCATTCTAACATATGAGGTGATAAATGAATGAGGACAGCCTGAGGGAAAACCTGTTCTCCCCAGTAGGAGCTACAGTCTTTTTTTTCTGTCTCTATCAGTTTCCCACCAGACAAAGTTTTGACATTGCTGTCACTTCCTCTCCATTATTCCTTCAGCGTACCAACACTCGGATGCTGACTCGTCTCTCAGGTCCCTGATTGGCCACTTTCTCTTGCCTCGATAGTTCACATGGGTATTAAACTAAAGAAGAATGTTTGTATTTTAGTTTTTCCCGCACAACGTGTGTTTTCTAACTATAAATATGTAGTGAGGCATGTGTTTAACAGTGAAGATGGTTAAATTTAATGTTTTGTAATTCACTGATGGCGTTGACAGAAGAACTGAGGTGAAAAAGGCCAAATGTTTTCTATTTAATAAATTAATATAGCATTACTTTTATTACAACACTAATAAAGTTTAGCTAGAACGGAAAAGACCAGATGTGACTCTGCTGTCCTAATTCTTTCCACAACCTCTTCATACAGGACAGTACACGGAAATAATTTATGTTGTACGTCCATCCTCCCCAGGAAAAAAAAAATACTGCCGACATGTCTGGAAGGAGAGGGGATGGGAGGAGAGTTAGGTCTGAAAATAGAGGAGGGGACGACAGAGGAGAGACGGATGAAGAGAACGAGGCGAAAAGAGTGCATGTAAGACGGAGAGAGACTTGTCAAAACTTGGCCTCTTCAGTCTCTCACCAACTGTTTTTAGCATACCACTGGTGCTGAGAGCCACATATGTGTGTGTGTGTGTGTGTGTGTGTGTGTGTGTGTGTGTGTGTGTGTGTGTGTGTGCTTGTGTACTTAAAGTCTGAAGCCCCTGCCATCCCATATCCAACTTCAGGCAAAAATTTTAGATCAAGAAGATTTAATGTAGAACAACAAATACGTAGTTTTATTAGACAAATGCTGATAAAAAGATGATGCATATACAAAAAGGGCTGAAAATATTTGATAATGCAAATGTGTCCTCAGTAGCCTCTGAAGCCCAGTTGTCTCTGGTACCTGAGGCAGCCCCAGTTCCATCGGTGTTACCATGGTAATACTACACGACACTTGTAAGAATATACACATTCTATATAGCCACATGACTAGAAGAAAGTCAGCTAAAAACTCAAGCACTTACGTATCTAAAACAAGCTAACAGTCTGAGACCAGTGCATGTCATGAATAATTTCATAAAACAGCAGACTGAGCAGGTCCAACAGTACAAGTATTATTTCTCTACCACTAAAACTCACCGAACGAGACAAAGAAGAGCAAAAATAAGTGTTGCTTTATGAAACAGTGATCATGAATTTTGTCCTCCCTTTGCTGTTGTCTGATCCTAAATTTATTTACAGTAAATGAATGCAGCTTCTGCTACTGGCTGCTAATCCATTGTTTTGTGTTATGTTGAAATTATTCCCACTGGAAACAAATGGCTTAACAGGTTGACGTGTATATAAATGTGTGTAAGCATCCAGTGACTGGAATCACATATACGGCCTCCTACTGAACGAGAGTCAAGACAGAAGAAATGGTAATGGATTTTCAGAACTCCCATCTTCAGCCTGTCATCATTCGTGGGGTGGACATGGGGTGACGTGATACAGTGAAGGTGGCTGATCCCAAAATACAGATGAGAGGAACAGTCAGCCCTGAGGATGGTCAGGTCCATCCATGTATGGACATATTTTACCAGTCCGTGCTAGCCAGTGAGCTGCTTAGCCCATAAAGACCCAGACTCAACCTTTCTTAAGTGATTTATCACCATTTATCATCATATTGTTCTCTTTAGTTTGAAATTTTCCCAGTGTATTCATCATGTATTTTCCTGTATTTAATTCACTGATTGTGTAGACGTTCATAAAAACTCAGAGTATATTCAAAGGTTATTACATCAAAAGAGAGAAAACTGATATATTTCAGTAAAATCTATCATTAACTGAATATAAACCCAGTGTGTCCATCCACTGTCACTGATCCAACTCCATGCGTTTTACTGGTGAATGAATGTTGTAGAAGATGACGGTGTTTCCACAGTAACTACGGAGCCTCTGAATGTCCAAATGGGTCATATCTGATGACAAACTGCATTTTACGACAATTATTTACATGTATTGATAGAATTAGTGGATCAACAGGTATTAAGCAGTAGTTGGTTTTGGTCTATGGGTTAATGCTGTGGTTTGCTAAGGAGGCAGCATCAAGCAAAAGGATATATAACATTTTATATCCACAACATCGTCTGACATCATCTGACAACATACATCAGCTTCAGTGAAATTAAATAATTCTTCACAAAGACAGTTAAAAGTGTCAGAAAATCCTCACACAGTGTCTGCACTGGGTAGACTATAAGTATTAAGAAGAAGAATGAACTAAACACAAAAAAAACCCGAGAGAAAAAACAGCAAATAGGAGCTTTGTCAAAAAATAAAACCAGTGGTGATTATGTGAAAAATTCAGAATCTAAGCTAGCAGACAGATCTGTGTCTGCAGATTCATGTAAAAGGGTTAAATATTTATTTGTGTGGGTTAAACAGTGGCATTCAGCCATCGGTCTGACTGAGGATTAGATTAATGCCAAGATTGCTTCCTTGCTAAAAGCTGACTAATATAAGTTTTATTTTACTGTCCCAAAACAACAAACACACATTTTGGTCTGAAGTCTCAGCCCACATGTTGAGAACCAGAACACGGTGATCCCATTCTGAATGAGGAATGTGGGAAAAGTGTTGTGTCTGACATATTAGCATTAGTGTATTATGTTTGAACCATTTAGCCATGAAACATGCCTGCTTTACCGCTCTACACACACACCCACACACACACACACACACACAGTGAAAATGACCAGGGGGTAGCTTCTATAGGGGCATGATACTATACATTAGATTAAAAAGGAATAGGTTCATGTTACTGTCAAAAAATCACATGGCTCTGGTTACAGGCCAGACAGACTGTGTGGATGTGTGTGTGTGTGTGTGTGTGTGTGTGTGTGTGAATGTATGCATGTGTGTGTGTACTGACTGTACATAGGGAAGAACTTTTGTCTATTTATGGTGTGGTATTTTGTGCATCTTTGAATAAGAACTGCTCCCTGCTAATAGATGCTAATTGAATTACATTGGTTGTTTTTTTTTTTGTTATAATCTCGGGTACTTGACATTGCAAGGAAAGGCCTGCTCGGAAATTTTGATCCATTTGATAAAGACCAGGCAGCCGTGCAAGACAGGTGATGGGGGAAGTCACAGGGGAAACGATAATGGAAGGGGAAGAGAGAATGATAAAAAAAAAGAAAAAAAATAACTCTCTGTTGTTCTCTCCCTTATTCTGTTCCTGGCACTCCGGTCTGGGATGCTAATTCAGTAAGTGATCCTGAGACGGTGTGCTGAGGTTACTCTGTTAGTGTGTGTGTGTCTGGGGTTACAGCCCTACTTGTTCTGAGTCAGGGATGTGGAAGAGGAGGGAGGGTCAGTCCCTGGGAAAACAAAAAGGGAGAGGAAGAAATTACAGAAAGAGAAAGACAGGAAAACAGATAGAAGTTTATGTGAGAAGAACGGAGCTGCCTGGGTTTCAAGGTGAAGGGAATGCAAAAGGAATGCATCGAAGCGCGGCCACAGACGCAACAGAACAGGTGCAGGAGGTGAGTGGGTTTAGTATCGATTCAGAGACGCACCACACTGTGGACTCTGTGATAGGTGATAGAAATATCATGATGAAGATAGACAACTGACACCATTAATGTTTGGTTTGAGGTTACCGTCACAAATCCAAGCCTGCACAGGTTACAACAAAAGACAAACCGATGCGTTCCACATGAACATTAAACCAGCTTTAAAGGAAATGAGTTGATGTCTCACCCATGTGACTTTAGACCCATGGGAAAATGTTATATTCTGTTGGTGCAGATCTGTCTTAAATAGCAAACAATAAATGCAGTATTTCAGGCTTATTTTCTTTTTCTGTGGAGACTGCAGGGCTGCTACTGGAGGACAAAGGTCAGAACACGAGTTCAAGGCTTCATTCAAAGTCAATGGAAACATAATAAGCTTAAATAAGTGATTAGTGTGACTTACTTACAGGGTCCTTTATTGGATGTTGCTTCATTGCAGTAATAATGGGCACTATTTACCAGTGTTTTATATGGAAACCATAGCAACAACATACACATTTGCAATGACATGGTACTAATGCTCCATAATCCTGATCTGTATATTCTTACAGGAAATATATTCTGTACATTTGTGCAATTATATCTTATGTTTTCTTGTATGTGTTTTAATGCTGTAGGATATCAATACAAGCATACTCCGTCAAAACCAAACCTAAATATAGAGCTGTTTCACATGTCTCTGATTGCATTGTTCAGTTTGAGTGGACGATACAATACAGACAAATTCAACTACTGTTCTGTATTAGAATGAAACATAAGATATATGAGGTATGGCATATCAGTGTAATTTTATTTATGTACGTTATAATGTCACCTGTGTCCACATGGTACCTTTGAATATGCAGAACTTCACATTAATTTAATCAATAAAAACTGTGATTGGAAAACTTTATTTTGGTGTATTTTTCAACATGTTTAGCAGCTATGAGAGGAAGTGCAACAGGTATATCACATGCCACCGCATTACACACCCATCCCATGAAACTGAAGATTTTTGAAAAGCAGAAACATGATCCATGGGTTGAGGAGTTGCTTAGCATGCCTAAGGCCACAGAAGGGGTCAAAGGTCAGGGTCAAAGTCAGGGTCACAATATGGGTTGAGGTGAAATTAATGAAGCTGTGTGGTCACCTGCAGGGTAAGGAAAGATACTTAGAATTGATTGATACACAACTTCTTTGCTTGCTCACATAATAGTAATGACTCCCAGGACTCGTCCCAATTATCCTTAATTATCAATACACACAGAGCAAAGCACCTTGTTTGTGTTTTGGGGGGTGTGTGTGTACATGTGAAAGTCATTGAAAAGCAAGAGGAAAGGCTGTCAATGCGAATCAGTGAAATAGATATTAAATGACTCAATTCTGCTTTCAATTTACTGGCCCTGAATAATCTGTTTCTGGTTACATATGTGCGTGTGTGTTGGTGAGAAAAAAAAGAAACAGCACCAAAGTAATCATGGAGGTCAGAGTTGGAAAGTATCACTTGAGTTTCACATTCATCTATTCACATACACGCTGTTGGTGAAGAATCTGACACCACACACGTTAAAATGTCTCCAGTGTTGTGAATGGGTCGGATGTCTAACAGGACAGTTTTAAAGTGAACTTAATAACACCATCATTTTCCTTTTCCTGCTGTGGTGAGTGCACTCATACATAATGAAATTTATAACATTTACGGAAAGAATGCTCAAAGTCCTGACTCGTGTCAATGTTTTTATGGTAATGTCCTGCCACTAGTCAGGGGCATTAGTTGATATTTTTTTAATGGCTGTGGTGCTCGGTATTCAACAGCCATTTATGTCCTTGTATGGGTGAATAATTGGAATGTGAAACTGAATATTTAGCAGAAAAGCAGCAGAACCATGGTGGAGAAAGTCTGAGATGCCAGTGTGTCTGTTTTTGACAGATGAACTGAGTTAAGAAGTGTCTGTTTTTCATCATTTGCCTCACTCAGCTCCAGTGTCGGCCTAGCTGAAGCTCGAGTGCAGGAATGAGGGGAGGTCAATACAAACCAGCAACTGACCAAGTCATCAGCCACCAGCTGAGCTGAGAATTGACAGGAGTCTGGCCTGAGGCAACCTGGGGCTGCCATAAAACTGCTGGAGACTGTTCACATGCTGAATTGTAGCTGGGTGGTGTGTGAAACACAGTTATGGTTCATCAGTTTTTGCTGTATTTTGTGCTTTGAGATCATACATGTCAACTAAAGTTTTGTTTTGTTTTTTTTTTTTCAGCATTTGTATCAGTGTGTTGGCACTGATTTTTGATTTCAATATTAGCCCCTTTTACACAGCACTTGTGTTCCGGGAATATTTCACCTTTATTCCAGAGTGATGTCTGTGTAAATGAAATGGTGGATCATTTGGTCCCACCTGTGTAACTCCTCTGGAGGTAGTAATAGAGCTGTGATAACGGTGGAGTCACCAGGCTGGGGGGATGTAAAAATGAGCGTGGGCCATGTACAGTAAACAAACATATCAACGCCACCAGAAAGATGTGGAACTGGGGAGATACCGAGATCTGCGAGCTGTTGTCACTTGCAGAAGACTCTGTCCATGCTGACATTTGTGGAACGGTGAAAGACTCTGGAGAGGTTAGCTAAGAAGATGTTTGGTTGTTTTGAGAGCCAACACCGCTATGCTCGGAGTATTTCCAACGCGGAAGTTATATGTCACACTGTGTCACCGCCCCTTTGATTCTGAACGCAGGTCCACAGTGTAGACGTCCAGCCTGTCTCACCTCTGTTACTCCTTTGTCTTGGCTTTGGAAATCGGTCAATGGTGGAAAAAAGGTGGGATCACTGTCTGACCTTTTTTCCTCGATCTCTGTGTAAAAGTGGCTAATATGAAACATGTAAAGATCTGACCCCTCTGTCAGTTAATAGACATTCTAGTCCATGTAAATAACTTTTTGCTCCTGCATTTCCAGTGTCTGCTAAGGTGATAGATGTCCTTGGTAACCACACTGTGCTTGCAAGCACAAGCACATCATCAAAGGGGACTGAATGAGTCTTTGTGCGACCTTGTTGAACGGTAGAACATGCAACAGCTTAAAACAGAATAGGGCACCCAACAGACTCGTATTAAGTCGTACTTAATCTAAAGCATCACACTGTGTTAGGGCAGCGATTCACACTGGGAAATAAATTGGATATTTAACCTACACATGACCCAGGTCTGAGCTTTTTTCATTTCATGTCTATCATGCAAGACCCATCGCATTGAATCAGAAAAAAAACTTCCTGTTGTATAAATCCCACCATAGATTAGTGGCTATAATCTAATTTCAGCATAACAAAAGTTCCAGGAGGCAGACTGACCTTCTATTGACCCTTTTTATCGGTTTTGTCTCGACTGAGTTGATCTCACTGTGTGTGTGTGTGTGTGTGTGTGTGTGTGTGTGTGTGTGTGTGTGTGTGTGTGTGTGTAGGACTTACATTACGCAGGTAGTAGCTCACTGGGGCAGCAGCCAATCTGGTCATCAGAAGAAGGAGACTTTGCAGTAATTTGTTCATAATACTTAAATGTCAGTCGAGTGGTATTGTTCAGTCAAGTGCACTGATAAGATGGATCAAGTACCAGTCCTTTGTCTTTATTCAAGATGAAGAACTGTTGCACCAGGGTGCAGTTCTGCATGGCTTTGTTTCTATAGCTCTTGTCAGTCCACTTAAAAGTTTACAAGAGGTTCATTACCCAGAAAACAAAGACTGATTACACAAGGATAATAAATGACTGGTCCTGTATGACATAATGATGCAGTAATGGAACATGTATTACTTAAGTTTTCACTTGATAAAGCTCAAGTTGTTCAGTACCTCTTTCAAAAACAAGAAACCATGAATGCACAGTGATTAAGAACAACCCCTACGGTCATGATGCACAGGTTTATTTCTGGCTGTTATGCATTTCTTTGATATTAATTGGAAAATTCAACTTGTGTAGTGGCTTAATCCAATATTAGAGGAAATCTGTGAATTATTCTATTTCTTTAAAGTTTATTTAACCTCTGCACTTTGTCTCTCCTGCTGCACATTTTCCCTTCCCTTAAATGGAGATCCACTTCTAAATGACTCGACACGCTGTCTGAGATGCAACACTACACAAGTTACCGGGGAAACAAACTGCATTGTGTTATATTGTCTTCTTTTTCCTGTGATGACAGTTTTGTGGCATGGTTAGAGCATTTAGTTAAAAAAAAACAAAAAAAACTCCCTTGATGTTGTATTCCTTGATCACCATGATACTGTCTGACATGCCAAACACACTGCCTTTTGAAGCAATAGTTCTAAAAAAAAAAAACCATGATGCTGTCTTTTAAATAACTTAGGATGTTAGGGACGTGACTGAGATCATTCACTGGCTATGTCTAGCTTGTGAACCATATTATGTCTACGCATGTTCTAATATGAGGTTAATAAGATCTAAAGGATGTAACGCAAAATACTTAACAAAACTCAAGTGCAAACTGAAAACATATTTGACCATAGCGTCTGTTGCCACTTAGCTTTGAGCTCTTCCTGTAAGTGTTTCTTTTGCGTCAACGGAGCAGATGGAGCATTTAGCAAAACCAAATAAATGCTGTGCTTCTGATTGTGTACAGATTGAATGAGGAGATAACATTGAAGTAAAATGTTTGGAGTGTGCCGTCCTGAATGAGCCATGGAGAGATATGTGTACGCATGGATGCATGTGGAGAGGCTGGTTTTGATGAGGAGATTAGAGCGGCTGTAGATACATGTACCTCTACATGCATGCGACTGTCCCTGTTGACTCACAGACGGGTTCTGTCTGTGTTGGTATGTTTGCCTGGAGTATCAGTTGTGCATTATGTGATTTCCTATATGAGCCTATAGAAGACCCATTTGTAACATGTTCTTTGGAGGAAAAACCCTTCTCCTCTACTCAGTAATGCTGAAATAAGCTTTGAATGCCTCTCTAGTGCTACCCTGCACCTTAACCCTCATCAACTTTCACAGAAACATGAAACACGTTATACTTGATCTTGAACAATAAACCCAGACAACTTACATCTGAAATGTTTATCACGGCAGAGGAATCTGTGTAGAGTTTTCAGGTGGGTGCTTGGGAAGTGCCGCAGCAGCACTTTTGCTCTCAAAATAGGGTGTAGAGTGTGTATTTGGTAGATGGTATGGGGAGTAACAACTCAAGTTGCCTGTGTGATCTTACTAGCAGGTGGTGGTCAATATTGAAAAATGTAGCTTTAGCATTTGTGGTTTGGCGTATCATTATTCCATTTTCATTGCCTCATATTATATTTACCAGAATAGAATAAAGCAGAAAAACTGTACACTTTTTAGTCCAATGTGTCTTAGATGTTGATGATAAATGATCAGAAGTGTAACTGAGCTCACACACTGACATAACAGTTTGGTAAAAACTTCTCAGTGTGTGGTTTCCTGACTGTCAGAATGGTGCCAGTGCTGTTGATTGGTCTGGGAGCATCCACTGTTCTTCTGGAATAGTGGTAAAGTTTATCAGGATTAGCAGGCTACAATATGACGCACGGTTCTGCAACAGTGAATTTGTAATATAGTGTCGGGAGAGAGCTGGGGAAGTATGCTGTGTTCTTATTGCCAAAAACAAAAAAAAAAGGCACATAATAGCAACAATGTGTTAGTCAGAACTTGGAATTAGCAGAGTGTTGTTGCAGCTTAGAGGTTGTTGTTGTACCTTGAGAGCATAAAATACAGATAGGGAAGGAAGGAAGAAGAATCATAAAATCTTGCCACTGCTTCAAGGGCATGACAGAAATACTCACCCTTATTCACCATTATTACTGTGAGGGGTACCAGACTATCAGTCACAGCAGTGAAACGGTTAAAACCAGGAGTCTCTGAACAATCAGAGGTCAAAGGTTATTGTCCAGAGGTAGCATCATCATTTCTATGACAACTGCCCCGGAATCTCCATCTGCTAGGGAACAGAGAAGTGCCAGAGTCTGCTTTTTGTTTTATTAAATCTGGACAAATTGCTTTTAGTATTATTCTTTTTATTTATATAACACCTTGAAAAAAAAAAACAAGAAATGTTTGGCAGAAGTGTGCGGAATGCTGTCAATTTGTCTTCCAAAAGTGTTCGATAATGGCAAAGTGCTGTTGGCTGTGCATTTTGAGTCAGGCCAGTATAAAGTAGTACACAGAGGAGTCAGTGGATGCAGTCGGTATCACACACACACAAACACACACACACACACCACTTGGCTGAGTACTGCCGGTAAGTGCATCTGGGTCATTCAGGAAGCTATTGTGTGGGCAGACAGTGTGTCAGCTGTGACTTCCCTTTATTAAACTAGTGGGCTGGG
>JAPQRQ010000005.1:1302823-1313624 GCA_037367365.1 Apogon talboti | reverse complement strand
TCATGCAGAGGTGGACCTTACAGACCCTGTAGACCACATTGGACCTGAGATTGTTGACTCACTGTAACTGTTGCTGTTGTCTTCTAATGTATGTGTAAATGATCAAAAATAGTCACTTGCCTGATAAAAGGTTAAAGCACATTTACCTCTCCTTCCTGTTGGTTCCAGTTATAAGTTATACGCTGCTGAGGTTCTGAAGAAACCAAAAGGTTAGCAGTTTGATCCCTGGCCCCTGTCCATATCAAAGTGCTCTTGAGCAAGTGTCTGTGTGTGTGAATGGGTGAATGTAAAGTGTCTTGAGTACCATCGAGATAGACAAGCAATTTAGAAATGTAAGATTATTTACCATTGACCATGGCTGCATGTGGCGTCACATAGAACATACTGCATACATACGACTGTATATACAGTACATGCTACTTCCACTAACAGTACACAGTGCAGTCCATTGTAGTCACATGACCGCCAGCCTTATCACTGTGGAAACAACTACCTGACACCTGTTGGCAAACATTTATAATAATTATAATAATTTGCCAAAAACTGTTTATATCAATTGCTGGTGTCAGTTCCCTCTTAATGTTAGTTTGTTGCATCTCGTATCAACAAATCATACCACAGTCTGTACTTCATTCATTCATTAATCATTTTCTGAACCACTTGGTACCCGTGGGGGTAACGGGGGTGCCAGAGTCTAGCCCGGCTACCAGCAGGTGAGGGCGGGGTACACCCTGGATGTGTTGCCAGCTCATTACAGGGCTAACATATATATAGACAAACATGTACTCTCCCATTCATGGTGATTTAGACTGAATTAACCTATTAAAGAGCATGTCTTCGGAAAGTGGGAGGAACCTGGAGAGAATCCACACAGATACAGGAAGAACTCACAAACTCCACACAGAAAGGCTCCTGCTGGTCACCACTGGGATCACACACAGGACCTTCTTTATGCAAGGCGACCGTGCCAACTTGTAGTTGATTATTCATGTAATTTCAGGTGTTTTCATCTGTTTCCTGCGCTGAATTTCCATACTTCCATGAGAACCGCATCGTGCCTTAAACACAAGTTGCCACTGAATGTTCAACAAAAAAAGATCATAATGTATTGTTGGAGTGACGCACAGAGAATGAGTGAGTGAGACAGAGCATTAAACCTACTTACCGCTACCTTTTGGTCTAAATCAGTCATCGGTTTTGTCAGATGTCATTTTTAACCCATGTATAGTTTTGACTGGGCTTGACAAGTGAACCTCAACCAATAGATCTAAGAGCAGTACTGACTTATTGTTCTTTAAATATACTACTGATGTACTCTCAGTGGAAACCATTCAGTGAGGGGTAAACTAGTAGCAGCACTTTATAATCTACTCTGTAACTAACTGGGAGCCAGTGTAAAGACTTCCAAACTGAGTAACGTACCCTGTTCTCTTTGTCCTTGATAAAACTCTGTTCTTTTTGGCGAAGTCCAGTCCAATCGTCGACCCTAATGGAAATAAAGCATTGGTCAGCATACTTTATGTCAGCATTGGTGGTATCTTAGTCATTTTGAAGGACCAAACCCCTGAATATGAGTATATTTTTAAGTTGACAAGAAAACTGTTGTAGTGCTTGTTTTGATATGTCCAGTGAGGGCAAGATCTGAGTCATGCAACATTTCTTGGTTTTTGGTTTTTAGAGACAAAGAAAGACGGATGGAGCAGCTGGATTTAGTTTATGTCTTTTGTGACTTGTAGTTTGCTTAACATAACGCTGCTCCTATAGAGATGTTTATTCTATCCCCACTCTATGGGACGTACACAGATGTCTCCTGTGTACACTTATGTGCACCATGGAGAAGTAGTTTAATACTTTTACCAGTTTTACCAGTTAGTGAGGTTCCCCCTGTTGCGTGTTCCTTGACATGTGAATAAACACACACACACATACACGTTTCCTCTGTGCGTAAGCTACGGCCTTGGTCTTCCTCTGTTTATTTGTCCAAATGTCTGGTAGAGAGCAAAGCAGAGCAGGAAGCCTTCCTCGGCTCCCTCCTTCTCTCTTGTATCCTCCCTCTATTTTTCTTTGCGCCTCTCTTCCCTTTCCTCACCTCCCCTCCTTCCTCCCTCTCATTCACTTTCTAACCTCCTCGCCCTCATGATTAATTTTCGTCTCTGTCAGGTGTGTTTGTTTAATGTTCCAGCGCGCACCTGTCTCAATTAATTATGTGAGGTGCGTGTCATTGTTTGTCTTCCTGTGGGAGATCGAATTTTCATGCGTCGTGTTCATCTCTTTTTAATTCACGTGCGTCCGTCAACACTGGTGTTTAATTTTCCATGGAACATAGAGCGGCAAGTTACGCAGAATGCCGTGACAAAAACATTGTCCCTTCAATTACTGCCTGTTGATATTTTAAACAGGGATGGTGTTTGCTGTTGGTTTTTTGGTATTATTGGCTGATGCCTATCTCAGTGTCAACACAGAACTAAATACACAGCGGTTTTGGCCGTGACTTCCTGGGATCTCAGCATAAAGAAAGTGAAATTGACTGTTGACACATCTAATCCAGTTCATATAATTTGGGATGTTGTGATCTTGTCAGGATTTAATATGTCAGCGAAGCCTCTGTCTCCTTATTGAGGTTATCCAGGGTATCCCAACATGGCGTCACATTTCCCTGTTTGTGCAGAAATTCCACTGGAATCTAGTCATGTCATTACACATCATATTTATTTATGATTATGTTCAAACAAACATGAGAACAGACCAAACAAAAATAAATGAACTCAATGGAAAAGAAAAGAGAAGAAAAGAAAAGAAAAGAAAAGAAAAGAAAAGAAAAGAAAAGAAAAGAAAAGAAAAGAAAAGAAAATCATTGATCCATAACTCATGTTCATATGGCGGATCCATCCAACTAGAACTAAGCAACTTTTTAACAAAACAACTTCATTATGTAGCCATCTGTGGCTGCAAATCTTTCAGAGATAGTTGTTTAATGTAAGAAAAAAAAGCAGCTGCCAGCACAAAACTGAGAGGCCTACTTCTGCCTTCCATCGTCTAAGATCAGTGTTGTTTGAATATGTGAGACGGTAAATCTACTTGTCATTTTTAGTGACAGAAAAGTTCACCTTGAAAGTCAGCAGTGAGAGACTTCACAAACAGTTAACAGCTGTAACAACAGTTCTAAAAGCACATTCAGAGTAAATAATCAAAACATTAATACTTAAAATGTGTATATTGGTATGTGTAAATAAATAATAATAATAATAATAATAATAATACATTAGATTTCTATAGCGCTTTTCAAGTCACCCAAAGCAAATCAGTTACTATATGTTTGACTTTTTTTTTTTTTGCTGCTTTTGCTTTAATGTGATGTATTCATGCTAGTGCACACCATCATTTTGTGCTGATTAATGAATCGGCTAATATGAAAAATATAGACCGTAATGTTTCGGGAACCCGAGAGGATTTTCTCATCTTATATTTTCATCATTCCCCTCTTATATCACTGGGTTTCTTTGGGCGGGTTTTTTTCCAACACAAATGTTGATATTTCCTTTTTTTCCAATTCCTAAGCTTTCTCCTTTGGACAATGCGCAGCTCTAGATGCACATCTCATCCTCACAGCCCCACATCGTCTGTATATTTTTGGGACTCTCTTCTTCCTTGTCACTCTCCCTACTGTCAGCTGATGCCTCTCCACCCCCCCTTTACTCTAAAAACTTTCCTTCTCTCCTTACATATTTAATGATTTCGCTGCAGTCCAGGATAATAATTACACAGTTGTCACATCACGTGGGAAGCCTAAGGGACTTGCTGGAGATGTGCGTTGCCATTGTGCTTGTTAAAAATTTAACACATCCTTTACAGTGATGATGCTGAGCGAAAAAACTGCTATTAAGGGACTGCTTGTGATGTATGACGCTGAGTGAATGCTTAGTCATAGAAATGCATCATACAGTATGTTCCTCATTTTTCAAAGCAGCCACAGAGCAGTTTAATGGGTTTACATTTTGTGGAGAATCACGCAGGTTTATCTCACAATTGTATACCAGTTGGCTGATCTGAGTGCAGTGAGTGAACTGAACTGATTTGAGTATTTTTAAATATGTTTTAATTATTGTATAATAACATGAGAATAATAATCTCTGTGCACAGCAACTCAGAACAAACTTGACTTTTTCCCTTTTTACAGCAAGTGTTCAGTGTTAATATGCATCACTGTTTCCACACAGGGCATCTACGGAGGGAAGGAAGTCCAGGTTCTTTGCCCTCAGCTGCACCGATATCTGTTGTGTTCTTAAAAACAGTAACGGCCTGTCCATAGGGGCCTTAGGGGCACCAATACACTCAAGGATCTATTTAAACTATTTTAACCTCCTGACAACCAGCAATGCATTTTTGTAGTGGACAGTGGACAAGTAGTGGACAAGAGTTTCACAGCTTTATTAAAAAAAAAAAAAAAAGAAGTCAACACTGTCCACTGCTAAAGACATTCCACAAAAATTTTAAAAATGCATCTGAAAAAACTGTTGCATTGTACTGTTTCCAATAAAGGCAATTATGTAATGTAAAAAAGCCAAAACTTGTACTTTCCTGGGTAGTCAGGAGGTTAATAGAAAATGTGTTAAAATTATTAAGATATAATACTCTTCATGTGTCCTGTAGCTCGTGTCAACATTTATTTAATTCTTATTCGGATATGTTCACTTCCTGGTAAATTAAATGTGCATGCGGCTCCTGAAACCTTTGCCGAACAGGTGACATGAAACTATTCTCTCATTGAAGGATAAAAGATTGACCCCAGGTTGCTAATTTCTCCACCCTGGAGCCAGTCAGAACTCTCTGCACTCTGAACAGGACTCAACTTTATTACCTGTGACATCTGGAACAGGGTAATCGTCTGGTTTACATTCAATCTAGTGTCCTGTAAGCGTCTGTATCTCACTCAAGGCCACATGGCAACCCAATGAATATTATGCAATCATAGTAGGACAAAAAGAATAAGCAGGGTGATACACCTCTGTTTATTCCACCACTGGGTTTCACACAGGGAGTATAATTTAATGGAGGATGAGGCAAAAAACAGCTTGACTGTTTGTCTACAAGGAAATGTAGGGCTCCATTACAGCTGGTGATCTGTGTTCAAGACGTTGGGTTATGGGGTTGAAAATTGGAAATAACCCCCCACCCACCCCCGCTGGAGAAAAGTAGTCTAAAGGCATGTGAATCAGGTGAACTATGTATGCTCCCTCCTGTCAATAATGATGTATTTAGAAGGACAGAGGTAATCACACTTAATATTGACACATAATGTAAATCTGAACACTACTATTTGAATTACAGGTCTTGGGTTACACTTCACAGCAGGCCGTGCTTGCCAGATACTTGATCTTGTGCCTGTTGGACTGTCAGGCCTTGTCTGCAATGAAAAAGTCGTCATTACTTTACCAGATGTGCTATTAAGATTGACAAGACTTGTTGGAAAGACCAGATGCGCTGCAAACAGAAAGCTGCCAAGTCTGTTTCTGATGTCCTGGGTTTATGAAATCAGCTCAGACACAGAAACAGAGGAGCGGTTAATACCAATATGGCTCTGCAGGCTGTATGCACAAACACTCATGAGTGGTGTGATGTGTGTGATGCAGTAAAAACACTCCATGGCAGCGTCAGATGCAGCTGGAAGGGCCGCAATGAATGATTCAAATGGGCTGATGATGCTCTAAGTGACCGTATTTGAACACAAACGCCACATGGGGTGTCATGACAAGAAGCCCATGTAGGTTTTTTTCTAAATCATGTGATTGTACTGCAGCCTTGAGGTCTCAGAGAGGTTAGTAGATATGTTGCACTCCCACATAGATAAGTGTGATTAGGGGTTTGACTCTTTGACACTTCTATATAAAACACTCTTAAACCAAACAGTTTAACTATAAACTAATATTTTAGAGAAATGTAAAGGTCAGAAGATAATTTCACAGAGTTATAATGTTAATATTCTACTAAATTGTTTCAAATAAATCACAGTTCACAAAAGGTAATTATTATACTCTCCAAGCATTCCACATACATTGAGCCAATTTGGTATGTGAGGATAAAATACTCAAATTCACAGTGAACAATAACAAACAAATGGTCTCCCTGTTCATACAAAGATATTTGAAGATTCATGTGAATAATATGTCAGTCAAAAGAGTTTTCAGAGATTGATTTGATTTGGCTAATTTATGTACTGTTTAATAGTTTGAGGATAAAAATACATCAACACATGATGAGTACAACTCATATTTGCTTGAATAATCTATTTTTTTTGTTTTAATGAAAACAGGGAAATTGTGGAATTTTGTTTCTTTATTATTGGAAGCAAAAAAGAGATTTTAGAGCAAAAGACAGTAGTGGCAATCAAAAAAAAATGTTTTGAGAGCATATTTCTTC
Source organism: Apogon talboti (assembly GCA_037367365.1). Lineage (NCBI taxonomy): Eukaryota > Metazoa > Chordata > Actinopteri > Kurtiformes > Apogonidae > Apogon > Apogon talboti. The sequence continues at coordinate 1,307,207 of JAPQRQ010000005.1, read as the reverse complement.
AACTTTTGCTTATAAATCAGTCCACTTTGCTTGCAAGTTGAAAGTTTTGCTTGTAAATCACTCGTCTTTTCTATCAAGTTGAAAAGTTTTGTTTGCGAATTTCACTGCACATAATGGGTGGGGCCGACGCTGATGGATGAGAGAAGAGTTTCTATTGGTGGGCAAGACCTGGCTGCAGTGGGCGCTACAACTTCTGTGTTACATCCACTTCACCCTTGTGTTATGCTGGGAGGTAAGTTTCTATTGCTCTTTGAAATTTAAATGTTTCCCATAAGTAATGAATTACTAAATAGTGTAGGCTACTGTCTGCTGTACATTCATAAGAAGAATAAGATGAAGTAATGAATTATAATGTCCTGCTGTTCTCACTACACGCTGTTCTGATGTCAACAAACACATGGTGAATGATTTAACAAATTCCCGCACGCATTTCTAACCAGCCAGCGTTACTGGTCCACACAGGAGCACTGCATCAGGTGGTCTGACTTAAATGACACACTCGGAGCAATGATGGTTTTATTGTTGTTGATGTTATAAAACACACACGCTGCTACATCTGTCGTGATCTGGCTCAGCTGATTGGTGCTCAGATCTTCAATATTGAACTCTTTCGATACAAAATACAGCCAGGTTAAAGAGAGAGGAACAGCAGAGCAGAGCACTGGTCTGGTCAGCATCAGATGAGCTGCATCTCCTTACAGGATGAAGCACACACACACACACACACACACACACACACACACACACACACACACACACACACATGTCCGCAGCCCGACTCTAACACTATGTTTGCTAACTGGATATTCAGGGTTTTGCCGGCTTCTCCGGTTCATCAGCCTGTATCCTCTCCTATTGTTCCCACGGAGCTCTGTCCATTAAAAAGGTGACGAGATGTAGAATGTGTATTATAGAAGAGAAACGCACATGTCCTGTGATTTTAACCCTCCTTTCATAATTTATACAGGCTGTTACTATATAATGCATTTAATTTATGTTTATCGTGCACCAAATATTATAAATAATTGTAACTTGTGTAAATACATTGCAGTTCATAAGTATATTATTATTATTGTTGTTGTTGTTGTTATTATTCAGTTTTTATTTCAGTCTGAAGAACAAACACAATTCACAGATCCATCCAGTCCATAGAGCCCACAAATCACTCCATGAAAACCAAAAATTATAATACAAACTTCACTAATTAACTAATGAATTTGTACAGTCAGACTGAAAAGGAGTAGGCTGAAGCTTTATGCTTATTTTGCTGACCCTTTATAAATTATCTTACAGCATGCCTTCAACTTTGACAAACAGAACATATTAACACACAAACAATGAAATTAATATACATTATCAGAGTGTTAAAATAAATATTAAATGTTACATGCAAACTTAAGACTTGGTTAGAGTTCATATCTATTAAGAGTCATATTCATAATTTTTTTGAAGGTGAGAGAGAGGTACATAATTTCAACTCATCTGTACATCTGTTCCAGAGCTCTGCTCTGACAGACAGACAGACAGACAGGATTTCATATACAGTATATGTTGTAAATGTTTTCTTTGTGAATATTTCTGTCCCTCTAAGATCATATTGACTGTCTCTATTATTAAGTCACTGAGATGGTCCACTTCATGATGAGCTGACATTTATAGTGTTTATTTATTTTGACTATTTGAAAGGCATGGACAGCGCTTTGTGTTTTGGACTGAGGAGTCGAAGGCATTGCTTGAAGGAACGGCGGAACCTGTTTTTCGATTGGCTGGCAGTGGTGCAACACAGGACAGCAAAGCACAGAAGGTATTGTTCAGTCGTCTCATTTCAGTCTTCCTTCACTTCAGTTTTCCTTCTAGCATTTGGTGGCTGCATTTATTAATTGTCCATCTGAATGAATACTAATTACTAACCAATAAGATGGCCATAAAGCCATTTAGAGCTGATTTTCCTTGTCCAAGGAGGAGCCATTCCCCACGATCAGGGACCTACACCTGGCTTTGCAGTGGCTCCACAGCAATCACTGTATGTTGAAAGGGGAGGTTTAAGAGCCTGCATTCCTCCATATGAACCCAAGACGGCAGAGTGCCATACACAAGGTGATGGAGGACATTGACCATGAGGGTGAAAAAGACCTAAGAGACCCCTTTTTATTTGTTTTCTCTGAAATGGAGGACAGGGAATTGTTTCTCTGTGAGTGTTTGGACAAGCAAGACTTGAGAGTGAATGCATTGTGTACACACCCTCACTCAGGCATGGACACTGACTACTGCCTCCTCCAGAATTATTAATACTGAAAAAAGAAAGTACATTTTTTATCATCATCATACCTTTAGTAAAATTGATGTTTAATATGATGCTAAACACTAAAACATAGTTTTGGCCTGAAAACAGAATCATAAGACTTAAATGCATGCTGGTGATGCACAGAAAAACAGACAAATATGTAAAAAAAAAAAAAATCTGCATTTTTTCACAAAGACAGGACTCACAGGAAGTGGACGTTGGTGACTCATAAAACTGCTGCCTCAATCAGTTGATCTGTTTGTAATTAATCTGGTAATAATGTGTGCATTGTGACATGTTGACAGCTAAATACATGAATGAATAAGTAAGCAATTAACCTATGAGAAGTATTTAGTTTTACACACTCATAATCATCAGGAAGAATGAAAAGTGTTCCAGATGGTGGTGATGATGATGTATGTCTAGAGACACTTGCACTGAGGAAAACATGAAAATATTAAGATTGTCTTTGGGAGAATGCTTAAAATAAAATATTAGAAACATGCAGTAAGTCTGGTTTTATTCTGCTGCACTTACTGTACATTGTTGGTCATTTTAGATTGCATTTATTTTTTGTGTTCTTACTCTATTTTATTCCATGTGTACATTGGCGAGTAAGATGCAATGAAATTTCATTCGCAGTGTACAGTACATAAACAGATGTATATTCTGAATGACAATAATAAAGCTATACTATTCTAGAAAAGTGACTCTCCTCAGGTGCCTGACATGGCAGCCCTCTGCTCCTAGTCTGCAGTGTGTGGTGTGTTCCTGTGTGTTAGTGATGGGTTAAAAGCAGAGGGTCTAAATGGGTGTGTGTTGCATGTCCACATGTTGAAAATAATGACAAATAAAGATTCTTCTTCTTTTCTTGCTTCATATATGAGAAGCAGTATTTCCCTAAGGTTGCCACATACTGTATTTTTTGACCAATGATTTTCATTTAAAGAGAATAAAACATGCGCTGCCGTCATAAAAAACGACTTCTGTCAGAAGAATTTCATCACTGTAAATGTTGATGATTGTTAAAGTAACTGATCTACAATACAAGCGACCACTGCAAAAAAAGGTGAAGGTTGTACTAGTCCTACACAGACTCATAGCGCATGCACACACACACACACACACACACACACACACACACACACACACACACTAATTCGGTGTGGTGTCCTAATTCATGTCAGCAGGCTTGCTCCGCTGACAGACAGTGGCAGCATGCATGCAGGTCTTTGCAGTAACATGCGCCAAGAGCCATCTGTCCCGTAAGAGAAAGAGCGGCGTAGATTATGTTGTGACTAGAGAGAGAGAGAGAGAGGGAGGGAGAGAGAGAGAGAGAGAGAGAGGGAGCATTACGAACACCCTGATCCTCTGCGCACAGAACCGGTGTGGCGCACAGACAGGCGGCAACCCTCAGAAAGTGGGAAGTTTTCGCCAAAGGATTCTGTCTAAAAATTAATCACCTTCATGTCGACTCTGTTGGATACAACCCCGCCGATGCTATGGTTACCTTTATTACGGTAGGAAGAGCTTTATTAAAAGTAATGCATATATATATGGATATTTTTTGCGCCACATGGAGCATTTTGTCGCTGACAAGCTGTTTGGTTCTTATGGAATTTGACACTAAGAAGTAACAGAAAATCACCCAAAGTGTTTAATATTTGTAAAAGACAATAAAAGAAAAAAAATGATCTGAGATCTGTGTTTTAAGTGCATCAGATCATGTGCTGAATTGCTCTGTGGCTGCTGGAGTGAGAACTTGGAGGGGTAGCTTGAGAAAGTTTTGAAGAAACAGATTTTGGCTCTGTAGTCTCCCAAATTGGTCTTAAATGTTCCAGAATAAATATTTACTTTATGGACAACAGGCGGTGCGTGGTATGCCCGGGCACTTAGTTCATCTGCTTTAAGATGGAGCTTTTACAGGTAAAAACAAAACAAGACTGCGAGACTTAACGCACTGTGTACTGCCTCAAGGCACAGCAGCGCGGACAAACTCATTTCATTTACCCGTCTCACCCTATGTGTGTGTGTGTGTGTGTGTGTGTGTGTGTGTGTGTGTGTGTGTGTGTGCACAGGTAGACAAAAGGGTTGGGCCTT
>JAPQRQ010000005.1:1286647-1296814 GCA_037367365.1 Apogon talboti | reverse complement strand
TATTATTATTATTATTATTATTATTATTAGTAGTAGTAGTAGTAGTAGTAGTAGTAGTAGTCGTCTTGTGTGTTTTATTACTGTATTATGTTTATGTAATATGAAAGATACATGTTAAATTGTGAGATCTTTTCTATAGGCAAAAGTCTTCTCAGTAAAAACTGCATACCATCTGAGTGACTGTGCTTCCTCAACCACAAAGAAAGTTGTCATTGGACTGGAATTACTTGTGGCACAGATTTAACTTTCCCTGCTTCACAGTTTAACCACTAATACCAAGTGTGTGTTAAATTACTGTTGTGCTCCTGTTTTGCAGATAAAATTATAAGGGCAATATTTACTCTGCCTCTCAGTTTAAGCAGTGAGTTGTAGTCTGTACATTTGATAAACAAACTATGATATAGGAGCGGGTGTGCAAATGTTTACAGTATGAGATTGTGCCTTCTATAACAGCCAGGTTTTCATTCTTTACTGACATGGAGGTGATGGTTCCTGTGTGTTTCTGCCTAATCAGATGGTTGTGCTGGAACTACCTGTTGTATAATTGCAGCTCAAATGCACGGGAGCGTCCTTTTCTCTGTATAGAATAAGATGCCTATAGGTGACATCTGTGTGGACTGATGTGTCAGGTTAGTGGACACCTTTGATATTTGAGCTGACAAATGCTAAGGAGGCCTGAGGGTGAAACCTGCTGCTTAGTGTCCCGACCACATATCCACACAAAAGCATGTGCCCACACAAATCCCAGACCAAGCCCACCTCTGTGTGGTCTGCAGTGAAATAAATATGTTTATTTAGTTAAACTATTACCCTAACATGAGAGTAATCTAAAGTTTAGACAGTCAAAAATTCTGTATAATCAGCACAAATCGTAATTAATCATCTTTAAGGCTTGGTTTGATTTGGAAAAAAATGCTAGTGCAATGTGTTGATGTTTCCAGAACTGAAGTGATGTGAGTAGAGGTTTGAAGACCCGGGGAAGGTCTGATCTGTGATTCGATTAATGTCACAACTATGGGTCGACTGATCATTGATTGTTAGCATTGTACTGATGATCAACAACACTGAGCTTATCACAGTGAATATAGACGTCTATGATGTTTTGTCTTCAATACAACTGAGTAGATCTATAAAAAAATAACTCCTCACTCCTTGCCTGTTTGCAGCATATATATATTTTCTTATCTCCCTGAATGATATTTGACATAAAATGGGTCATTTTGATACGAAAGATGTATTTTCATTGTTGTTATCTTCACAACACTGAAAAAGTTAATATTATATATGATGATATTTTGTTTTTTATTGTTTATAGTTGAAGCAATAGTGTCCATACATGGTAGATATGGATATGTATATATGTAGATGGAGGAAGAATATACAAATGGAGGATTTTCATTGTCGTGGTACCATCTTTAATTTCGGTACTGAACTGAAAGCAGCTCTAGGGCTGATAAAGAATAATTATTGAAAACAGACTGAAAGGAAACATGTAGGTTTGGTACTGAATAGCGTGACTCTTTGGAGCGATCTGTGTGGAGAGAGGGCTGGTGAGTTTGTTTGGAATTAGCATCACAAAACACAAATGAAACACAAATGACAAAATTGAGATTTCATGGTGGGAAAAGTTCCATGTCTATTGTTTTAGAAACATGATGCGTGCAGAACTATGACCTGTTGATCTCATGAGATGATATATGAAGCTGATGCCATCAACTCAAATGGCTCATTATGTAAGTGTCAGACTACAGTAAAAAAAAATTGTTTTCTTACAAAAATTCAGATTTGTGCCACCCTGTGTAATACTGGTCTTTCCTGTTCGTTTCCATGCAAGATCCATCTGATATATGTACATGGTAATTGATTCTTTTAAATTCAAATTCAGTGTGCAGGATTATACATGCTCAGACAACTTATGAACAGGAAATAAATGAGTGGTACACAGTTTAGACATGGTGTTGGGCCTGCACACATGCCTGCATACCTGCAAAATGCACAGGGATGTAGAGGAAGCCTGATACATTAGCATAACGATCGCCTGAAAAATCTGCTGTTTTGTTATTTTGGCATCAGACAATATATGCATTAAACAACAGCTGAAGTTACTGATCTATAGATGTACACATATCTCATATTTATACCTTGGTCTTCATCATCTGCTAATGTTTCATAGTTTCTACTGCAAAGATGAGCAAAATGAAAAACAAAGAGCAGCTTGTAGTTGTCTGTACTGTAAACAAAGTAGTTTACAAAACGCAGCTTCTTTTATTATCGTACGTCGATCTTAATATTGCCATTATTATTCTTCCCTCTGGAGCAACAATGTGTCCTGGCATGAACTGCTGATAGAAGTCAGCCCATTGTGACATATTTTCATGTGGAACTGCCTAAGTGCTGGTTTGGAATGTCACAGTGTTTTATACAAAAAAGGGACTGAAAGAAGAGCAGTTCTTACACTGGGATAATAACATGTCTTTCTTCTGTAACTAAACATCTTTTACGACATTCTAAATATTTTGTACTTGTGTATTTTCTTTTTTAAATCCACCACTACCTTGTCTTATATATCATGCCTAGTAAGATAACCAATTGAGAGATGGTGAGAAAAAAAATGTAAGGGTTGATAGGATGTAATAAATGATCCAGGATGTGATGCTTCCTGCAGTCTGACATTAAAAAGCTAATGTGAAGCGTTACATCAAGAAACCTCATATATATTATAGTGGAAAATGGCAGTGAAATATATTGTGTCTTCTGAAATATTGACTGATATACGTTTAGGTCAGTATTTAACTCCTCTGTGCAGGAAACAGAGAGGTCAAAGGCACATGCATGAGAACAGTAGCTTCTGTTTGACCCCAGTGCATCACATATCCTTCCTGGGTATAACAGTATAACATATTTAGTCATTTTTGGATCCTGAAACACTGATGCATTTCAACCAACGTGTATCATAAAAACAGTATTTTTATGTGGTTTAGTTAGTACTAGAGGTTTAGAATAAAATGGCACATGTGCATATGTTGCTGTTGATGGCACTCGTAATCATGTCCATATTAATCCAAACCTGATTTTTGTGAGAAAACGTAACATTGTTAAAGCTGTGCCTAAAGTGGTGAATACATAATAAATGCAGGAAAGCAAAACCAGCACTGACACAAGTCAGGAAGCTTTAAGTTGAAGTTTAAGTTGGCATTGATACCATAATATCAGTCATGCACTTCTACTGTATCTGAGTTTGTTAATGTTAGCTATGATTAGTTATCACAAACTACAATTTAGGGTAATGTGGGACTTGGGTTATTTGTCCTTCTAAATGTGACACATTCACTGTGAATTTAAAATGTCTGTCACTGCAGAGTTCATTTAGTCTCTATTTTATCAGCTATCAATCTAAATAGGTCAACATCAGTTTTGACTTCTGCTGTTTATATTGTATTGTAACTGATATGACTATTTTTGGTGATAAGTGTCAGCTGGCTCATGTTTTTCTACCACAGACAGTGAAAGACTCATTCTAAGACGACAGTCAGATGACAGACAGTGCCCCAGAGAACAAAACAGCAGATCAGACCTCATCTGAAATTAATGAATCATGACTTTTGCTCCAGAATTCCAAATTGTCTGCTAAACTTTGTTGTGGTTGTTTTATCATTCAATAAAATATTTATGGTGTGGGTCGCTTTGGAAACATTTAGTTGTGTTTGATTTTTGGGAGGCAGATAATTTTTATTAATTACCAAAAATGGATGTGTTTTTTTTAGTTATGCTGTTTTTTATGAGCTCATGATTTCATTATAACAGGTTAATTTGTCCTCTTACCTTGAGGTAATGAGATAATAAACCTGTTATTATGATGCTTATAACATGTTGTGTAAAGGCACCACAATTACCTCTTGTAAAGCTGAATCCACAAACAATGGATAGAGGAAGTGAACAGAATTCGGACCCTGCAATCTGTTCCATTTTAAAGATCCACAGTGTTGACTAATGATTTGGCTCTAATTATATCCTGATGCAAAAACATGCCCATAAACTTTTGCACCTGAATGCACGGCTTTAATGCTTCAGGTGTTTTTCCACATTTCAGCCATAGATTGGTCCATAATGGAAACTGCAGAAACTGTGAAACTCTTCAAATTGTGTCAAATTGTGTGTCTTTAATGAGCAGAGGCTCACACACAGAGCTCTCCACAGTCACAAACTAATACTCAGGTTTCTATAGTATTTCACATCTCTAACAGTTCAAATGTCTGTCAAAATAGGCTCCAGACATAAATGTAACTCAGGCAGGTTTGAACCGGTTTGATTAAGGTCTGAAAGTCGTGTTTTGTATAACCAAACAGAAACATGAATACAAATGTTGTGTTTGGTGTCACAGCTGGATTTGTGTCAGAAGAGGCTGTTTGCGTTTCCGCGCCACACAGCGGCTGTAACTTCATTAACAGCAGATCAGCCTGGAGCTGACGATCATTAATGCTGTGTGTTGTGCAACGGTTACACTCTGGGAAAAAGGATACATGGATGTGCAATGAAGAAGTCATTAGTCCTTTTTATATTTAGGTACATAATCTGAGAGATAACACACACACATCGACATGATCCCTCCAATAGCTGACTAAAGATTTCCTGCTTGATATGATTAAACATGAATTCAGTATCATTCAAGCCTCACACACTTTGTGCAATAATACTGTTGATGCAAACAGGCTTACTGACATAAAATGGGTCTGATATTTTGCATGAAATCTATGAATATTCCCTCATTTACAACACAGACCCTTTCTGCTTAGCGGTGCCACTTGCATTGAATCCATTTGCTGATGCTTTGTGAATTACATCCTATATATTTTTTTTAGTCACAAGCACCAATTTTGCACACACTGCTTTGTAGTCTCAAGCTAAGAAAATAATGAACTAGTCTCAAAATACTGACATACTGCACAGTCATTCTCAACTTCCTAAAATTGATGCAGGGCAGTGAGATGTTATACTTTCTTTACTTCTGGGAAAATCAGCCTAAAATGTCAGTCTAAGTGAGGGATAAACTCCAAGTGGACTTTTGGCATGAAGGGAAATATGAGGCTTATGTCAAAATCTGATTTTTATATCAGTGCTTAGTATCCTGATATTAAGGTCCTTAAAAGGTTTCATATTGTTATGTAACAGAGCAGGAGATAACCTCATCATGTCAGATTGACAGAGGCTTTAGTGGGTCAGAGTTTGTAACATATTGTATGTTTAAATCACTTTCATCACCAATTTTTCTTCACATTTATCAAACCCCAGTGATAGCCTACTTATCACTAATCCATTAGCCTTTCCATGCTTACACACCTGAATCACTTCCCTCACAGTGAACAACTTTGAAGAGTACTCCATCACACACAGTCTGTTTGTTTGCATTCCAAACCAAAATGTCACCCTGGCCTTTTCGGAAATTTTGCCTCCTCGCAATCGTTCAGGCTATGGCCGGGCCCTCACCGCTCACTCACTCCTTACTGTACGTGGATGATAAGCCTACACAATGACATATTCTGAAAATGCCATGAAACTGATGTCTAGGTATTGCTTTTCACGATCACACACTCCGTATTATAAGAGACTTACAGTGATTCCTTCCATTTCCTCTAACCCGGTAGCAGACACGGTTTCATTGCTTGTTTCCACGTTTGTTGCTGCTGTTGTTGAATTCTCATTCCCATAATGCAATTCACGACAAAATTTCCGAAAAAGCCCGAGTGACATATCGGCCCTGCCCTGCACAAATTTACCAATCCAAAAATACACAAAACCATCAGTAGCATTATTTAAGGGGTTCTGGTGCAGTTGCTTAAATTGTCTTCTTTGCCCGTACAAATAAACATAATAAAATAACTACTAAAACCCTTTCTATACACACTGAAGCAAGGTCAAAGCCATCGCTGAGCCCTACACTATTCCTGTCTGTGATTCTATTAGGCTTGACACCGGATTAGCTTTCCTGATCTCTGCGGCTGATTTAGGCTGGTTATTATAACCTATTACTGCTCTCACACACACACTTAACACACAACCTCTGATGTGCATTAACCACATTACATACCAAATGTGCAGATCACACAGTTGTAGCTGTCAACCAAATCCTCTGTTCGGTCTGTGTTTATTCTCCTCCGGAGGCTCCATTTCAGCCTCTGGAGAAGTTGTGGATTCGAGTGTTTGTGTGATATCAAGTCAAGTTGAATCAAACGTAACTCTAGACAGCTTGTAACAATCAAACATGTGACAAAGTGCTTGAAAGAAAACAAAAGATGCAGAAAATTGACTTTTAAAAATGTCTACAATAGAGAAGAATAAAAAAAACAAAAAGGCTGTGTTCAGTATGTTGGTGTGAAACCTCAGGCAGGGTGAACCTCATCAGACTCAGGGCGTTATGGAAACCACATCAAAGTCAGGAGGGATTCTTTTTCTTAACTTTTTGAGCAAACCACAGAAATCTAACCCTGCATCCTGTGCTGCTGTGTCTGTCTGACCTGCTGTGGAAGACCGAGGTGAACGTAGGCTGCCTTTTGCTGGTTCATTCTCTTCTCTGCACACAGACTGAACAGACATGTCAACACCGCTACAGTCATCCATCCCACAGGCCAGGAAGGGACACATATGAGCCGCTGTGGGCCGGCAGTCTGCAGCTCTGCTCAGGCACCAGACACCTCAGCAGCTGGGTTCACTCACTGAAGTGTCTTCTCCATTATACTTTAAAGGTTTGAATAAATAGGAACATGTAATTGTGAAGATAATGGTGTGTCGTCCATGATTGGACACTGCTGGTTCCATTTAATTTAAATTTTTTTTACTCATTCTTTTTGAGTTGCAGTACAGGAAATAGATTCCGGCACTATTTGTGTGATGCATACTTGGGCCTCCAGACCAGACCTGCTGCTGTAATTGTGACCACTCTTTAAATCTGTCATTCACAAACGTCTCAGCAGTGGAACAAAGGTCGACAAGGCAATGTTTTTTTGGCTTGATTGAACCAAAATTCAACAATTCAATCTCAGTATATTATAATTCCAGTGATGCGAGACGCTTTTGCACTTAGTCTTGTTTTCAAACACTAGAAAATTTTGCCTGTGACTGAAAATTTGGCCAATCTCAGCACTTTACAGAGTTGGGGTAATAAAAATGCTGTGAGGTACCTGACAGCACTTGTATATTTTTATGTGCACAAATAATTGTGTATAATATTAATAATAAACATTAAAAATACAACATTTTCTTTTTATTTCTGAAACTTGAATATTTATTTGGAAATATTGTGCTCTTCCTTGTCTGTACAGAAACATTAGCTGCAACATTTCTCTGCATGTTACCACCACCACCTAGTATATTATTAGAATTGCTCATAACAGTGGCAGGAGTGTGCAACACGTGGACGTGGTGCATGAACACATCATCTGTTTGCATATAAACAAACTAAATGGAAGCCCACTCTGAAAACATTTGTCCCTGGTGGTGTTTACTCCATCAAACCTTTAAGCGATGTCTCTACTGGACTTCCTCCCCAGGTCTCAGTTCTAAAGTATCAGTACTCAGCAGAGCAGGGGCTGTGTCATAATGTTAAAGTTCTACTGTTGACATCCAGATTTCTCAGTTACTGGTCATTGTCTGTGGAGCCACTTGTTATGTGATGTTATCCTAGTACTGTTACGCCTTGTTTAGTCTGAGATGAGGCATCGGGTAATATTTCTCTGGAGTCAGCCTTGCACAGTTTGTTTGATGCTTGTTCTTCTGTTGAATGTTTATGATGTCAAACTGTATCGTGTGCAATATGAAGAAATGAAGCCCACATTTTGGATGGGACCCTTGGATGGACTCACTGAAAATAAAAGTGACTTAAGTTAGAACACACCTCCAGCTCTTTATACTCTGTTTTCTACTGGTTGCTTTGGAGTATAATTGGTTTATGTATTTGATAGTTTTTGTAATTACCCATCACTTTGAATAGTAATAGTAGACCATACTGTCATGTATTTAAAGAACTAACACAAATAGTCCTACTTTCTTCTCTCCTTGTTGTCAAATTTGCTGCAAGTTGTATGTTCCCCTCATTTATTTTTTTCTGTCAGCTCGATGAATGCATGGCTGTAGGTATGTAGGTATGCAAATACTACTGTATAGTACTGTGTGTGACACACCGCCATATTATGTACTCACACAGCAGACTCTGTTAAACAGGCACTGTGCTTACAAATACAGCCTCGTTCTGCCTCAGACTTTATCACCTGGCCTTGTCACTTTCTCTCTCATAAATGCACACACAAACACACGCCACACTGAAGGTGTTTGCTTTTAAAACCACACTAGGGCACAAACTCGTTTTCTCAAGGAATAATCACTGTGAATGCACATGACTCACCTGGCTTAAGGCAGTGAAACATTCAAAGGGTAATTCCCTGTTATGATTGGAATTTTGCCCTTCCCTTCACTTACCTTAACACCCCGGGGGTGAAAGGAGAGCTAGGTGGGAGGTGGAAGTAGACAAGAAGGATAAGCCACCTGTCTTAACAGACTAAATCACAAAACAGGGTTTCAACAAAGGATAGCTGTAAATTCCCCCTATTTGTCGAAATAAAACCTTGGCTGAAGAGCGGTCACTTCTTTCCACACTACAAGGAAGATTTAGAAACAGAGAATATGCTTTTTCTAGGTTAAAGTGTGTCCTATTGAAAGACAAGAAAAAGAAGATACGGGTCCTGTGTTGACATTAATGTTTTATGCTGATAAATTACAATTTGCAGAACAAACACTTGGCTGGAAACTGAGCTACATAGGTTTCTTTCTCTGTGCCATAACATCTGGAGGCAATTGGACAATATTAGGGCTCAGACGTTGCCCGGTGAAAATCCCTTTGGAGGATTTAGTAGTTTGACACACGGCTCACTAAGTCCTGACCACTAAGCGCCCTGACTGCATCATCACTGGGGTCTCCACAGTAACGAACACCGTCCATTGCCTTTAATTGACGCAGGTGTGGTTCCTTAAGCCTGTGGTTTTATATGAAGCGAAGAGGATTAGGAAAAAGAGCATTCATGATCATTGATGAGAGAAACAAGTGTAATTTCTATCGGGGTTTGATTATTTGGGCTTGTAAAATACACACAGCAAAGCCAGAAAAATGGAACTATGCAAATAGTTGAGATCCTACACTCGATAATTACAGTAGTGATTAATATGTTTCAGCTACAACACATTCTTTGACCTTAACTGATGCAGCTTCTCATTTCTTAAACAACTATCAGTTCAATGTAAAGCATAAAGACTGGACTGTGTTTTAATGGAAAAGGTCACGTGGTCTGATGGGTCCAGATTGACCCTATTCCAGAGGGACGGGTGCATCAGGGTGAGAAGAGAGGTGGATGAAGTCATATGCCATCATTGCTAATGCCTACCGTCCAAGACTGTGTGGGCAGTGGTACAATCTGAGGCGGCTTCACTTGGTCAGGTCTAGGTTCAGTCACGTTATTTGTTTCAAAAAACACAGAAATAAATGTTGTGACATTGCATAAGCTTACTGAAACAATGCCATGGTGACTGTGTCCTGTAAGCAAAACTAAAGTTTAGAGTGTGTGTTTTTGTGGCCAATCTGTGTATAAAATAAACCCTGAGTTTGTGCTTCAGTTGTTAACTGATGAGAAACTGGTCACACAGTGTTGGTGGTCCACACCAGGCACACATGTATTCATTCAATATTTTATTTTATATTTGCAGAGCATTTGTCAGGTTGCATCACTTAAAAAAAACAATTATTATTCTGCGTAGTTACAGTTGTATATTCAGTGATTATGTGTCTTTATTTAGAGTGGTTTTGAGATGCGGAAATCTGGGGAATACAAAATGGCAAATGAAAGACAAATGTTCCCCTTTAGTCTTGAACAGGAGATGCTGTGGTTTATGGGGGATGCGTTCAGACACAGTACTACCAGGGCAGTCCAACAGTGGAATATTTATTCCCGTTGTGATCATGAGGCTGATTTTGCAGAATCAAAAAAAATACTGTTTTGTATCCAAACCTGTTTGTGTGTGCTTGTATAATTTATTAAACATTTCAATCAATGGTTCTGGTTAAGTTGATTTTGAGACTAAGAACTAAATCTATCACAACCACATTGAAAATATTCACTTGTTTTG
>JAPQRQ010000005.1:1262291-1286547 GCA_037367365.1 Apogon talboti | reverse complement strand
CACGTATACAGAGGCCACTTGGCTTTTAATGTATAGATGTATGTGTTGTTTGAATCAACATATTCAATTCTTGTTCAATTCGTGTACCAGCAAGTTAGTACCCATTACAGTATTCAAACCACGACACATACAGACACACACACACACACACACACACACACACACACACACACACATTGCTGCTGTTATTTACACTGTGGTATCGCAGCTCATACCAAACGTTACCACAAAGCTGCAAAACTTTGGCAGCTTTAGTCATCTGAGACTGCAGATGTTATTAAAAAAAACAAGAGATTTAGATTTTGAAAGACAGCTGGAAGCATTACACGCCCCTTAAAAGATGTTGTCCTTGTCTTTGCAGATCTTACAGGTGAATCTAGTGATGTCGATCCTGCTGTATGTCATGGTCCTCGTGTACCTCTATGGTATCCAGGCAACCAACATGGACAGCAGTCGCCAGGGGCAACAGCAGCAGCAGCAGCAGCAGCCGAGTCCAGATCCTTTAAACTCTCTCATCATCCAGCTGCTGCAGGCCGACCTGACGAGGGGAAAGAGCAGAGGGAACCACAGCCAGCAGGGCAAGAGCAGGGACACGGAGCTCCAGGAAACAATTCCTCCTCTTCTCAGTGCAAACTTTCCTCTCGGGGAGCAGGGTGATGCAGAGCAGTGGGCAACAGGTGGACGCAGTGGTGGAAGCAGTGAAGGTATGGTCAACCAGCAGGTGATGCTGTTGAACTCTGACCTCCTCAGGCAGCACAAGCGATACAACTCACCTCGAGTGCTGTTCAGTGACCGCCCACCACTGCAGCCGCCGCCGCTGTACCTAGCGGACGATTTTGTGAGTAGTGCACCCGACGATGGTGTGGCGGGAAACAAAACAAGAAAGAAACGTTATGCAGAGCACAGAAGTTACCGTGGGGAATATTCTGTATGCGACAGTGAGAGTCACTGGGTGACAGATAAAAGTCAAGCCGTGGACATAAAGGGGAACCCTGTGACTGTTTTGGCCAAAATTAAAACCATTACAACAGAGGACATTAAACAGTACTTTTATGAGACACGCTGTCGGAGCCCTCCACCTTTTAAGGGCGGCTGCAGGGGCATCGATGACAAGAACTGGAACTCGCAATGCAAGACAACACAGACGTATGTTCGAGCACTGACACAGGAGCATAATAAAGTGGGCTGGCGGTGGATACGCATCGATACTTCTTGTGTTTGTGCATTGTCGAGGAAACGTCATAGGACGTAAACAAAACAAGCCCACTGGGACTTCTACTTCCTGTTTGGAATTCTACTTCCTGTATAGGATCTTATTTCCTGTTCACAGTGCTCCCCACCACAGGATTATATGTCATGGTGGTACAGAGTTACATTTTGCTAAAATGATACTGCCACTGAAGAAAATCTGGGTCCATTTAAATGACATTTCACTATGATGCGCTGCCACATGCCAGTGAGGCACTGCTGTTTTGAAAGAACTTATTTGAAAGTTGAAAAGGAGGGAGTGTGTGAGAGGGGAATGTACATATAAATTATTTAAATTATATGAAATGCATGTAGATCATACATGTTTATATATATCTATCTATATAGATATAGATAGATATATATCTATCTATATAGATATATATATCATCTATATATATATGACGTATGAATATATTTGTGTTATTTATTGAAAGAAATCTTCAAAATGTCTATAAAAAACAGGAATGAAACAAGCTATGAACTCATTTTGAGACTATAACACAGAGCTGGGCTGCAAAGGTGCTTCACAGTAAGACTTTACATGTGCCTTGACCAGTGCGGCTGCAGACGACATAGATAGGACATGGTAAAACACACAGCAGTTGCTGCAATTGTTTTCATTTCATTTTGCAGGGTGAGCTCATAAGAGTGCTGCAGGGCCTGTCCTGTCCTTGAGCCCAAATATTGACCACTTAACCATTGAAAGAGATAAATGACTATATCAGCAGGTGCAAGGTACTTTGACCAAAACTCATTCATCCATATGGAGCTGTAGTATCATATATATTCACACCGTCTTCACTGTAAATTGTGTATTCTGAGTTAATACATCAGATCTATGGGAACAGAAATTCCTCTTTTAAACCCAATTATGGTTTTCTTCAGACAGACTATATTCTGGTAACTAAACATTTTACATTTTACATTTTAAACTGGTTTCATGAACTTTTTTTCCCTTTTAAGAAGCAGTTCTTTAACACATTTCCATACACTATACATTCCCATACACATGTAGCAGCACATATTACCTGGGTTAGTTCAGTCCCACTCTGGGTTTATTGTAGGAAGGTCTAGGGGTTGAAAAGGCAACCTTTATATTTTTCTTTGTGTCTAACGAGGCAGTCCATTAGAATTCACAAAGAAAACTTTACTTCTGCACTACAAGATAAGTTAAATCCTGCAACAGTGTGAGTTTATTCTTTGATGATTAAAATCTTCATTGTAGGGTCTCCACTCCTGCGTCTAGAAACTTGCAGAGCATCCACAGTTCAGCCACTGAGAGAGACACTGTTAGCTGATCGCTATTCATTTATCCTGCTATTTGAGCTGATGTTTTGCACTCTAGCTATGTCCCCAATTACAGCAAAGAGACAAAACAAGGTAAATATTTGTCTAATGGGGTCAGTGGCAGAAAGAAGAGATTAGATCAATCATGTAGTTCAAGCAAACAAATGATGAGAAGGTGTTTGTGTGACGGAGATGCTTTGGAGTCAGACAGTCCTGCAGAAAATATTATCCTAAGTTGATCTCAAAATCAATTACCTCCCAGACTAACGCAGATTAGATGCAGAAGCATCAAAAGGGACTTCTACAGTGGTCCCTGCTGTGAGAAGTACTAATGTAGGATTAATGTCAAACTTCTGTACTGGTTATCAACCACATTATCTGTTATTAGTCACAGTTTTGAGTATGTGCCATCAAGACAGGTTTAGACCAGTTTGATAATGAGGATGAAACTCAAGAGCACCAATATGAAACATGTTTCAGAATGAATGCTTAGATTTGGACAAGAGTAAGACATGACAAATAGTTACGTCTTTTTCTACTCTTTGATTTCATTTTATTAATCAGAAACAAAAGGAGTAAACAATAAAAATCAAACTGACATGCCCTGAAACATAGCTGACATTTGAAGCACATAGTGAAACTCATTGTATGCCAAGAATGTGCAGCCGTCATGCAAAGCTCTCATATTAATTAGGATGAGCAGAGCACAGAGTTGGAGATCACTGAGGACAGAGCGACACTATTGGATAGAGACACATCACAGGGAAACGGATGAAAAACAACAGAACAACATCTAATGAAGTAAATCCCTGAATGTGCAGCGAGGTAGAAACCGACTGGAAGCAACACAGTTGACGATGATATGAATCAGTCATTATCAAATTCCTCAGAGGTCACTGACGTACAGAGAAATGTGTGTGAAGAGTAAAGGTATGTTGTGTGTCAGAAGATACGTGAGACGACAGAAGACGAGGGAGTTAAATAGTGATAAACAACAGATGATCTCTAGCATGACGACAACACATGCTGCAGGTTACCTAGGAGTCAGCCTGAGTATCAATTATAACAGTGATGAACACTTTTACACTGTGTTGTGTTAAAATGGTCTGATTATCAGGAATAAAGTTTTTTTTCAGAGATGTAAACTGTTTTGGATTGAACTAACCCCAGAGTGCCTGATCACATCACATGATTGCTGCTGCACTGAAGAGGAGATCCTGTTTTTCCAAGTAAATATCAAAGAAAAGCCAACTGTTCTTGCACCTAATCTTTGGTTTGGGATTCAAAACACAATGGCTAATAGCTGCTGTAAATTCCAGAGTCTGTTTGAAGTGTTTCTGCATAAGTCTGTTTCTCTCTGGATCATTAGTCAAACCTGATATGTTAAGATTCCCAGGAAATACAAAAATGCTAGGTTGCGAAAGCCGAGACCCGAAAAGCCAGTGACAGATGTAAAAATGAGACAAAACGGGCAGAGATCCCACGCTACCTTAAACAGCTTGAGTTTTATTAGGAAGACACTAAACTGACAACTATCCAACAGCTGATCACACTGCACGGCACCCTCACCATCCCTCTAACTACACTTTACTGAACCCTAATGGCCCCTTTGTAACTTTATTGTCCAGATGTTGGTGCAGTTGACAGTCACTGATACCCATTCTATTGACTCTAACTGACTGACTGATCGTCCCTTTAAAGTGCCTTGCTTTAGGACACACGTGTGCAGAGGATAGTTGCTTTACATTCCCGACAGACTTTCCAAACGCTGTAGGATTTGGTCCCACCCCGTGAAGTTTGTAGGCCAGTTGTATTCCTCAGTGACAGTAAATGTCTGTGCTATAAAAGACAGATACTGTGCAGTTCATACAAAGCTCTTCTACGACTTTTATTTGGTGTTCTAAGTGTCTGCTCTGGGCTTGTGCTGTTAACACTGAACTTTGTGAACTGGCAGTAAACAGACTGTTCTGCAGGCCATCATGA
Source organism: Apogon talboti (assembly GCA_037367365.1). Classification (NCBI taxonomy): domain Eukaryota; kingdom Metazoa; phylum Chordata; class Actinopteri; order Kurtiformes; family Apogonidae; genus Apogon; species Apogon talboti. The sequence continues at coordinate 1,282,026 of JAPQRQ010000005.1, read as the reverse complement.
ACCCAACATAAGCACTGGTTTCAGTCATTCTGAAGCACCGGTTATCCATATGTACCAGATTAAAAACATGCTGGGAGCACTGAATCCGAGTGTGACTGTCTTCTTTTGGTTGCAGTTGGTGCTAAATGGTATTCAGCTTGCAATTGTAATTAAATATGTATGTCTCTTTTATATATTTATGCTATGTTTTTATTTATGCATCGTCTCTGGTAGAAACGTACATGGAAACACACTGTACTACAGAGGGCCAGAGTTGGGGAGGTTACCTGTCAAATAGATAACACTAAAAAATAAAAAGATTTGACATAAATCATGAATGCTGATTCCACATCTGGAAATAGAATTTCTCCAGCACATATGGATTTTGAGTTATGCACAAGTCAATATAGACCCTTTAGCGACATATCAGTATTTTATTTCCGGTTGATCAAAATTATGATGAATTTCAACATCTCTTAAAAGAAAAAAAGATGGTGCACTCCAAGGTAATGTGAAGCTGAAAACTGGGGTTTTCATTGGAGCCCAGACTGGTGATCCCACATTCTTCTCAAGGCTCAGAATTCTCTGGAATTAACAGTTTGGGATTCATTGGCATGAGTAGTACGGAATAATGGATAGGCTGCAGAATGTCACTCAAACTCATCGCTCCCTCACACTGCTTGATTTTTGTCCCAGAAGGCCTTGGTGATGTCAGCAATGAGCATGAGTGATTTCATCAAGCTTCTTCTTGTTCACATCTATAATTAAATCTGACCATTTGAGCACATGTTATCTTCAAACTATGATGAATACACAACAGTATTGGCACAACATTTGAGTTTTTTTTTATATGATCACTTAATTCCAAATCCTGACATTCTGGAGAAATTCTGATGTCAGATTTGGAATCATCATGCCAGATTAGTGGAGATCAGATATTATTCTTCCTGTAGCAGTTTTTTTTTTCCTAGTATATAAGTACAGAGCACATAGGCTGGGACTTAACTGTAGTGACCGTCTTGTCTCCCTCTCAGTGTCACTCATAAAGGCAAAATAAACACAAAAATATACTTATTAAAAAATTAAGTAGGTCACTATTTACCCTTTTAAAAATTTGATGAGTACAGCTTTATGTTTGTACCTTCTCCCACCACCCTTTTTTATAATCATACATATTTCACTGTTGTTCACTGTTATCTCCATATTTTTTGTCAAGTGTTTCTGATTAATATTATATTTATTTTTAAGAGCGCACCAATTGTGAAATTCTGGGACTATGCTGATATAAAATCCCAATTCTGCCAATTGCCAATGCTGATGTTCTGTTTGTTAATTTTGTGTTTGTTGTGACACTATATGTGTAATCATGAATGAGCACAAATTTAATCATAGAGAAATATGAAGTATATTTTAATGCTATTACTGGTGTACACAAACATTGGCTAATTCCAATGTTCAGCCGATAAATTGATGCATCACTGTTTATTTTATGACATTTTTAAGTAAACCTGTTGCTCCTACAGTACCTACCTACTTCCAAACACTGGTGTCAGTGGTACTTCTGGGACATTTTAGGAATGCTTGAAATCTCTTTCAATCTGCGGTTTTGATTTATGATGTAGACTGATGACAGCTCTGTTCTTACACAAGATTACACAGCTTTGAAGTATTCACCTAAGGATATTTTACTGGCAACCAATTTGATGATGATGATGATAAGCAGAAAGTCTGGCAGCGGTGCCAGCAATGTCAGTGCCCTTTCCATCTGAGTCATGAGATCATCGACCACTGATTATCTCTCCCCAAAGCTCGTCACAAAATGTGACAACACCAATTAGACCTCCCATGGTTGTACATCACATCTCTCTGCCTCCAGTATCTCCTTTATCCTCTAGTCAGAGTCTAGTCTCCTGGTTGTTTCCTTTATCCTGGATGTATGATCACACACAACCTTTTTGAAGCCACAACCTGACATTCATCACACTCTGGGGCGCTTGATTTGTGTTTTCAATTCAAGGCAGGTGAGGGAGGGAGGGAGCTGCAGAATGTGCTGTTTCTAATGACCCAGGGGTTTTACAGAGGGGTAAAGCTGACTTAAGGAGATGTACATACATGCAGAGCCTGGATTTGAGACTGTAATCTCCTATTCTAAGAGGAGCTTACCACTTGTCAGGCTTCAGAGGAGAGCAGATCAACACCATCTTCAATTGCTGACTGAAATGTGTGCTTATAGTTAAAGTGGTTTAATGTGAGTTTCATTGTAAAGGGCAGTGAATGGGGAGGGCTTCTCACCATTCAGCAACTGAAGCAATTATCATTTCTCTTATCATTACTTACAGAAAGAGCTGAATCATTTCAAGTATTTATTTTATTTTACTTAATTTTATTTTATTATCTTTTATTTTATTATTTGGATGTGCACTAATGAAAATAATGTATTTTACTCACATAAGATCACCAAATGCACACAAACTAACTACAACTAGATGCAAATCTGAATAAAAATGGGTTTGTTGATATTTTTTTTGTAACAATCAGCTGTGAATGTATGTCCTCTCTTGCGTATGCGCTACTGTTTCCCACTGTCTTGTTGTTTCTCTTACACCCGAAGGTGCAGACTTTGCCAACTTGTTTAATCCGTGATGTCACACCAACGCACAGCCCCAGACAGTATTAGTAGGAGAACATGGCAAAGGTGATTGTGAGAGCAGCCAGGATGCTTACGTCTTACAAGGACAGGCCGATTCTCCTGTGACCAGTGAGAAAATGTGGTTTTAATGTGGCGTCGATGTTCACCATTACTCTCTCCAGCCTTTAAATGAGGCTGCCTAACAAAAGAGTTAGTTCAAGTAAATGCCGTCCATTCTTTGGTGTGCCTGTCACCCTGTAAAAGTATACCTACAGGTAGCATAGCTGCTTGGCCTGGGTGTTACAGTCTTGGCTCATATCCCTGTCGCATGATTGACAAGTGAGAAAAGAAGATGGATTATATCAGAAAATAGGATTCTTTCAGTGTTGGACAACATTGACTTGACAGACGTGGGTGTAAAGACAGCTTGTGGAACTTCAAGAGGTTTTTCTCCTCAATCCAGTGTTGATACCTGTGTGGAGGGATTTACCAGAGGGTGGGGGGTGTAGGGGGGTCTGTGTCTCATACTAGGATGTTCGTGCTGAGGAGTGCGTGAGATTCTTGTCTTGAACCAAAGCACTGAAAGCTATTTGGGGGCTTTGACACAACCCAAGAGCCTGCTGAGAGCCTAAAGGTCACAGGTCGGAACTGTTTGCAGATGGCAGGATCACAAGGATAAGAGCAGTAGACGAGATTTGCCCACTGTCAATCAAGCTTGGTCTTGTTGCTGTTTTCTGATTCGACCTTACAGGTTTCTTCTCACAAAACATACCGACATCTTAACTGTGTAGGAACGTTTGCAGAAGACCTGATAAAGCTGTGATTTTTACATGAACCAACAAAGTTCAAATTTTCATCCGTGTCTGTCGATCTGAACATTCACAAAAACCCTGATAAAGAAATTTGGCTGGACTTGTAGACAGATTGAATTCTGCTTAAAGATCATGTGATTAGATGTGGGTAGTTATTTGTTTCTGGGACTTCGGCCACAACAGCACTTTTTTTTTTAGCCTGGCTGTTGCACTAGGCTCCATTCAGAGCTGCTGCTGTTGTGTGAATGTTGTTATTAAAAAATGAATGACTACTAAATAACAAACAACTATTATGAAAGTTAAGTTCATGAAAAATATTGAGGACATTTGTGTTCAACTGAGAGTGGAATTTTAATTGAAAATGTTAAAGAAATAGAACAGCAAATTGGACAACTGGCCATCCTTCAGTATCTGTGGGTCTGTGTCTGAAACCTTTTTGTATGTTTCTGTTTTCAGTTGAGTTTTTTTTTTCTATGACACAGATTTTTTCATTCCAAGAGCATGTACATCAGTTATAAAATTTGTAAAACAAATAAAGTTGAGAGCTGTTTCTGTTGCTGGTTGGTGTGAATAAGCTTAGGAATAGGTATTCTATTCTGTTTCTGTTCTATTCTAGTTCTAATGACAACTAGAACTAATAGCTCAAAGTCCAAAAACAGACAAACATCCTTCAGGGAGATTAATGTTCTAATCAACTAACCTCATTTTCTGGTATTCTCATGTGATTTTATGAGGTTTATGCATAACCTAATACAATCCAATAGGAAGATTAACGTGCCAAAACAACTTAATGCGCACACCTGGTATTTGTCATCTATCCTTACTCAAAATGTGTCTCATCAGGTGGCAACTGCTCTGAATAAGTGGCTGTAAGTCTGTTTAGTCTTGACCACTCCACTTGCATTAGCCTCCTTTACCCTTATGTGGGTTTTGTGTCTGATACAATATCATCTTCTTGTTTGAGATACAAAAAATAATAAGTACAATATGATGTGCATTACTGGACTTGAAGAAGGCCCTGTATGGGCATGTCCAGTACTCTTAAATGGATGTGTGTAAGCTCAAATTGCCACAAACAGGAGATCAGCAGGAGCCCAAAAATAAATGTAACTTTAGGATCCAACTGCAGACTAAACAGTCAATGATTAAGAAAAGAGGGCAAAAAAATACAGAAGCCATTTGTTGCATTTGAAAGTTTTCGCAGACATTTGGAGAATTTTCATAGCGTGTGGGAACCCTGTGAGATATGTATTTCGTCCAGCTTTCAGGCCAAAAGTTTGAGACTTTCAGAGGATTAAAGAGTGCTTTAGAGGGCTAGGTCGTACCCAGAGCATGTACTTCATTCAAACATCTGACATTCCACGAAACGGATCCACTAATACCATGTTTCAAACTCCCAGCATTTCCAGACACAAGTCCAAATACGGTCCTCGGGGGAACTGTCAGTATCTCCCCAAAAATAGGCATGTCCCAGCATAAATCTTAAAGCTATTTATGCTGAGACATTCATTACATGCTGAAATAGGTGACACCTACAGTATATAATGGAAAACAATATAGCATTTGGTCTAATTTACATTCCTGCAGGACACCAGCATTTTTATTTTTTATTTATTTTTTACTTGTTTGTTTATTTTGAGCAGAAGAAAAACAAAACTTTTTTACATACAAGGAACTAATAGCAGAACAAATAAGTTAATAAATAAAGGTGATCAATACAATATAGCAATTTCCATGTACATTAGTAATAACAAAATAATTCAATATGTATTGGCAAAAAAGGAGTGAGGAGAAGAAAAACTTTTAGAATCCCGCTCCCCTCTCGCATTTATACAACAAAACATGTAACTTATGCTTCCTTAATAATAAAATTAAATCTATTTGGAGTCCTAATAATGTAAATAATAGAATAATAAACAGATTGGGAAAGCACTCCTGCAGTTGATTCACTCGTATGCTTTTAGAAAATCCATATGAGTTTCAACTTATTTGAGCAGTATTCAGCATCAAAAAACCAGCTACTCCACACATGAAATCACATATTCTAAGTGCCAAGCAAAACAGGTTCCATGTTGGAGGCTTAAGTGTGTAGAGTAAATTAGGAAACGTGTTTTCCTCTCTATCAGCATGTCACACAAGCATGAGCTCAAGCTGGCAGAGGTCCTTAATGTTGGAAGGCAGAAAAAAAACGGAGCTGTTGCCAAAAGCTTGATCAAAACAGAAAAAACACTCAAAGTCTTAAGGGATTTTGAAGCTACAGTACATTTGGTGTTGACATTGGCAGCGGTTGACAGACACCGCCCCACATGGAGACTTTTAATTAGGTGACAATGGGAGGCTTGTGTAGACGGCAGAGGGTGAGCCCATACACACACACCAGGGGACGAAAAAGAGGAAATGGAGGAAATGAGAAGGTGCTTTACACAGAAATGATTGACAGGTGAAATTTCCTGTGATGTAAGGTCGACTCTGCACTGTGGGTACATGTGTTAACATCTGGATTTAAATGCAGCGTTGACCACCCACTGTGTCAGTGTTGTTTTAGTGTGTATGTGGGAGAGACAGAAGTGAAACAGAAACAAAAGACAGAAGTGAAATGTATTGCTCCCCGTGGTGCATTTATGGAGCACATCAGGAGTGCTGATGTTTTTTACTCTTCTGTATATACACACAAAGTCCCCGAGGTCATTTTTTTTTTATTTTTGTGCAAAATCTGCTGAATAAATGTAACAATAGCTGGAGTAAATCAACAAAACTGAAAAAAGACCTGAATGCAAAGAATGTTTGTCAGAGTGCAGTCTGTTGGTATGTAAGCCTAGCATTTGTCTGTTGAATTTACACTCACCTAACGCTATCTATGTGATTAATGCCTGAAATAACATCCAGGGTCATAGTATGGACAGAAATACTGTGTGTACACAACTTGAATCTGTGGAAAAAATCTTGAATATAAACCTCACAAACATATCTGGCTATCGTACATACATTTTAGAAATCACATTTTTATGATAATAATTCAACATGTGGAAATATTAATATTATGTGCAAGAGATAATGTACACTAACTACTGTGGAATAAACCTCACCATGGTGATGATGTTAAATTTCACAGTAAAGAGCAGTTCACTGTACATTTTCCCACTTATTATAGAGATATTTACTGGCAAAATCAATAATTTGGCCAAAAATATTAATAGACAAGTGATTTTATTGATTTGATATCAGAACTTACGCCCATATCAACTGTGTGTTATACAGAAGCAACAGAGCAATACCAACGCTGACCAACTAAAACAGAGTATCTATCAAAGCTGTGTAATAAATACTGGACTATACTACTATACTATACACACTGTTACCCATAAAGTTGGAATAATTTTGTTTTCAGACACATTCCTATTTTTATTTCTATTTCTACTCATCAGTAATCACCTTTGACCAGGTACAATGATTACATACTGAGTCCAGATACACTTTATCTGTCAAGAATAAATCACTTTATCACAATCATTTGAAGAAATTAAAATATTCTATTCCAACTTTTTGAACAAACCTATATTTCTATAGATTTATTACTATAAATACCAGTGTGTGAAAAGATCACAGCTCTGTTTTAGTGATGATATTTGAGTAATGAAATGCAGTAAGGGAGTGTTGTTATGGGCAAGACGGGTGTCTCAGTTTGTGCTGCCTACAGACGTCACCATCAGTTTGGTCTTTTTATTTATTTGATTTGTTAGAACCACTTCACAAATGAGTCCAGTGTGAGAGCATGGGTTTTATCTCTCAAATAAATATAATGTTAGAACGTCATACCCTGTGTATATACTCTTTGTATTCTATCCTAAACTTTTCATAAATTTGCTGATGAACAGTACCCGAAAAACGACGATCAGTCACGCTTCCAGTACAAAGAGGAGGATGTCTGCTGCTTCATCCAGCCAAATGTGTCCCAACAACCGTCCAAATTAGAGGAATGTGCCAAAAGTAAAAACAAATCAAAGGGGTCTTTGTGCATTAACCCTCCTCACCCCTGTCTAACCTCCCTTGAGCCACTGCAAATTCCCAGAGTGAAATTAAAGTGACAGGTCTCTATTTTAGGGAAGGATGTTTGTCTCTGTGTAGCTTGTTGTTAAGTGAATCCAAAACCCTCTATGTATTTGGAATAGAGTCCAGGGTCATATTATGGTTGGAAATCCTTTGAGCATTAAACCTGTGTGTGCATTCGTGCGTGCATGCGTGTGTGTGTATTTTCTACTGGCAAACAGTTCCAGGTTGGCTCAGTTGTTATAGATGGACTCAACCAGCATGAACATGGCTGAATCAGCATTTTGATACGTAAAGTGAGTCGTATCTGGTTATGTATGTGCATGCATGAGTAATATGTTCATAGTAATTCATGTTATTTGTTCATTCAAACTTCACAGAGGGGATGAGTTCAACAGAGAACAGGTACTCTCTAATGCAGACTTGCAGCAGCTATGTTTTTCCTCTGCTGAGTCAGAATATACAGAAAGGAGGACAAAATAACATCTTCATGACCAGATCTACTTTTACAGCACTATTTCCTCTCTAATATCAATTCCATTTTCATGTTGAACATAGATGAACATATATTAGGAAAAGGATTTGGGTAAAGAATTTTACTGTGTTTTGGTTGTGAAATGTCTTAAGTTTTTTATGTAAAACTACTTTAGAAGAATAACTCATAAGCTGATGTGACTGCTTGAAGTATTCTCAATTGGTTATTAGGAAATTCTTTTTTGCATATAAAACTCAGATATATTTCACAGTTAAAATGAATTAGTGTGGTAATTGCTAAGTACTGCATGTTTTAGGATGGGTAAAATGCAGAGGCCCAATTTCCCAGTGGAGACAATAAAGTGAGTTAACCTTTGACCTTTTAAAAATGGATGGAGCTGTTAGAAAGTTACATGAATCCAAATATGTTCCCAGAGAGGCACTTTTAATTTAACTTCATTTCCATATGAGAGGTGCTCCTAAAAACAGGTTTCTTGCTGCCTGTCTAACCATGAATGCAGAACAAATGGAGCGCAGTCCATAAAGTAGGACTTCCATAATGCCATATAATTTATGGTTTAGGGGACTTCAGTCTTCGCTCATGTTTTCATAACATCTCTGATAACCTGAACATTGATCATCAAACTTCTCTGATTGCCTTGAAAAATGACATAACACTATAAATTGTTTTCACAGCCGGTTTTGCATCCTTTTTTTCTTAAGCTTGTTATGATATTTTTGACCCTCAGTGGAGTCGTCCTTTTGTGCATGTGTTATTTTTTGGCCATGAGGTGTTTTTGCAGTGGATCTTGTCCTACATAATGGGTCTTTTCCCCTCACGTCTCAAACAGGACAGAAGTGTAAGTTGGAAATGTGAACCCTCTGCTTCAATATTATAACAGAGATCAGCACTCCTGTTCCCATAACTCTCTGACATAATGTTATTTTAGTTCAGAGTGAAGTGGAGTCATAACCTGGTCACTCTAAATAATACCTCGTCTGATTCTCTCACAGCTTAAGTGCCCCAGTTTGGACATAAAATTTTATGTTTATCTTTCAGAGTACCGTAGTTTTTGGACTATAAGTCGCTTCAGAGTATAAGTTGCATCAGTCAAAAAATGTGTCATGAAGAAGAAAAAAACATGTATAAGTCACACTGGACTATAAGTCGCATTTTTTGGGGAAATTTATTTTACAAAATCCAAGACCAAAAACAGACATTTCATCTAGAAAGGCAAGTTATAATAATAATAATAGAATAAAGAACAACAGGCTGAATAGGTGTCTGGTATGTGAATGGAACACATTAACAGTTATTCAGCTACACAATAGCGTAAAGAACATAATAGACAGAATTAACATAACAAGCTCGCGAGTCCAACAAGCAAGTTACCGGTAAGCAAGTTTACCAAACTCTAGATCTCATTCCACATCATTGAATCCATTGAATTCTTCATCCTCGGTGTCACTTCTGAACAACTCCGCCAACTCCGGAGGAAGATGAAGCGCCGCCTAATATATATATAAGTCGCACCTGAGTATAAGTCGCAGGACCGGCCAAAATATGAAAAAAAGTGTGACTTATAGTCCGGAAAATACGGTAACTAAAATTCTCACAAGCTGCAGTTCACACAGAGACACTTATTAGTCACTGAAAGTGGTTACCAGATTGACTCAACTGAATTGTATTTGTTTTATACTGACTGGAGGAATTCTGGGGAATGGAAATACCCTTAATGAGTAGGTTAAGTTATACCTTAGTAGCAGTAATTGCATGATGTTATTCAGGAAATTCAGTTTTGTTACATTTCCAGGATCTCAAGGGTGAAGGATTTCTTACAAAGCTTCATTAGTTTTCTTATTTATTCGCAGACGGTAACAGCACCTTACAACATGGACTCCTACGGAGGAACCATAAAGTGTATTTTCTTTATTGTAGTAAGATAGGTTTGTACTTTTACATAATGTCATAAATAAACATTTATTATAATAAAAAAGGCACCTCTTTGTCTAGACACAGATACGAACACCATTCAATATAATAGCAATCAGCCTAAAGTACTACATCTGTTATTACTGTACGTCAATATTCTCTATACTGAAGTAGGTTCAGAGTTTTGCTAAATTGTCAAAAAGCTTACTGAAGTTCTATTTTTTGCTTGTAGCTGTTTTGTAGTAAATTACCATCTGCATAGTCATGTGCAAACAGGACAAAAACAAAAAAATATTTTCTCCAAAATAAGTCATGATCTGGGAAACTTTGTTAATTATTGTTTTGTGTTCATTATACAACATGTAGTAAATAATCTTCTCTAAATGTCTATATTAAAAAGTCACAGACTGATGGACCCGGGTCTTTGTGAAGTTGCATTTTCCTTTCATCAAAAAGTAAAATTGTGACTGACTCCTGTCAGATGTAAAAATACAAACATTATTAACATAGTAAAAGTAAATCTGGAGCACACAAGTAAATGTAAACTCCACCAAAAAATGAACTGTAGACCTGTAAATATTCATCCTTAACTTGAGTCTCTCAAAGCTGTGACCATGAACTAAATTCCATTTACTTAAATTGGCCTAGGATTCGGGTTGGCAGAGGTTTCCCTTTGAAAAATGTAACATGTCCCTCTGAAGTAAATTCACAACCTGAAGACTTTTTTAAATGGCAGATGAATTGAACACATTAGGTCTTGAATTGACAGTTTCAGCAGCAGTCATAAGGAACTCTAAGGACCAGTTACAGAGAGACAATATTTGATGCAGCCATTTTTAATCGAATACACATGTTAAAGAGTGACAAATTAAAGGGAAGGCGGATTCAAGTCTCTCCCAGTACGACAGTGTCTCCATATCCACGAGGACTTCATGAACCTTCACAATGACCTTCACAGCTCAACTGAGAAGTTGTGAGAACTTCTGGACTGGACACATATTTAATTTTTGCATTCTTTTTAGATGAAGACTTCCTCATTTGCAGACACACACCCACACACCCACCCTTGAACTACAATGAGTGCCCTGCTGATGGAACTGAGCCTCCTGCTGGACAATGGGGACGGAGGAGGAGGAGTTAAGCCTCTTGCGTCGCGCGACTTAGCAGCCCAGGGATCTGGCACGAAGACACAGGGCGCGTTAGGAATCCTTCATGACAAGAGCTTTCACAGAGTCACTCCAGGTCACCACACAGCAGCCCACTCACATTTGATTTCACCCACTGATTAGATCTTTAGAATAAAACAGGATGCCATGTCACGCAGGCGTCGCTCCACAGCTGTGATGCACTGGTGTGATGTCAGTCGAACTGCGCGCCTAGCAAAGCCTGTGGGAGTGTCTGAGTGGGGCCTTCATAGAAGGACTATTTGTAACAGCAGAGACAGTGAAGGGATCTCACTATGGAGTGCTCCAATAAGAAAAAAGAAAAAAAAGAAATCGTTCATTCAGCAGCAGGAACAGTGTAAGTGAGCCAATATTTGTAGATGCAGCCAAAACAGACTTATCTCCTCTCCATGTAATTTTTTCAACATGCCCATATAAGAACATACTAAGAGCAATTAAAATGGACTGAATGAATTGTGATGAATGGTTGTAGTGACAGCAATCATCAAATAGTTCTGTATTCTGTGTCAAATTCTGGACAAAATGCAAAGATGTTGTTTATAACAGAATGTTTAACTTCAGGTTTAGAAGAGATCTATGCAAAATCACACACAGTTTTTGTTTTTCATATTAGAAATATTTACAATGAAGTTATTTTGGACATTTCACTGTTTCCTGTTAGAGACATTGGTGATGAGGGATGACAGCTATTAGGGACCAAAGTTCAAAGGTCACACTTTGTTGCTCTAATCTGAGTGTTGTACAAAATGTATTTGAGCATGTGTGTGTGTGATACTGGTTTATGTGTGCTTCGTAGAGAACGTGTTGTAAATTTATGTAGAATTGTTTCTGAAAATATTCTTGATTTATTGACAGATTTATCATAGAATTGTTTATTGTAATTTAATTAATACAGAGCTGTTAATAATGCATACTTTATTTTAATTTTAGGTATTTTTTTAATGAAAGTGGATTTGCTACTGAACATGGTTTTCTATCAGCACTCTTTGTTGGTTCAGATTAAATTTTCAAAATCAGTGCTGCAACATTTCTAGTCTCTAATATGATCAGACATCAGACTCCAACAGTATACACACACACACACACACACACACATTACACAAATGGACATACATCATTCTGTGTTGATTGTATGTTAACAACCTATAAAAGCCTATGTAAAGAGTCCAGATTCCCACATACTATTGTACAGTAGAAGCGTTAACCCGTTATAAAGAGCAAAAATGTGAAATACAATTACATTTTTATTTAATGTCATGTTCACACACAAATATGCTTTTTTGGGCCATGACAGCATCATAAAGCAAAACCAATAAGGTCTGGAACTGAGTCTTCTGCGGTGAACTGGCACTAAAAACACTCATGTTCATAATTTGTCTCAGAAGAACTCAATTTTTTTTTCTATTTAATTTATTGAAAATATGTCCAATTTCAACAATTGACCAAAAAAATACACATGCAGTTTTTTAGGAGAGAATTTAACCACCCTCTCAAGTTCCAAATAAAGTTAGATATTGGACTTCAATGCACAACATGCGTATTGTGAATTAACATTTTTATATTTTGTGTTTGTATATTTAATGTGCATGTGCATGATAGGTTCCCCTGCGAGTCTGAACAAGTCATCATAAATCTTTCGTTGGACTACAAACTGAACTAAAAGCAAATGACCATAATCAGCAGGACTTTATGCTGTTTTATTTGTGTCTGTTTTCTTGGTTGCGTCTGTTGATGACGATCCCATGAAGTGAACTGAACTCTAACAAATCCTAGACCTGTTTTTCATTAATCTGTCAGCCCTGTAATAAATGTGTTCACTGGAACACACTGAACATCTACTGTACATCCATCACATGACATGTCAGACTCATTATTAGCATCCTGGCTGCTCAAAGTGCTGTTAATTAAGATAAGAGGGTGTGATGAGCTTTATTGATCTCAGAGGAGAAATCCAGCAGCAGAAAGTGGACTGTAAATAAAATCGAAGCTGCATGTTTGCTGTGCCAGTGATGGTTAATGTAAAAGGATGCAGTGCTGTCCTGGGTTTAAAAACTGAAATCCAGGTAAACATGATGATGATTAAGGCTTTGCACTTGCACAGACGCCATATTGAATAATTAGGGATGATTAAAACACTGTGATTTAATATGTATGGAGAGTCATTATTTGATCTTGTCCAATTAGGAGATAAGATGCAGAATCATCCATTACACTGTTTTGGCCACTTGAGTCTATTAGTGGGACAGTGGCACTTCTGTCACTGTCCTGTGGAAATAACTAGCATGTAGACTGTGTGTCGTCACTGTTTGAGATATATAACTATGATCAAACTCTGTGTTTGGACTCTCAGAGAGCAGAAGGCAGCATGCCTATATATATATATATATATATTTTCCTCTCAGAAATAAAATAGTAAGGAACAATCACAGATGCAACAGGTTTGGATCTTCAAACTTTGGACACTGAGGAGAGTGTGACCCACTGACATACAGAGGACCCACTGACATACAGGTGAGTTCCAGATGTTTACCCTTAAAGACCTAGAACTGTTTTTATGGTGAGTTCCTAATGAATATTTCTCAGCAGTTAACCTTTCCTAAGTGATTTATTACCATTTATCATAATATTATCCTCAGCATTATGCGTTTTTCAGTGAACATCATGTATTTTCCTCTATTTCATTTATTAATTGTGTAGATGGTCATGAAAGGCGGTTGGATTTTATATCAAAAGAGGTAAAACTGAGGAAAAAGTGACTTTGTCAGCAAATTTTTCTCCAACTGAATATAAAAACAAGCATCTACAACCACTGCCACTTATCAAACTACATGGGTTTTATTGGTGCATTACTGTTTCAGAAGATGATGGGTGTTCCACATTCACGACAGAACCTCTGAACACCACATGGGACAGATCTGATGCTGCTGAGAAACAGCATTGTACCTGAATTACTGAAATGTATTGATAGGATTTGTGGTTCAAATATATTAAATATTTTGAATCAGTAGATGCTTTTGGTTCCTAGAGGCTGTTAAGATTTATGTGGTTTAACTGTGATTATTTTATTAAAACTAATCAGATATTTCTTTTCCCTATTGAACCTACTTATGTTAAGTCAAGTAAGGTCAATTTATTTATATATCACATTTAAAAACAACAGAAATTAACCCAAAGTGCTTTACAGACAAAGGTAATAATAACATTTAAAAACCAGGGTAGAACACAGACCACAACATGAGAAAAGCAAAGAATATAACATATATCAAAGAAAATTACAACTCAGGGACATCAAAACAAAAAGAGAAATTATTAATAAATACAAATTAAAAACAGCAAATGTGATTCAGATAAAAACAGACTAAAAAGAGAAAAAAAAAACCAAAAACCTGTTGTTAACCTACTGTGTCTAACATCATCAAATGTATTTTAGACTTAACCAATTTTCTGTTCTTATCTGTTTGTTATGAGCAGCACAGGCACCGTGGATTAAAATGACTCATGTGAAGAGGTTTTATGGAATTCCCATGTCAAAGGTATGTCAAAAAGCATTAAAACTAAAAGAAAAATGTGACTAAACATGAATGAAAAATGTGACTTAACTGTTGAGAAGATTATACGCCGGGATAATGTTACCAGTTGGAGAAAATACATTTAAATATACAGCTGCAGCAATTTTGCAAGCTCTCCCTTATCTATATCAGGTCGACACTATTATCCTTCTCACATTCCAAGAGTAAACAACTTGTATTTGTACTTCAGGTGAGATCTGGTGCCGTAGAAAACTCTCATTCTTGTCCAACTATCACATCAGCTTTCTAAAACACACCACTTTTATATTATGCTTTCATATTCCATTCTCCCAATTTTAAAGTATTCACAGCTTTCACGTTACCCTTGAAACTGCAGTGACATGTTTAAAAAGTGTTGCTACAGGTTTAGTAGAGACAGGAGCTGGTTGTAATGAGAATCTTTGGGGAAGTACAAGTATCACATTTTGATACTTTTGATACTTTGCTGTTTTTCTGGTTCCAGTCAATGAGAGGTTTGTGTAAAGAGGAGGATTATGCATTTCTGGGAAAGTCAGAGGATATAAGCAAGTACAAGACAGATGGAGCTGGAGCCGTGGAGGACGACTGGATAACCAAGAAGGAAGAGAGGGTGAGAAATAAGATTAGGGCAAAAAAAAAAAAAGGCTAAATTCAGTGCCATTTTCTTGTAATTGATTATTAAATACACTAATGTGAGAATAATGTGTGAATGTGTAACCATTCTGTATGTACTGTGTACCTGTGTGCTTCAGGTTCGCCGACGCTTGGAAAGAGAGCAACAGGAAAAAGAGAGACTCAAAGCACTAGAAGAGCTCAAGAAGGTGATGCAGGCTCCCTTGCCAACACAAACAAACACACTTTACAGGTTTGCTAGCTTCAGTTTCAGTTTCAGCATGTGGAGAATTTGATGAATGATACACATTAGAGTAGTTTGTCATAATTCATGGAACATGGATGTCATTAACTGCACACTCTTTAAAAAGACATTTAAAGACCTAACGCTATTTTTGTGGTGACTTCCAAATGAATTTCACTCTATATCTAACCTTTCCTAAGTGATTTATTACAATATTATCCTCTGCAATTTGCATTTGTCAGTCAATTTGTCATAAAATGCTAAATATATCATTAACTGAACATAAAACAAGTGTCTACAACCACTTTCATTTAGTGGTGAATCCATTTTGCAGAAGATGACAGTGTTTCCATGTTCACTCCAGACTCTCAGAACATCCAAATGAGTCAAATGCCATTAAAAACCGAAGATACTGCATTTGACCTCAATTACTTAAATGTATCAATAGGATAAGTGGATCAAAAGTTATTAAACATTTTATATCAGTAGATGCACTTGGCCACTGGTCACTGTGTAGGTCTTTGAGGGTTGACCTTTCTTTTCGACATGTTTTTAATGTATACTGAATATCTTAACCGGTCATTTATAAAAAGTATCACACTGAATAATCATAAGAACATGCAGTAGATCCCATCATTGTTCCTATGAACCCTCAGGCTCTTCATCAGATCACAGACAGGCTTATAATGTTGTGTATTGACGGTGTAACACTACACTTTTCAAGTCAAACAATTTCCACAAACAGTGTGTTCTCACTAGCTAATGTGTTGGCTGAGCTGTTCAACAGCATGAAATCAATAATGTGAAAATAAATGCATAAATGTGTTAATTCCTACCTCCTCCATTTCACAGACTGCATGGACCCAAGTCAGAAACTCCTGTGTGTAGGGATTGCACCATTAAAATAAGTCTTTACTCAAACTTTGGCTCAGTATAAAAGCAGTTACACAATGGCACCGGCTCTCACCACTTTCCCAGAGGACACAGCCTTACTAGTGCATGCATGTAGATTCTGTCTCTCATTCAAACACACACACACGCACACGCAGTTGCATCCAGCAGCCAAGCAGCAGCAACTAGAGCTGATGGGTGTGATGATGGTTCAGGGTTGTCAGCACCAATAACTGGAAGTCTGTATGTGCAAGAAAAATACAGTAGTTGGAGAAAACATTTGAGATTTGGTGGTGCAGCCTGTAATGCACTGTGTAAATTATAGACCTGTCATCACAAGGATTGTCTACATGATGTGATCACAACCAAACATTTGGCGCATTTTGTACTACAACATCCAAAATGATTATTATTATTATTTTTTATTAGATTTTTTTTTTTTTGCCTCTTCCTGTTTTTCCTTTCTGTATTTTTGGTGAATGAAGCTCTTTATTCAGATTTTAAAGCTGTTATGCATTAGCATTTTTCACCATGCCTTTATAATTAGCTTAATGGAAGCAGCGAACAGAAAAAATCAGGCAGCAGTGAAATGCTGGATCGATATATGCTAATTTATCGTCAAGCTTCGGTTCATTGCTCACGGCAAAATCAGATTCACTTCCATGGAAACATCAGATAGAAAAACACAACTCTGGCTCTTTGTCAAGGCTGCTGGGCTTATCAGTCGTTTGCAAATCCACTCACACTTCACAGTGGCCAACAAGCACACACACACACACACACACAAACATGTCGGGTTGTTGGATTTGGCATGTGCACATTCAACAGAAAATAGTTGTGTATTTGTACTGAAGATTCATTCAAATCTTACACACAGTTGCCAAAACACATGGACATCCTCATAGACATGGAATGCACACACACACATAAAACAGCTGTGGATGCTTTGAGCAGCCGCCCCGTTTTTGACGACAGTGTGTGAGGTCAGTGAGGGACGTGGGCTGCTGCTGTCAGTGTTTCCACTGCAGACAAACACAGCAAAAGGCAGGAAGCTGATGACAACATTTACCCTGATAGGGTGGACAGTCACTCTCACCTCAATATGGAATGTACTTTCCGTTGAACCTAATTTGATCCCAGACACAAACACACAAACAGTACACACACAAACACACACTGCCTCCTGACTCGTTAGTATAACCTTTGACACCAACACACACCAGCGTCACAAACTCAACTAGTAAAACTTCAGACACAAACGCTCAAGTCCCCATGCACCATACCACCGGAACACCGCAGCCAAACCAGAAGAATTCCAGACACACTGTAATGTTTGTAAACTGACATTCAGGTTATAGACGACTGGGTATAATAGGTTTAACTGCACATCTATTTAACCCAAATTACAACAAATTAAACCAAACTCTACAGAAAAAAAACCCAAAAAACAGACCACCACATAACTGTGGTGCCTTTCCATTCTATTATCAATCTTTTATTTATCCATTTATACTTTTTTAGGATGAAGGGAATTCTTTGTTGATTGTAAAAAAAAAAAAAAAAAAAAAACCCAAAAAAAGCACTTATGTTAGCAAAATCTAACCCAACCAAAAACCCTAGTTCCACTGCTGAGTCAACACAGTTTCAATAACTTACTGTCTAACTGCACTTTAGGCAAATTAGATAAACTACTCATAAATACTGCTTATCACCGAGCTAAAAGTTATTGTTAGACTCACTAAACGCCACACACAGTTTTCTAAAGGTCAGTTGATTTGCAGTGCAAGAATTTTCCAGGGCTCTGTTCTCACACCTCTGCACACTGACACGACCAGTAACATTCACCAGATGGTAAATGACCATTGCAGAGCCATTTCTGAAGGGCAGATAGAAAATGAGTAATAATGCAATCATTCAATAATCTCTAATCAGTCTCTAATTTGTTACATTTTCTCCAAAGTGTGCTCCTGTTTACATTCTCTAAAGACAACACTTATGCTGTAGCACATGAACAACGAATTAGTGTCCACTTGCTATTTTTCAACTCAAGGCCTTTTTGCAAAGAATGTCCTGATTGTTTGACCATCAGTGTGTGTGTGTGTGTGTGTGTGTGTGTATTTTGTGCATGTAACTGGGGAGGCATTGGTTTAAGTGCTTTCACCTTCACTCCATACGTGTCAGCAGGTCTTCTACTTTAAACTGACTGACATTAACCTAAATGCCTCCCTTGCTCACATTGACTTCCTCTGCAGATTACCGCTCCCCCAACACACACACACACACGCAGCATGACAGAAAAGTTAATTGATGACAGCCGCTGTCTGTCGAGAGGCCTCGTCCATCTCATATGTAATCCATCTGAACTTTCCTTCGTGCACACGTCTAAAAGCCTTCTCACTGTCTCTCACATACACGTATAAAAACACACAGCTGGAAACTGGACACAAGTGAATAATACTGAGACCAATCTGAGGTCAGGGACACACAGCCAGTACTTTTCTTCTTTACACACATGAACACACCTACCTGAGGATCAGGGGTGTGGCCTCAGAAAGAACACACTCTTATATCATGGCACCCAGGGACGTGTGTAAGCCTCCAAATCCTACTAGGCTTAAAGGTATGATGTGGAACCTGTGGTGATGGATTGTGGGTGTTTTCTTGGTCATTATTATTCTTTCTGATTAAATACAGTTTCCAGCTGCAAAATGTATTTCTATGAATATGATACATTGTGTAGGTTGTGTTAGATGTAAACATAGGATGTTAAAAACGATGCTGATTCTATAATGAATACCATTTGTCAACAGTGTTGTACTGTAGTCGACAATTATCAAGCATTACATGTCATGGTCAGGTTAATCATATGGTATATGTAAAAACTAAGATAAAAACTAAAACTAGCACTGACGAAATAATGTATTTGCCTGAAATTTAAAACAGGAAGTTTCCAGGGAAAGAAAACTAAATACAGATTACAGAGGACAATGTAACACCAACTAAAACAAAATGAATTACAGGTCAAATCAGCTTTACTTTCACTTCTTCCCAATGCCAATGACTTGTAGTGAACAAGAATGAACAGGTTTATTTCACAATTTTAAATGAACAATGACTCTATGATTCATATAGTATCTTTTGTTCCACTTTTTTCAGGTTCTGTACATCAAGGCTTTCCTCATAATGCCTAGAAATACTAATACAACTTTAATAGAAAGTTAACAAAAACTACTAATTTCCTCAAAATAAAAATAAAAGGTGCTCCTAGATCTGGACGAAACAAACTGAAGTCAATAACCAAACTGAATGTCAGTCAGTCAGTCATCTTCTGAACCCGCTTAATCCTCACTAGGGTCGCGGGGGTCGCTTGGAGCCTATCCCA
>JAPQRQ010000005.1:1241436-1261340 GCA_037367365.1 Apogon talboti | reverse complement strand
TAGGGTTAGGGTTAGTGGTAGGGTTAGGGTTAGTGGTAGGGTTAGGGATAGGGTTAGTGGTAGGATTAGGGTAAGTGGTTGGGTTAGGGGTAGGGTTAGGGTTAGTGGTAGGGATAGGGTTAAGGTTAGTGGTAGGGTTATGGGTAGGGTTAGTGGTAGGGTTAGGGTTAGATGTAGGGGTATGGGTTAGGGTTAGGGTTAGATGTAGGGGTATGGTTTGGTATACAGCAAAATGGGGGGATGAGCCCTCCGGTTTATGTGTTTTTTTGTAAATAACTTTTGAACGGTAGGTCGTATCGAGATGAAACCAAGGTCTACCCCCCCCCTAAAGTGACCAGGGGCTTTCCAATGGTATCAACCATGAGTCTGTCTGATACGTCCGGAAATAACTTTTGTTTTCTTTTGTAAATAAATTTGGCAAAGTGTGTCTGAGAGAGTAGCAGAGAGAGTTGCGCTGTTTGCACTGACAGACAGAGTTGGAGAAAAGCTTCACTTACATGAACTCTGTCATGAAAACTGAGTAATTTGCTGGACATATAGAAGAGAAACTGCAACAAAAGTATTGATCTCAT
Organism: Apogon talboti; assembly: GCA_037367365.1. NCBI lineage: Eukaryota > Metazoa > Chordata > Actinopteri > Kurtiformes > Apogonidae > Apogon > Apogon talboti. The sequence goes on along the minus strand of JAPQRQ010000005.1, from coordinate 1,260,768 downwards.
CACGCTAGTATCGATCTGATACCAATACTCACCTTTGTATCTATACTATCAATATTTAGATTGATATGCCCAGCCCTACTTCTGCCTCACACAGAGGGGCTACATGTGTAGCTCTAAGCTGCTCTTTATCCTCTGATTTACACAGTATAAAATATAACAAACTCATCCTTGTCTAATAATTCTTATCGATGGATGTTTCTTATTTCTTATACTTTTCTCCATTCATTAATAACATTGACCCTTGCTTTTTGCCGTCATATTTTCTCCCATTTCTATCTCATTTCTGATTTTGCTGATGCTTTTAACTCAAATGTTTTATGATTTATTTACTGTGACACCCCAGTACCGCGGGTTACCCCGGGTACGTCTCTCTCTCTTCTTCTTTTCTCTCTCTCTCTCTTTCTCTCTTATTTACAGGTGACCAGAGAAGCTGTTTGGGTTCTCCCGGGCAACGTGGCAGAGGGCGTGGCCTCAACATGCGGAACACAAGAGTGGCAGTTGGCTACGGGCGGTCGCTGCGACGATGTGACAACAGGAAGGACGGTTGCCGTGGGGACCAGGACTCAACTCAGGAGACTTCACGAGGACAGCAGTGGTAGTCGCCAGCTCTCTTCCGATGGAGTGGTCTTCAGACCAGTTCATCTCTATTTTGCGAACTATCTCTTTTACTTAATAAATACTCTTTGCTGGCCGGCAATCACCCTGTGTTCGCGTGTTTTTGTCAAGGCTCCTCGAGCCGGTCTCGACATTTATCAAGTTTTCAGAGAACTTGGACACCTCCAGTTGAGCTGGTAAAATTAGAAGAGTCGGTTTCCTGTCACACACTTTTCAAATAATAATGTACCAACTACATTTCATGAGTTGCTTATAGCTGATAATTTTAACTTTAACATCATAATGTAAAAAGCATGCCTTATGGTATACAACTGTAAATACACTCATTTACTCTGTAGGGATTAGGAATTTTCAGTGCACAGTACATTTGACAACAGTGCATCTTCTGTCTATTCCTTTTGTTTTAAGAGGTAAACACTTGGCATCATAAAGTTTGCTCTAAAACCTACTGTCTGCCGAGTCCAACTTTGCAGGTATTAATACATACTTCAGAAGTGTATAAATAACTGGAAATAGCAACTTTTATTCTATAACCTTCCTTTTTCATGTAATAATTCCTATTTCAACGCTGCCTTGAATGGGACTCCACCAAATTGTACATTTACAAGAGGACAAGAAGATGACTTATATTAGAAATTATTGTGTTCACAAGTGGGATGTTCTATAAGATATGGCAACCATTTTTAAACTACATGGAAAATCTACCAGCACATCAGATCAATCAAGCTTGAAGTACTCGAGCTGGGCTTGCAGGACCTAGGAGGTGTGAGGTCAACATATGTCTCTCTTCCCTTGTTTCTTCTACTTTTTTCTTTCTTTCCTTCTCTCTTCCTTATGTGTATCTGTGATTGGCTGTCTCTGGCCCGCTCGCGGTGGGCCGGTGAGGTCGCTTTATCTTGTATGTATGTAACTGTATTGCTGTCTTGTGAAAAATCAAAAATAAAATAATATAAAAAAAGAAATTATTGTGTTCACACTAATTAAGTTCATTTTTAAACCAACAACAGGGAGTTCCTGCTATATATTTGGATATGATATGTATGTGTATGTATATGTAATATAAAAAAAGAAATTATTGTGTTCACACTAATTAAGTTCATTTTTAAACCAACAACAGGGAGTTCCTGCTATATATTTGGATATGATATGTATGTGGTAAAAGGTGAAAAAGGCACCTCATCTACTAGTTAACAGAAAAAAATGCCAAAAGACTGAGCCCAGGCAGAAGTTTTCTTTACTCTTAACCGTTCTCAAAAGGTTTGGAAGTCTACAAGTAAATGATTCTACAAGAGGAAACAGATACCTGAGAAAATTACAAATACAGTATGTCTGTACATCTCTGAATATATTGCTGTTAAATTGGTTACAATAATAATGGTTACAAAACATTTTAGCAAGCACAGAATCCTGTTTCAGCCTTGTTTATTATTTCTGAGGATTTTCTGTCTGTCACGTTTATTTCAATCTCACATGGACTACCTGGTAAGAAAAGGCCAAAGAATAGAATAAAAAACAACAGAAAATGAGAATAAAGCAAACAGTGCACAAAACATGAAAATTATTTCATAATTAATTCATTGCACAAAAATGTATTTAGGAACATCAGCTTAAATAAGGTGAGCATCAGGTCAAGGGTTAACATTTCTTATCTTGATCGACAGAAGCCAGAATAGCCAGAATAACAAGTACAATATACCACTAATACAAGTTCCTTGTCCTAAAGTCCATGTACATACATTTAGAATAACAGTCTGACACGGTCCTAAATGAGCACAAGGATGCTGTGTTTTATTGGAAATAGGAGAGCAGTGCAAGGCCTCTGAAACAGAACTGGAAGTTTGCAGCGTGTTCGCATTTTAATATCATTTTAAAGATATGTTATATAGTGCTCCAACGTGGTACCTATTCCCTCTGCTAGACGTTGTTCATGGAGTGTATTTTTGGACTTAGTGGTTGTTCTGACTCCTCCACAAACCTCTCAGATGTTCCACCACATCCATGGCTGACAAGCAAAAGCTAGGATAATTACTGTGCTAACAAGTTTACAACAATAAAACAGCGTTTCATAGTTGATCATAGTATTCAGGTTGGTTTGGATCTATCACGTACCTTCAGGAATGTCTGAGTATACATCTGGTATTTCATAAGTAATGCTGATGAAGTATTTGTTCTCTTTACTATAAGAACCATGATGTAATTTCTAACTCTCTATTCACAGTTAGTTAACAAGGCTGACTTTCCCTCTGTGTTCATTAGTACATTAGTTATTAAGACTGGTGACAGTTGTAAAAGGCCATATGGCTAACAGGAACAATTGTGCTTTACAGAGCAGCGACGTGGTAAACTATAGCTTAGACTTGAATCTATGAGTGACTCCAACAGAGTAACACATTGGCATATTGTACCACCATCATATACAGAGTGGAGGGTGTAAAGAAACAGCTCCCGACACTAGTGCACTGACTGAAAATACAATTTACAATTTGCTTGAGTGAAACATATTTTAAAATAATTTAAAAATCTACACCTGCTTTCTACCGTGATAAATTAGCTGAAACATCTGTATGAGGTGCATGTTTGTAACAGAAAAAGAACAGGTATAGTTGCTACGAATTCTGCTTGAAAAGGAATATACGTTGAGGGTACAAGCACATAAAGCAGGGATATTCAGACAGTCCCCAGCCCTTTCAAACACTCTTCAAATCTGTCCTTGGATCTTCCTTTGTTCATGAAGTGCTCATTACAGAAACATTCCAGTGTTTCCATTTCTCCTTGGTCTCCAGTCTCTTCCAGGTTCTCTAATACTGAATTATTCAGCCTATTAATGTAATTATTGCTTGTCTACGCTATGAAGCTAGTTTGCCTCACTATATGATTTTTTTACGAAAAAGTAAAAATGACAACACTTTATCGCATGAACAGTCAGTGTGAGTAGGAACAACACACATGCATCCATTCAGCTAGTGTGAACACTGCGCGTTCAATTACACTGAGATCAATGAGTCAAAATCCATGTTATGATGAAGCTGTAATCTGTATCACAGCACTAATGTGTCAGACTCACACCTGAACACAACAGACACAAACCGACTGAATCACCAACATGTGTGACATGTCCTCCAGTCTGTCCTGAGGCCCAGCTCCAACACCCATACAGTATGTGTGACACATGTCACACTGCTGTGTGGACTGAATTCTCATTTTCATTTGTGGGCAACTTCCTGCTAAACTGGCTAAAACTGGCAGCCCTACACCTTGCCCTTGTACCCCCTTCTCCATCTCTGGCCAGGCCATGGGTGGCTAACGGGGGTAATGTACTGTAGCGGCCCACAGGGGGTGCGCTCTGTCCTGGGGGGACGCTGGCATCTTTAGCAAAGAGACTCTGGATGAGCTGGAATTTTTCCTTCTCCTCCTGTAGAAAGAGGTCGACCAGGAGCTTCTTTTCCCGTTTGAGCTGTTCCACGATGGTTTTGGGAACGTCAGGGATCACCCAGGCAACTACAAGGCTGAGGAACATCACCAGGTTCTGGAAGAAGAAGGAATATTAGGGAAGGATGAGAAGGATGAAACAAAGGGATACAGCTTTTATTTTATCAGAGAAAAGTGATATAAAAATGGCAGTTGAGGACAGAGGATTGGAGTCCAGTATGTGATCAGGTACTAGAAGGAAAAGACATTCATGAAAAAGATTTGTTTTAATGTAGTGTTGATTGAGAAAGACTTTAAATTATCCAGTAGCATAGCTTGATATCGAGTGAATAATCTTTTGGGCGCTGAGTTATAAATGATGCCAAAGCTTGTGGGACATTGAAGGGACTCCTGTACAATAACTTGTCAGCAGAAGCAATAAAGGGGAACATCTAGAACAGCTATGCTGTTGAAGGACATTTGGCGTTGGATTTGTGAACTTGCAGCTGTTTGTAAGAGCAGATTGATAATGGACTGATACATCTGGTAATATTCCTTATGCTGATGTGAATACAGCATGATTCACATAATTAGAAAACACTGGCCCACACACACACACACACACACACACGTAGACACAACTATCCTGAATGGTCTGAGCTTGTATTGTATAAATTAGCGCAATGAATATTTACATCAACACATATGAAACCTATCTATGCAAAACAGTCAGTGCTTTAACTTTGGAACATTTCTCAACAGGTATGTTCAAGACCTCTGACTGTTTTTTTTAATATTTTTGTTTTTCTCTTCATATTTTTATGTCTTGCCCCCAGACCCACAGGCTGATTGAATTCAGTGTCAGTCTCCAAACCAAACCCAGTGAACTCATACCTGAAACAGTATGACGAAAGCCAGTCTTGCTGCGAGGACACACCAGTACTGTTTGGAGAACTGGTACGCATCTGCAGACCAGGGGGGCTCTCTGTAGTCCTTATACCTGAAATGAAAAACATGAACGACAAAAACTGAGTCATCTTCAGGATCTGAAACTCAACCCTCAGATAATCTGAGGAATGTAGCACTGCTGATGACTCCAACATGTTACATCAGAGGATACCCATGGACACTGAATCTGTCTCATTTCGTCCATCAGGTATTTGTCATCTGAACCCAACTTTCCTCCTCCGCCATCCTCTTGTTTTCCTCCCGAGACTTTACCCGACTGAGAACGAGCATTACTAAAAACAGGACTCCTTCATTCAACATGAGACCTGACTCAAAGTGTAATAAACTTTATTAGGATTCCTTTCCTTTGACTTCTTTGTAGTAAACACTCTATTCCACAAGCAAAACAAACAGCCCAAAACCTGAACCACATGTTGAGCCATTCAGAGCAGACTGAAAGACAGGGAGGGGAGAACGGACCACGTTTTAGTCATGTTATGTTATCAAGAGAGACAGAAGAAATGATGGAAAAGATTATGAAGGAGATGTGCCTCGATATGTTCAGTTATTTATCCTGAAGGTCCCACTGAGACACAAGATAGAGGTCAAAATGGCAGCAACAGATAGTTTCATATACTAAATATATGAAAGCGACATACGGTTCATATGTTTCTCTGTTTTTTTTTGTTTATTTTTTTGTCTTTTCTCTGTCAGTGTATTTGTCTGTTTTTTGTTTTTTTTTTCTTGCTTGGGTGTCGGTCTGTTGTCTCTGGTCCTGTTGTTGTGGGTCGGTGAGGTCGTCTTCTTTTGTAAGTATGTAACTGTATTGTTGTCCTATGAAAAATAAAAAATAAAATATAAAAAAAGTGACATAAAAAGATGAAAGAAGAATAAAAGAGGGGTGAAAAAAGTAAGCAAGAGGCAAATAGACCCCACCAGTGATATCTACGAGTCACTCTATAGAGGTTTAGTCATGTTTCTATCATATTAATAAAGAATTCATTTTCTTGGGTTGGTAGAGGATGTGGTCTCCTCCAGTAAAATATACAGAGCATAAAACAGCTGTACTGTATGTCTGTTTTGGTAATCGGAGAAATGTGGAGTCAGTTCAAGGCCAATCTTTAGTTTTTATTTCTAAAATCAGGTCGCTGTGCAGACAGAAAAACGTTGAAACTCAAGTTTCCCTTCTTTGTCACTGGTAGACTGCTGGTTTTAAACACACCAGCAGAAGTGTGAACAACTCATTTGACAGTGTTAAGTGCATCTGGCTGCAGGTTTCATGCTGCTTTGTTGCGTGGGAGACTATAAGAGGCCATAAAAATGAAAACAAGGTGTAGTAATGTGCCAGATCTGCCACTGCAACAATAAACCTGCTTGTATGAAGGGAAACAATAAAGAATCTCATAAAACAGTTCAGCTCTGCTAATATGGAGATGGAAAACATATGCAAAATCAGTCCCATTAATTAATGCCTGGGTCATCTCTGATCTTAATCTCTTCCAAATCTGTAATGTCTATAGTTTGTAAAGTACAACGTCTACTGCCTATTTCAGCAAATGCAGAAGTTCTTTGACTATATATTAATGAATCAACATCTCTATCATTTGGTGGGATTTTAAACATCTTTTCCTTTGCGCATTTATTCTGCCTATTTCTTGGTCGAGTGCTATAAAGACTGGCTATTGATGATAAATGAAAGTTTTAAAAGTGTTTTGAGTGGAGGTTCAGGAGGCTTTTGTCATGATATAAATTAAATATTCACTGAACCAACATACATGTGTAAAGGAACATAAATCCTTCAGAAAAGTAACATCTCAAAAATGATGACATAGATAACATGACAGCTACGGTAAAGAGCATGTTTCTATCTTTACTATTTCTAAGTGGTGAGCCTTGACATGGGAACAGGGGAATAACTTCAGACTTTGCTTATGTGAATGTACCACATGAAACACAGGGGTTAATTTCCAAATCACCAGAGGTCATAGGTTACACTAGTCCTTCACAAATAGTTCTTAACTACAATATCTAGACTTACTGCCCTGTTAGTTTCAATTGCATTCCACTGTAAACTCTCTGATGAAGAAAAAAAAGATGAGATCCAGAAATCCAGTATGGATTAAGACTAAACAGATACACTAACAGCTGCTTAATGTACATGTAACAAACAAGCCATCTCACTGTGTACTTTTGTCTTCAGTTATTTGTGGTACTAAGCACAACTGTGAGAGATGTTCAAACATGCTGTTTCCTAGTCAAAGCATTCACTCCTCTACATAAAGAGGGCCTCAGAGTTTATTTATGACATAAATGTTTGGAAGCAGTCAGTCATTCCCATATGGAAATACAAAGGAACGCAGAAGGATTTAGTCAAAGTCAACTTTTTAGCAAAGTTGTCCATTGAGTTGACATTAGTGTGGGGTGTGGAGGTTCACTCAGGAAATGCCTTAAACCACTTCAAGACTGCATTATGTAATGCAAACTATAATGAATGACAATTCAGTTTTATTTTCCTCCTAACACTACAACACTGACTTCTGGGAGTGAAGCCTAGAAGGAAACCTCATGTAATTTGGTAATTATGGAAGGTGGGAACCATAAACACACCTAAATTAAAGTTCATCTTAAAAAATGTAATTAGGGCTGCAGAATTTGGAGTAATGTGATACTGCAATTATTGGTGGCAATATTGTGATTTTGATCTGAGTCTAAATTCACAGACTAATCATTTTGAAATTTGTGGTTTTTGTTTCAACTCAAATACACAAACTCAAATCAGCACACACAATAAAAAAACTGTGTTATGTAGCTATCATTTTGCATTTTTTACACAGTATACCTCTCTTCTCAGTTTCACTGAAGACTAAAGATGCTGCATTTATTTTTCTACCCATTTCTGCAAATAGATCACTTTAAATCTATCTTTTGAAATGCTTTTTTAAATTTTATAATTACACAGGCTGATACTAAAATGACTAATCTGATTAGATTAATTGCCCAGTCTTACATTTAATAAAGCTTTTCAAGGTAATTAGAATATTTGTGAGCCACAGGATACTGATCTGCCAAACCGCCCACCGACTGCCCACATTAAGAGGTTTCGTATTACTCCTGTTTTAAACTTTTAGCTGATTTACTTCTTGAAAACAGGAGGTTGTAGTGCAGTGTACATCTAGGGGCAGAGAGTGCAGGGTCTGCAGACCCTCATGGCATTAAGTTACAGCTTTTTGGATTAATTTTCACAACAGATATTTTAGAGGAGTCAGCCTTTTCCCTGTGGGGTACAAAGAACACAGTATACTGTAACATTTCTTGACAGGCAAGATCTTGGAGACAGTACCTCATTGTTAATCTTAAGAACATCTTTACGAAGAAAAATGCTTCCACCCACACAACTGAATGTACAGATGAGAAAAAAGCCATTGGGAGTAATGGACAAAGATGTGCATTATCTGTAGCTATAAAAAGAGCAGTGTTTCAGCCCGCACTCAGTCAAATTCATATACTGAGGAAATTTAGATTGGCATCAAAGAGGCAGCATGACATTAAGTAATAACTATCAATAAGACCTTCTCAAGTCTTAGCCAACATCTGAGCTCCTCCAACTGCCAAATGGAACATGGACAAAGTAATCAGCAAAACTGTTTTAAACAGCTACAAATGAAAGTGCTACAAAGTGCTACTTTCCTCTTTACCCAGAATAGATGAAATTACATTGGAGAAGACAAAAAAATATATATCTTGTTTTCTTTCCTCCTTTTATCTTTTTTGCACTCTCAGTTTGTTTAATGTTTTACTTTCTGTGATTTTAATGTAACTTTATGCCCTTGTAAAGCACTTTGAATTGCCTTGTGTATGAATGGTGCTATATAAATACGTTTGCCTTGCCTTCAAAGTTGATCAGTATATGAGGAATGCAGGAAACTGTATTCAAGCCGGAAACTGTCCTTTATAATAAACACACGACAGCAGAAAATGTGGAGTAAATGTGACGTGATGGATCAGATAACTGACGAGATGTCATTTCACATCCACACACATATGAAAAATTCCAGTGAAGCCAAAATAGATGAATTGGGCTGATTGAGCTGTCCCACAGTACTTGACTAATAGTATAGGAATAATAGCGAGGGAGGGTAAAGTGTGTGTGTGCGTGTATGTCAGCGGGGTCTTCGGGTGTCTGATTCCTTCTCCTTATACAGTCATGAGTGAGGAATGCTGCCTGTGAAAGTCAGCTCTTCTCCCTCTGTTTTCTCTTTGATCTATTCATCCTTCCTCTTGCTAACCCGCTCATTGGTATTTTACAATTTTTTATTGTGGATCAACTTCCACTTCCTGTGAACTAAAATATAGAAGAAGACACACTGTTCCCTTGGGCTCAGGTCAGTGTAATTCACATTGCCTGGGTGGCACTGAATATAAATTATTATCAGGGAACATTCCTGTGTGTGTGTGTGTGAGGGTGTGTGTGTGTATATAATTTCTGGACACTCCATGTTTGGTTATAATAGAGCAGCACTGCAGTAAATGGAGCATCTAACCCAATATCCTTTCATAAGAACTCTCAATGAGATTATAGTTGGCGTGTGTGAGAGACTGGGCCTGAGATTTCCTGCTGACAGGACAGTGCCTCCTGGGAGATTCAGGAACAAATTTACACATAAACAAAGGTCAGACCATTCCCATCCACAAAACACACACAAACTCTTCATCACATGGTACACTAGCTGTCAGGTAATGGACCGAAAAAACAAAGTTTAAGTGGTGTATCCAGTTATCTGTTGTCGAGCAGAACATGTGCATTTCAACTGTTTCTCCATCTGCTCCTCAGATACATTTCCTGTTTACGCTTTTCGGTATGGTTTTCCGCTCGTCTCTATCTCTCTCTCTTGTTCTCTGTTAAGAGCAAAGCATGGTGACAACAGGTCTGCTCGCTTTGATCCAAAACCACTTACACCCTTGTGCAGTTAATTACTTCCCCCTGGCTGAGGACAGAGGAGAAGGAGCGGAAGAAAGACGAGAACTAAAACTAGATCCAAAACTCCACCCACCGTCTTCTGGCACTGTGACAATTAAACCTTTAAATGAAAAATATGTATAAGTATTAAAAGTTAGCATTTTCACACAATCACAAGTCAACATTCATGTTGTTTTGTGCAGATTTGGTCTGGTTTGTTTTGCTTTCACACCACATCTGCATGTGTCGTTATAGAGTGTGTGTGTGTCCGCCTTCGGCATTCAGTTCATTCAGACAGTGATCTGACTGAAGAGGAAACACTCCAGACTCTGGGTGATGAGACCAGAGGCTCATATTCAACACATAATTTGTAGATACAAAAAAAACCCAAAAAACAATTAGGTGATTATTTTTTTGTATTTACAGTGGCTGCACAGTCTGTCATTGAAGTCAACCTCACATGCAGTTTTCTGTCTATTTTATTCCATTGAAATCAAACAAAAACTACCCATAAAATGCGTCGGAATCTCCACCTCGATGGATATTAAAATCTTCTTTGCTGGACCACACGGCTGTCATATGCATTGACCGATCTTATCCACTTGTTAAACCACAGTGTCATTTTCTGTTTCTAGCTCCACTTCTGTTCATTCCTCTGTGTTCAGTCTGCTGCAATACTGTGTCTCTGAGTAAATAAAACACATCCAGTTGTCATTCTACCACCTTACATGTGATGATGAAGAGCAGAGGAGGAAGATGAAGTTGTGTTGAGTAAGTAAAATTATAATGCTTCAACGAATGAGAAACAAAATTAAGTACTAAATAATGTTAGCTCTCACAGCATCTGGCAAAACTGATCTACATGGATTTCCTTGATATAGAATAAAGTTTTATGAGGTGTGTTACACCGTCATACTTCTTGTTTTGTTATTTGTCAATTTTATCTGTGTTGTCCAGTTCAGGGAGAGATCAGCAAACTGACAATTTATGCCAACACACACAGCTGAGCATGAAGTGAAGAAATGAACTGTGTAAATGAACCAGGAGCTTGAAAAGTACTAAAGACACCTATGGCCCATAGTAAGAGAATGAACGTCAGTTTAATTGTACACTATATTCAGATGATTTACTGGGCGACAAACCACTGCAAGTAAAACACAGATTATGGAAAATATGAAGAAAGATAGGAAAGAAAGGAAAGAGTTAGATAGAAGTGATGGGTGAAAAGGATTATTATATGTTTGAGTCTGTATTTGTTTTTAGAATGTGTCATATTTTACAATTAAAAAGTGTGGAATTTGGGGAAATTGATGTCTGATTATCAACTTCTATTTGGATAATTGTCATTATTGGAGTGAGTTGTGTGTTTCAGGACCTCATTATAGACTCAGCCTGTTATTATAGAACTACTGTATATCCACAAGTCTGATATGTCCTTGGGATACATGGTTTACACATTTGACCATTTGAAGGTACTGTTCACATGGTACACAAGTAATCCACAGTACACACATATATTATAATGTATGTATAGTGCTGTAGTCATATAATCTGAAGCCGTGACTCCAAGACTGACATTAAAAAGCAAAGCTGACGTTAAATCAGCCTTGTGATCTGACCTTCTGGAGCGTTTTCTGATTAGTTGAGGTAAAAATAGAACTGCATTATGTTTGGAGGGAGATGGGCGGGGCTTGCAACACAAAGTGCACCCAAACATGAGGCGCAGGGGTAGAGCATGGTACTATGGGATTGGTCTAATGCAAGATGGAATGATGCATCTCATAAAAAAAGCCTGAATGCATTTAGCTGAGGTTAATGTAAACCTCTGGCCTTGTTTTCACGTGTTTACAATGATGAGCTGAAGGCAACATCCAAAGAACAAGATAATCCAGTGACTACTTGGCTTTCATCTGACTCCCCGGTGGTAAGAGTGTGAACACAGCCAACTTCACGTCAGCTCCGGAGATGACTGCTGCCTTGACATGAAGCAGGTAGAAGGCAGAAAGTCCCACTATCATTATACCTTTACAATGAATCCAATATGTTTTTTCCATTTTCTGTTGGAAGACACAATGATGAAAACTGTGTTTGTCAGTGTGAAGGCTGTTGTTTACTCTTCCTTTCTCCTTTTATGCCTGTTTTCTGTGAAGCTTTCTGGCATATGTTTAATGTCTGCAACTACACAAATGTGGAAGATGAAAGTGAATCTTTTCTTGAAGCCCACCAGATGATGTGCAAATCTGGTCATCTCTCCAGACCTGAGCATGGTTGAATGTTCATGCTTCTCAAACTGTTTGTCATGTCCAGTGGATGGGGAGTTGTCATCTGAACCACTCTTATTGTATACTCTCTTGTTGTGAGGTGTGTGTCTGCTTTGTTTTTTATTTTGTTTTTAACTTTTTCCTTCTTTGTATTCATCTGTTGGCATTATAGACACTACAATGAAGCTAGTCTGTCTCTTAATGTGGTTTATGCTGAATGAGTCTTGTTAATATTGAACACAGAGCTACAGGGATGTAGTCTGCTGAAAGTACTATCTGTATTTTCATGTTAAATCTATTTTACATTATTTGGCAAAATCACTGCATCATTTGCTTGCTGCCCTCAAGACCACTGCATTATAACTAAACATTTTTTCCTTATTCCAGAATGATAATTAGTCCAGCCACATGGTTTCTATATAAGACTAAGACTAAGGGCAAAGTGGTTGAATTTGCTGGTTGTGAAAGGTTTGAGTGTGAATATTTAATTTAATTTAATTTAATTTGAAAAACGCATACCAAAAAGAATCAAATTATACAAAGTCATAAAGTGTCCCTGTCAGATGAGTCAATTATGAAAGTTCTGTGTAAAAATAGCAGCTGGTTGAGAAGGCCCTCACAATATAGTTTTTCATCTCCACTCTTAATTATGAACTAAATATTAAAGCCCCGCCCACACTAATGTGGCCATTTTGTAAAATGAATATTTTTTCTCTATTTTCCTCTTATCCACATGGTAACAATGTTTTACGACACAAAAAAACGCATTCTAACACGGCCCTTTAAAAATCAATGTGGACTGGGAATACAGAGAAAAAGAAAATGGACACATCCCATGTCTGTTATTACTTTGTGTAATGAATCTGCATCTGAAACATCAAATTCTGGTGTCTAAATCAGTGTATGACCTGCAGTAGATGGAGGTCAGTGCAGTGCATACTTTTGGAAGTATGCTCTGTGTCTCCTACACCCACTATTATCCACTAAGTCCACCACACAAACCAGCTGTTAGTCACTGTGTGTCTGCCAGTCATTTTTGTGTTGTTATGTGAAGAGAGGTATTTTCTCAAACAAAGGGTTTTTTTTGTTGTTGTTTTTTTTTTGAAGAAAATGTCAATTTAAAAATGTCCATATGAATGTGGATATGGAATAAGTCCCAGTTCTTTATTACAGGCAAAAGTTTTATTGAGACAATGCCTTGCAAATGTCTTTATTTCTTTGAAGAAAATATCAAATTTTTTAATTAAATCTTCAAATTCAAGCTTGGATGGATATCAGACAAAATGACATGATGGTAGATTCTCTTCTCACTTTTAGACAATCTGCCAACCTACAATATATCTTCAGACTAGACAGGTTTATATCAAAAACAGGCTCGCTTACTTCAATGTGACGCACATGTTTAGTATTATTTATCACTCCCAGACTCATCAGTGCCAGGTATTAATCTCCTTTTGGATGTAGAGAAAGCTGTTTGATAGAGAAAAATGAAATATCAATTTTGTTTAGGTTTGGCAACACCATCCACATCCAGATTACTACATACATCTCCAGTCTCTTCATGTCTTACTAATAATACTTGGTCTGAACCGTTCTGAACAAGTTGTGGCATGAGTCAGGTTTGTCTGCTTTCACCAAGTAGATTTGTGATCATTTCACCAGGAAAACAACATCAATGGTTAAAACAAGTGTCTGTGTACTTCTCATGGCTGTTTGATGGTCTCTCACAGACATACATAAAAAATGGACATGGGAGGAGAAACAAACTGAACTTTCACAAAGCAAACCAATGTTTCTGACCCATTTTACAACGAAGGTAAATGGAATGTTTATTTTTGCGATGTATGTCATGTGTTAGTTTCTTGTTTTTGCCCTTTCCCACACCCTTTTGCCAACCCTAACACAATTTTTGAGCCTGACCCCATGACATCGTGAAAGCCTAAATACCACAGTTTCATACCATGATCAATGATATTGGGATGTCAGATCAATACATTGTAATCATTCAGTTAAACCTTCTGGAAAGGCATGGATACCTTTCAGAACACAAACTTTAGGCAGGAGACTATTTCAATAAATTACAAAACATGATTTACTAGGGTTTGTGACTGCTGATTTATTACTAATTGCACATTATTTAATTATTATTTAAGAAAAAAACATGTCATGTCATTAGTGGCTGTGTGACTGTGACTGTTATGTACAGTGGAAATGCTGCTGAGAACAGAGGGCATGGCTTAGAAGGGGCACAATATTTTCCACTCAAGTTCATTTATGAATAATGATTATAATTTTAAAAAGGCCATATCAGAGTGGATCGACTACAGAAAAGTTTATTTTCACATGGATTTTTTTCCAATCCTGAGATCATTATTGGAAAGAGCACGATGAAACAACTTTATCAAATCACAAGGAGGCTCAACCAGAAGTCAAGCACAGGTTGTACTTTCATGCCAAACCACTTATATGAAATAATGAAGTATTTATCTTAATCATATTAAATTTCCATGTCTTTTTTTCTGGATCTGTGACGATACAGACATCACACAGCATTTTCTCTGTATTACTGATACTTACAAAACAACATAAACACTTTATGTCTAAACATATCAACAGCTCAGATTTGATCACTGTGTCCTGAATTATACAAAGCAGAGTTCAGTGCTTTTGCGGCTGACAGAACATCACTTCTTTGCGTGTTTACTTTGCGTCAAGTATCGTGCCATCTTCTTGTGGAACAAGCTGATCCTGTATTTAAATCACTTGCAATAGTGTTCCAAATATGTATTTGCATTGGATGTTGTGATTTTATTTTTTTTATTACTTCATGCCACTAATTGACACTGAAACAAGCTGCGTCTGTGTCTTCTATAAAATCCCAGCGCCCTCATCAGGTATATCCATGTGCAATCTGATTCTGTGCAACTTTCTCACTTCTGGGCTTATAGTTTTGTGTATTACTAGTAGATCTCTTGCAAAACTTGGTCTCACCTCAGCACCTTTTTTTAGATCATGGCCTTCCATATCTGTGCTGCCTTGGTAAATCTGACCTCATTTCTTCAACGTAAGTTAAGAAATTTCAGTATGTAAATTTAAAATTCCTGAGCAGGAAACATATTTAAAAATCTGATTTTCACATTGCCTCTGTCATTTGATTTTAGGTCAAATTCATAAACCTTCCATTTTTGCTCAACATTGTTTTAAGCAAAGTAAAAAACATATTAGGTGTAAATCAAAAATTGCCAAATTGTGATAACTCAGTGTTTCCTGAGGTTACCCCTGTATTTAATCAGTATTCATATGATTACCACAGGGTGGGATTTTACCAGGATCACCATAATACTACAGTGTAAGAATATGGGTAAATTATCCACACACAAAAAAAAATGCTTAGAAACACTACTGTGCAAGTAACGGACTATTGTCTGTCATTAAAACTTGTTTCTGGGCTCAGAGAGAAGTTTTCAGTCAACAATAGCAGAACCTGCATGCCTTTAATTTTTCATAGTCGGTCGATTACTTACCTCCCTGCAGTAATTTGTGTCTTTATGTGTGTCTTTAATAGGCCTTAAGCTCCTGGCCTGTCTACATCAGTGCATCGCATCACTTGGTGCTCAGCTGTGTGTGTCCTAAATAAATCATTACCTTGTTTAGCTTCCCCTGAAGTGGACAGTGCAGATAAAGGGCTGATAAATGTGTGAAGATGCAAAACACCTCATAAAAACCTTCTTTTATATCAGGGCAATCCATACAGGTCTAGTTTAACAGACACAGTTTAAACTGGATGTGTTTGATGGACTCACATGCACGAGTGGTGTAAAACAGTAAAACAAGTACTCAATACTTGTTACTTTTACAAATGTGTAAAAAAAAGCACCTCAAACACAGTCATTTTTAGTCCTGACCTTCCTGTTCTTTTTCTACTACTGTATTTTTTCAGCTGTACTTAAATATATTCAGTTAATTCCTGTTTTATAGTCCTTTTCACATAACAAAGGTCCCTTGGTGGACACACTACATGTTACATAACCAGACATCAATTTGGATGCAAACCCATTATAATTAAAGCTCATGTATGCATGCCGTACACCTTCTATTATGTTTAACTGCTCTTTTCAAGTCTGACTAATATTTTACCACGGTACCAAACTCATCTGGGCTTCAACATTTCAAGGAAAGGCTCACTGTCTTCTGGAAACCAGCAATAACTCACATTTGCTGACTCTGGTAGCAGCAGTAAATTGTAAAAGAAGCAGAAAGTATAGTTTACCCACGTTTTTATTTAGCCCTTCAGCACTGGGGATACAGTAAAGAAACACATGACAGCAGAGATGGACTGTGATGATCTGCCTACTGAAGCAAAAACAGTCTTCACCGTCCTCACACTGCTGTTTTTAAATGTGATGAAACATTTAAAACCTCAGTGGTTGGCCTCTATCACACCATCCGTCCAACTACAGTACATCTCACATGTCCTTCTCTATCTCTGTATTATTGCCTCTGCTTTCCATTTCACTCTATGGCCAAACCAGTTCTTATTTCTCCTCCTTTTGCATCTATGTCTTTCCTTATCTTAGAAAGAAAGAAAGAAAAAAGGAAGGAAGGAAGAAAGAAAGAAAGAAAGAAAAAAGGAAGGAAGGAAGAAAGAAAGAAAGAAAAAGTAAGGGAAGACAGAAGGAAGAAAGAAAGAAAGAAAGAAAGAAAGAAAGAAAAAAGGAAGGAAGGAAGAAAGAAAGAAAGAAAGAAAGAAAGAAAGAAAGAAAGAAAGAAAGAAAGAAAAAGGAAGGGAAGACGGAAGGAAGAAAGAAAGAAAGAAAGAAAGAAAGAAAGAAAAAGGAAGGAAGAAAGAAAGACGAAGGAAAGAAGAAAGAAAGAAAGAAAGAAAGAAAGAAAGAAAGAAAGAAAGAAAGAAAGAAAAAGAATGAATCACTCCTTTGCTGTGAGGTCTCCTATGTTGACAGCAACCATGGCTAACTCAGTGCCCACAGTGGAAACAGAGTGGACATACAACACCACACTGATGACAGATACTCACCATTCTTGGGAAATCTTCCAACCAATTTCACGCCTCTAAATGATAAAGTCTTACAGAGTGTCATCATGTTTTGGATGTTACAAATTGCCCTGTGCTGACACAAAGCCTGCATTCTTATGTCGTAGTTTTCCTGCTGTGTTATGTAACAGCAGGTCAACATAAGCTGTCTGCGCGCAGACATTCATGACCTTTTCCTCTATGGTCCTTTATAACCACATTGTGAAAGAGACGACTGCCACTGTCATGAGTGGAAATGTAAAGAAGACACAATAGTGTAGTGTCTGATGACGCGGACACACAGAGGCATCATTGGCTTTTTTGGGTCTGTCTTCTGCATGTGTGATCTCATCTGACTAGAGTTAATAACTGCTAATTGGTCATGAGTGGCTTTTCCATTTCTGAGTGAATGACATGATTTCTATTGTCCATTATCTGCACTTAGTTCCTGATTGTTTTGGTGTTTCTGGAGGACATAGATGGCTGTAACAAATCAGCTTTGTCCATGTCAATGTCCAACTTTATGCAGATGATTCACCCTTATACTGAAACAACTGACCCTGAAACATCCATTCAACAAATTAAACTATGACAGGTCTACAAAACTTTTTTTTTCTGTCTGCAAGATGAATGCTGAATGCAGACCTTACAAACAATATACCATTACTAGATATTACAGATTAAAGTAATATTCCACAGCAGAGAGGAGACTACTATTACCATTGCCTTCTACTCTAGATTTAACTTTTGAACTTCCAAGTTAAATATAGAGAAACAGCCAAGGAAAATGAAAAATACCTTTATAATGAATTCAACTATGAAATAGGAGCCACAGTGATAGTCAGTGGATGTTGATACAGGGCTTGATATATATGGTAAGGTCAAGGTTTTAGACTTTGACAAGACAAAATGATGCTGTTTTAGTCGCTCCGACAAATCCC
This sequence comes from Apogon talboti, assembly GCA_037367365.1. Lineage (NCBI taxonomy): Eukaryota > Metazoa > Chordata > Actinopteri > Kurtiformes > Apogonidae > Apogon > Apogon talboti. The sequence continues at coordinate 1,242,606 of JAPQRQ010000005.1, read as the reverse complement.
AGAGCTAAATTCCAAGGAAGTAAAAATAGATGAACTGACCTAAATGTTTTCTTGAACATGCACCATCTACTTCTCTGACAGTCCAAAGAAGAAAAATCAACCAAAAAAAAAAAAAGGCGTGCATTTGCATCTTTGTAAAACAAGAGGAAATATTTGTAACAAATATCACCAAAAAAATAGATGACAGAATGAACAACCCATTAAATGCCAGTATTATTGTCGTATGTACCAGAGTTACAGCGTTTATGGCTGTGAGTCTGTACAGGTGTGGTCGTGGTTTTACCGGCAGACAGTGATGTCTCCAAGTTCAGAGTTCTGCGGTGCTGTCCCGGGCTTAAAGTTGGACACGTTGAAGTAGGACAGTGTGTGGTCGATGAAGCCGTGCATGGTGCCAGTCTGGCTGTACATATACTGGTAGACGAGTCGAGGAATGAAGTCTGAGGTGAATGAGATGACAAAGGCCTCCAGAGAGAAACACATACAGAGACAGGGACAAGCAGTCAGCCAAAACAGAATAATTACACTGAAAAACAAAGCATGTTGTACAATTAGATTTTGTTACATTTGGAGAAAGAGATGCATGAGTTTGAACAGTTAAATTCATGTGTAAAAGCACCTGGACAGTTCAGATAAAGTACATACCTGAAGACCATTAAAAAGTTCTGGAAAGTGATCAAGAAAAAGATCGATGGTCTTGAGACATTAAATGAATCTGCTGTGCTTGCATTTTTGTGTGAGGAGTGGCATAAAATGCACAACAGCAATGTGAAGGCAATGCCAAGAAATATTAAAGCTGAGCTGGAGAATCAGAGATATTCTAGTAATGCAGATCTATGAACATCTCTCAAGTTAAAACATTAGTATTATAATGTTTATAAATGTATATACCCTTACTTCCTTTGCATTATTCGAGGTCAGAACACACTGCAGTGTTTGTCATTTTGTGTGAATAAATCCACTAAATTACAATATTTTTAATATTGTCAATAGTTTCTACAATAAAAATGTTAATTGTAATCAAACACATGCATAAAACCATAACATATTAACCCATAAAGAACATCTACTGATCTAAACTGTTAATACCTGTTGGTCCACTAACCCTATCAATACATGTAAATAATTGGTGTAAAATACAGTTTGTCATCTTTTCATGGTCATCAGATATGA
>JAPQRQ010000005.1:1213193-1227116 GCA_037367365.1 Apogon talboti | reverse complement strand
GACTTTTGCTAAGAAAGTGTCTTGTGAGCAGACATGGACCTATAAGTAAAGGACAGGGACTTGAATCATAGGAAGTTTTAACAAATAAAGTAAAGCATGTAACATTTCTTGGTTGGGTTTATGAATAAAACTGCTCAGACTTAGCCCTTCCTCTCAACTCAGTGAATGAGAATATGAGGGTGGTGGTCAAATGAGCAGCGGAGGGAACGATAAGACCAAGAGGCACAGTGAGAAAAGGCTGTGGAATATAAAAATAAAATACTATTTACTGATTCTGTCTGTGAAAACACCATAAAGCATATCTACACTCTTAATAAACTGTACTGTATTGTGTGTGTTGCTGTCAGGTCTGTCAGAGGTGAAAAGGTGAACGGTCTGTGTGCTTTGCCCAGAGTTTGGTCTGTCAGACAGACTGTGTAGTAAATGAGAAGAGTAGACAGAGGAGAAAGACATAAGTGGAGTCACTTCATTTTTTTACATTGTTCCACTAACACACGCTGCCTGAGGCTGTTATATCCTGGAGATACAAAACTCAGTGCCTGAAGGACAACACCCACAAATGTCCTGAACACAGCAAAACAAGAGAGAAATAGAAACTACAGGCAGATGGGCAGGGTCTGTGTGGGTAAACAGATCACCCCTCACTGTCACAGGGTCAGAAATGATGATTTATGATGGGAAGGTTTATTATTGTCTATATGTGGTTTTAAGGAAAATGGTACACACTTAACACAAACCATAAACTGACATTATTCGTAGATGTCACTTGGCTGGAGTGTCCAGATGAAAGACAAGGATGAGGACATATGGATGGGTGGAGCAGAGCCACACACTCACCTCTCTGTCTCTCTCTATCTCCAAGCCAGCCTCCACCAGGCTGGCCTCAAACTCCAGTCTGATCAGATGCATTTCATGGTCACCCGGCTCCACTGGTTCATGTCCCTCTCCATCTCCAAGCTCCATGAATACTTCACCGACACTGGCAGACGGCTCATCTGGGAGTCCCCTGCCTGCAGCTGCAGCTGCATCTCGTCCGGCTGACGGGGGAAAGTTACCGTTGGACACGATGGATAACTGATCCTGTAAACCAGAGGCGCCGACAGGAGAACGTATGGAGCTGTGCCGCCGCTGATGGAAGACCAGGACATAGTCGACTTTCCGTCGACCGTCAGAGAAGTAAAGGCCTCCTCCTCCACTGCAATGGAGGCTAGAGGGTGAACTGACAACCTGTAGGAAGCAGACACAAAGTAGGTGTGAATGTCAAACTTAGAAACTCAGAAACAAATGTGTGCAACAGTTAGTTCATATTACATACCTGCTTTATTACATAAATCAACAAGTGTAACTCATAAAAACACTTTAGCGATCACCACTATGAGTTGAAAACAGAAGTCACCTCTAGTGTCATGGACATGGAAAGAGGGTTAATGCGCTGTGTATTTCTTTATGTCTCAGAAAAGAAGCCATAACTGATCTAATCATCTCCATCACGCATGTATTTGTTTAAAGAAATTCCAAGGCTGGCAAAAATCTATTTGACAAAGGCAGAAGACTGTCTACATGAAGTATCAGCAGTACAACATCTACTGCAGTGTCAGCATGCACAAGCAGTGGTTGGCAGGTTCTCAAAAACAATGAAGTGAAAATCTTCAGTAACAGAGTGGGCAGTCAGCTGACCTTTGGCAGTTTTAGTCTTTATTTAGACAGATAGAAAGTAGAGAGGGAGACTAAACACGAGAGGTAAAGCTCAATAGGCTCTGGATACAATACATTCACTTCCTGAGAGGAGTTCTCAAAAAATCAGCAGGACACGTTTCAACAAATACAGCTTTGATATTCTATCAGTTTTCTGGTTGTTTTATTGCCAAATCCAGAGCAACTCAAGAAACATTGACTAAATAAACTACCAGAGAGTTCTTCTGAGTGGGACATAACTGAATTGTGGAACATGCCTGTAAATCCTCATCAAAAAGTAACTGAGATTTTCAGGGTTGGAGTTAAAAACATTATCCACTGCAACAACTACCTATGAAGGTAGGTAAGTTAGGAATGTTGATAACAGGTCGAGGTGGATTTAAGTTAATGAACTATTCCTGAATGTTTTACACATCACATCCTTACCCATGGAACTCTTCTATCTGAAGAGAACAGCTATTATGCTAGTCTACAAAGATACAATTCTAGTTAAAAACACTAGATTTTTATAAGGAAATATAACCAGATATCATCATACAACATTACAATGCACAAATGAAAAAGTGTAAGATGTAAAAAAAAAAAAACCTCAACTTAATGTTCCCTAAAGGATGAACTTTAATAATGTGTCAGACATATTTTGAATAATAAATCAGTCAATAAAAATACATTCATGTTAGTTTTATTATGAAGGTTATTTAGTCACTAGCGCATTGACCCGTGAGGATCAACAGGTTCTAGATGTGGTAGTTTTTATGCTGTTGTGTATTCGCACATGCTGTACCGCATTTGACCAGCAGTCACCTCCAAAGCGTCCTGGCCATAACAACATGATTGTAAGGCTATTGTATTCCAAAATCACTAATATCTCCCAAAATCTTGGTCCTACCAACTTGCCGTTTTCGCTAGTCTCTTCGTTGACCAAAAATACATTAGTATGCCAAACTGCAGCAGTCAGCTCTTTCCAGATTTTGTGTGAATCCCTGGACACATACACACAAACGCACACAGAGACCACTTGGCTTTTATAATGTAGATTGTAATATGAGTGTCTCGCACACCTTAATTTTAAATTTAAGCTGTAAATATTGTCCAGTTCAGAGGACTGACAAAAGTATTTTTCACTTATTGGTAAATTTGTCCTCATTTTATTTAATATAATAATAATAATAATAATTTAATATAATAACTCAACATGTCCTTGCCAGTTTTGAAAAGGGGTGTGTCAAGATTATCAATGGGAAAACATCAACCACCAGAGCTAAAGATAGCACAGAAAATTGATTTTATAAAGTTTCTGTGCTAAGGCTAGTAATTCTTGTTTTGGTCACATCTCCCTTATATGTTCTTATGTCTATATGACACTGAGATCCATCTAGATGAACACTTGTTAAATTTCTATTTTTTATTTTGCTTTTTTTCCTTCTCTTTTCTTTTCTTTTCTTTTCTTTTCTTTTCTTTTCTTTTCTTTTCTTTTCTTTTCTTGTCTTTTCTTTCCATGAGTTGATGGTTGATCCTGAATCCTCCCCCTGGGGATGAATAAGTCTCTGCATCTGAGAAAGCTGCATTTTGATTTCCCCATAGAACAGATCTATTGCTGTTCGGGTCCAGTGCAGTTGGATATAACCGCTGATCACACCACAAGCAACCTAAACACAGTATATGTGGACTATTCATTCTCTCAGTCTATGATTATTAATAATAGTAGTAGCAGTCGTATTGTTTGTGCATGAGTACTTACAAGAAACTAAGCTGCTTTAAGTAAGAAGTTAAAGTTAAAGGAAGAGATGGTTACGTTGTGGCACAATGTAATGTTGGCTCTTGCAAAGACCTAAAATGTATAAAAATATTAAAATGTTAAAGGTATAAAAATGTTAAAATGTTCCGTTATTTGTGTTAAAAAAAAATTTCAGCCCAAAGAGGAATGACATATATTTAATACCACGCAAAAAAAAAGATAACCAAAAAAAATGAAATGTAAAAACAGAGTATAGTTTCTGAATGTTTTGTCAAAGTAGTGTTTGGAAGTGGGGACTACATTACAGTATTACTGTATAAGAAAATAAAACAGCCTGTGTGACGTGAAACATAAAAGATGTCAATTAAAGCTAGAGTTCTTGATACTATATTAGCATCATTGGGCAAATCTGTACTTGATAAAAAAAAACTACACTTGTGCATCTCCTCTTTGCATTTTCAGGCTGTAAAAGCTCCACTCTTTGCTAGATTTTGCTGGATTTTGTCTAATCACAGGTTTTCAGACAGTTAAATGGATGATTGAGAGCTGTAATTATCAATCGCTGATCTGATTCTGTCAGATCTGCCCTGAATGTGACTCTACTGCCCTACTTCACGTATCAACGTGGCTTTACTTTTCCATAAATGAAAGCATTTGAGGTTCATTTGTAGTTTCTATGTTTTTTTGTTTGTTTGTTTTTTTGGGGGGACTGAGACGAGAGAGCTGCAGAAGAAAAGTGTGTATTTCATATTCTGGAGTATTTTCCTCCTAATTTTTTTGCAGGTTTAATTGTTGTTTTAATGAAACTTTACTGTTCCTTTGTCACTGAGTTACTGATAACAGCTCTGAGGATGATAGTGTTAAAGAAAAGCTAAGAGTCTTTTTCATCTTCATATTCTATGTACATGAGTTGAGAACTAAATGGATAGTCAAACCATCAGACATGTGATCTAAAGTATTTGTTGCACACAACACTTACTGATGAATTACGTCTTGACAATAAACACTTAAAATTCTAATGGGTGCTAAAAATAAAGTAAAAATAATAAAAACCCCAACACAATCCCCTTGTGAACTCTATGAGAACATTATAATGGGATGTTTTCCAGATGCTATGGAAAATGACAATCTTATCTGAGGACCAAATGGGAACACTCCCTGAAGGTCTGATTTACATCTCATGCAAAATGGGACCAAACAAGAATGTGTTACAAATGTTAGAAATGTCACAAATGTTCCATTACAGTCCTGCAGAGAACACTGCACTGATGACCAAAATGACCAGGGGGACACCTTCAGTTTGTTATCCCCCAGAACATATTAAAAAAAAAAAAAGAAAAGAAAGGAAATCATATGATGTTTTGAGATATTTGTCTTCAATTTGTAATTGATTCATTCATTAATAATTGAGCGCTATTTGTCACTGTTCATTTTAATATTAATTGTTTGTCCAGTGGAGGCGACATATGAAGTGGACTCTAGTCTTAACTCCACCCTACAGGACACATATTATTATTATTGTTATATTTGTTTGTCCACAGATATATGGTTTTGTGGGTCTACAGTGTGCACTCAGAGGATTCCCATAAAGGATCATTTCTTTGCAGATTCCCAGGAGGATCAACTTGTCGAGCCTGAGGAAACCTCTGGGGAAGGATCCTTAGAGGTTCCCTTAAGGTTGTGAATTCTTTATGGAACCACTGATGTTTTCTAACACTATCAGAGAGATCAGGTGGAGATGTAGTATTTTTATTTCAGCACCCATATCTCCTTTAGTTTTAAGGTTGAAATCTCACATTTTTATTTAAGGTACCATTTTAATCTACTAAAAATGGCACTGAAACAGCAGCAAGAATCTCACAGACCTCAGGGGTTAATGTCAAATACACGGTGTTCCTTCAAGAAAAACATGACACCAGAGGCCACACCATGTGATACACCCTGGCTATTTTATATAAAAGAACCTCCTATACAGCATTTAAGCTTAAAGGTTCAATTTGTGATAATTAGTGACATCTAGTGGTTGTGGGTTGCGGCCATCTGAGCACCCCCATACCTTACCTACAACGGCCGTGAGAAAACGCAGTCTCTCATTAGAGTCAGTGTCTGTTATCAGCTTTTTAGTTAAGAGGATATGAACCGTTCAGCATCAGTCCCAGTATGTGACAGTAATGCACCTTAACACTAGATCCCATCACCATTAAGCAGAAAAAAGAAGCGGGGGAAGTCCTTTCAGAGCTGCTGTGGAAGCATGGCCAACATGACACATACCCTCTGCCAGTATAAACACCTTCTTACAATATAACAAAAACACAACAATGCTGTCCTTATGTGAATATACACTAATAAAAGCATACTTATTATAGTCTATTCCTGCAAGTATATCCTTGTAAATCCCTCTAAACCATTAATAAAGACTTTACTGCAACTAGAGATGGAATAATATGGAAAAAAAATCATACTGTGATCACTAAAGGAATGCAATATCGCACATAATTTTAACATTTTGCATATAATTTTAGCTGAAAAAAATATAAAAATGATAATCAAATTTTTCCATTCCTTTATGTCTGTAGAGTCTGATTAGAGCACCTCTGAGCAGCAACCCTTATCTCAGAAAGCATTTTTTTTTTACTCTATAGGATCTACTTGCATCTGTTTACAGCTTTGCCATCCGTCATGTGGGCTCAGGGATGAGGAGGATGAAGAGGCTAAACAATGACGTGATCATATGACTCCTTTCTAATCCCAGATTGTTGGAATTGTTGATGTTACAATAGTGTCTCCAACATACCCAGTCTCCCCCACTGTGTGATGAAGAAATTATTAAAATGCTGGCCAAATTATAAAATATATATTCATGAAAGTAATGATTTTATAACAGAGTATTTAGGAGGATAATCGTAATATGTCATGCTGATTGAAAAATATTCTATAATGACAAGACCACATAGGCTACTGACCTGGGTTTATACTGAAGTGTAAAATGATCTTCTATAAGGACTACAGTATTAAAGTTGCTCTTGAACACAACAGGTGCATTAACTTACACTAACTCTCAACAAAAGGGGGAGGCGGATGGATACGGATATGTACTTACTGGGATCTTATCCTCACTCGCAGAGATCTGCATGATGTTGGGCTTTAAAGACACGCAGCGCAGCAACAGAAGAGAAGAAAAAAAAGGTGTGAAAGTTGTCGCTTTTCGAAGATTATCAGCGCCGGATTCATCCTCTTCATCACCACCTCAACCATTATCCCCACATCAGACTTCTTTAGAGGTCAGTCCGCTTTAGTCCACAGTCCAGGACAGACACGGATCATCTGCACCTGGTTTCATAGTTTTGTCAGAGAGTTGTCAGATTTGCGTGGCTGTGCGTAAACACCAGCAGCCGGCTGTGCTCTGGTGATACCCATCTATCCCACTGTGTGATCTGGAGGCTGAACGAACACCGCCGGCGCCGAGCACTCCACGCTGTAAAAAATGTCCATCTTCACATATTGTTTAATCACCTGATTGAAGTATTCACCAACTAAGTTGTTCTGAAATATAATGTCAAATCCCTTCGCGTATTCTATAAACTGCCTCATGGTTTGTTTTATCACAAGTGCATCTTTTGCGTGCTTTTTGGCTCTAAAAGCAGGTTCAGCTCGATATTTTTTGCAGCGTGGAGAGAGCGAGCAGCACTGATGTAACTTGGAGACTTGTATTTTCCCAGCACCGTGTTGTTTTTGGCGTTTTATCTGTTTATTTTTATTTATTTTCAGGGCTGCAGCACCTAGTGTGGTAATGAGCATCAGATATACTCTATTTCTGCCAAACTGGGAGAGTTACGACATATCTTAGTAAGACACAGAGAGTTCTGAGAAATTTCATAAATCTATTCCTAATATTAGCCTATTTAACACTGGTATAATTTATCTAAACTAATATAAACTTTAAACCCAAATGTTCACACTGTGTATGACAGTTTGCAGACTTTTATTAGAAAATCTGACATAAAAATAATCCTGGATACCATCATACCCATGTATTAAAATTACTGAATCTATTTTAATGAGACTTTTTTTCAGTTTTGTGCTAAGTCATAAAATGATGCAATTCCATGAAACTCATTACACACAGGAAATAGTACATTATTAAGTTAGTTTTATCAGATTTTCATTTGGATGTGAGTACAAACCTTGATGAGGGTGTCTAAAGCCAATAAAGATAGAAGGTTTTTGTGTGTGAGTATATATAGACACACATGCTCTTCTGTCTGTTAGTTACCTGTACAAGAGTCTGTGACACTGCGCCCCATGGTTCTTCTGTGTAGGGTTCAGGTTCCAGGATGCTGTAGGACATGGGGTCCAGCCCCATCCCAGACACATCTCTGGACAGATGGTACAGGGCTTCACTGTGGATCGATGATGACTCACTGAGCGCTGTGGCCACTCGGATGAAGCTTGCTCCATTGGCCCATGATTCTTATTAGGGTGACATGAAGGGAAAAAAATATTTAATCCATGCCAATGTCTCTTTTTCAGTAATTATGGAGCTCAGGGTCAGAGTAGTTTAGGATTGCACAAGAAAGCATTATGCAAATAAATCCTCACACCTGCAATGTTTACTCTTTCATATAAGAAAGAGTAAACATTGCAGGTGTGAGGATTTATTTGCCAGAGTAAATCTACCACTACAAACCTGAATGTGAGTATGACTCTAGAGCTTCTCAGATGATTCAGTTCTATTGATTCAGGGGTATTTTCAAATCTTGCTTTGCACTGCATTCTTTCTTTGTTAAAGTTTGCTCCATATTTCTGCACTTCCTCACAGTCCCATAAAAACCACACAATTATAAGGTTTCTTCACCAAATGAATGACAATGTCATTTTTCATGTCATTACAAGTGCCTCTATTTTTTTTCCATTGCATTGCATTACTTTTATGCATGCAAATCTTCCAGATGGAGAGATGGATATTTCCCACTTTATTGATTGTCATCGTCCAAGTTAATGCATAGTCACACCAAAAAAGCTTCAAATTGCGTGACACCAACCGTTTCATTTGCATGTTTTCACACCTGTAAGCCGCCCACAATAAACACAGTCGTGTCTTTTCACATTTAGCCAAGCACTAAAGAGTTAAGTGCCTTGCTAAAATCTGTCCTTAAGAACAGAGACAGCATTACTCCTCCACTTTCCACACATATTTTCCAAGCCAGGATAGATGTTCAGTGTGGCAGATATCTTATCAAACAAAGGACCATTTTGTTATGAAGCAGTCTCAGGTTTTCTATGTTTTTTTAGGTGCAAAATTTTCTCCTCGTTGCAATTTGAAGCCATAAATATGCAAAGCGGCCAAGCAGAGCTCAGTTTCAAACTGTGCAAATTGATGTGTGTGTCAGTCAATCAAAACTCCTGTCTCAAAAGTACTTTACGTAGGAGAAGTCAATGTTGAAGTTCTGAACAAGGTCAGTAAACACAAGGATGCGATGTAACATGAAGTTCATTATTATCAATCAGACTGCTCTATTGACAAAACACCAACAGATTGCCATTTTTTTGTAATAAGGTTACTGTGAATGTGTATGGTTATTTTAGGGATACAGACAGCTGTAGCCATAGTAACGCACCAGGCCACGTGCTGTGCTCTCATTTCAGCACCATGGACAGCTCTCAGTCTATTTCTTTCTATTTGTCTCTCATTTACACACATCAACATATGACCATGAGAAATGTCAGTCAGGGCAAGAGACGAACATTTTGGATATTATTTTGCAAAATGCGTGGAAAAACATTTATGGCAACAGTTGTGTGTTCAGCTCAGTTGACAGCAGCACAGTAGCCTGGAGGTTAGAGAAGCAGGCCTGGAAGGTCGCCAGTTTGTAGGAGGGGAAATGAATGAGAAAATCCCTCTCGTATAAATATAAAGCAGGGCATCACTGACATGTGTCTTTGCTTGATATTGCAATAAAGTATACTTACCAAATGCTCTCTCTACATTAAGACCAGAGATTCCTAAATGTTTTAGGAGTGACAGCTGTTTTTATTTGCCAAATTATTCTAAATCAATATGCAACTATGAACTTTTGCGTCTTCTTTGAAGTATATGACATATATAACCCTGCCCTCTGTTTGCTTAAAATGTTGTTTCATATCAGCGCCTTTTGCAATATTGTTCAGCTTCTCAAAATGATTGTAACACTGTCTGTGACACTGTTGTTAATTTCTAATGGCAGAGACAAAGGGCATCTTTCACAGAACAGCTAATGGGCAGCAACACAGCACAAAGACTTAATGCTGAGGCTTTTATCACACGTCTGTGCTCTGGCTCACAGATTGTATGAAAGCTTCTGCCAGTTGAATACACTTTTAACTCTTTTATGTTGTCACAAACTAGAATCAAACTGCAAATGCCAAAGCATCACTGTTGACATTCATTTTTAACATTTTCAAGAAGTCTAAAAAGTCTAAAATAAGATGTAAAACAACAATTTGTGCTAGTGGTAATGTGTAGTTAAAAGTAAACACATGTACGTCCATCAAGAAGTAGTTTTGACATACTAGTACTGTATTTGCTACTTACATTTAATGTGCTTGTGTACTTGTTTACATTACAGCGGCGAAAATTATATCATTATTCTAATGAGTAATAATGATGATTTTTATTAACTGTTTGTCATTAATTTAAAAAAAACTCAACTTTGCGTTAGCCAAAGAGTCAACTGAGATGTTTTTCTGCTTCTGTTAGTCAGATTTGAGACTCAAATTAATATTATCAATAGCTTTTTTTGGATTGGTGTTGGAAAACATCCAAATTAACTGTTTTTAATGATTACATATCTTTGTTTTCTAAATAAGAATTCTGTAGATTCATGAAAAATGGAAATAGTTTTTGGTTGAATCAATACTTCCACCTGTAGAAATCCAATCAGGAAAGATAATGTTAGAAGATTTATTTTCAAAACTTATTTCAGTGTCAAAATTACATGAAGGACACAAATAAAACAGCACTATTTTAAGGTTCCACGTCTTCTCTTTTGGATTTGACGGTATGCAGATGCTTGGTTTGGGTATAAAGGACGAGCTGTGTGTAACAGCTGGAACAACATTACTGGTCACCAACTGGTCATCATTTCTTATCAAGATGATGGTATGAAAATCACTTTGGAGTAAATTTCCTGGAGGTTAAATGGAAAATGCTCATATTCCAGTGTTGTCCAATCATTTCCTGCTGCTGTCAGTAATGACAGTCTGTATCGTCTTCACAACATCTTCTCCAAAAACAACCCGATGAAACACACATGCTATACTGAGTAGAACATGTTCTGAAGTCATGGCTTCAGGCACTTCCTAAACCATGTGTTCTGCTCACTATATCTTTCAAGAGTAATGATTCAGTTAGGTTAGGACTGTCCTGCATATTTCACCAAATCAAAAGATCATCTGAACTGAGTCCTCACAGCTTCACCTGCAGTCAAGCACAGCAGCAGTAAGCCACGGACACTAACACGGATTACTGTTCTTCCTGAGGCTTACAGCAAAGGAGCACATGTCTGAGACTCAACCTGAGGATCCTCATTAGTTCAGTTTAAATGTGACAGTTTAGCTAATTTCTTCTTCCAGGAGACAAGTGGAGAATTAGCACAGAGGGGTCTGAGTACACAATAGGGTTAAACTGCAGCACCCCTCTATGCAACTGTATACCCTGTGTGTTGACGGCTGCCCCACAAGGCCCGCTGACACACATGGGGACACACACACACACATACACACACACACACACACACACACACACACACACACACTGGGGGAACGGTGATGGGACAATAGGTGGGTTACTCTACAGTGGTCCTGTCTAGTGTGTCCTTTTTGTTGGCTGAAGATACAGGAGGGACAGGCAGGACAGGCTGCACAAAGGAGGGTCCTGTTAGGTTTCCTATACGTTACTCTGGCACTCACCTGCACGAGCAGAGGAGGGGGATCTGCGGAGAGCCATTTCAACCCAACCCTGAGTGACTACAGCTCAGAATAGGTCTTATTTCCCTTCGGTTTCCAGACAGTCAGTCAGTCATGCTGGTTTGCTGTCAGCGGCAGGTGGAGGAGCAACAGCAACACTCTGACTCACTAGAGCAATCCTCAGCTCAGTGGAAGCTTAGCTCTGCTGGGATAATACTCTCCACCAAATGGTTGGCAGGGAAGCACAAACTCCACAACTCAGCCTTTTGTGTACACTTACTTAATGCACTACACACCGGGCTCATGGGGAACAGACCGGCTGTCTGATTGGGTGTTTGACTTGAGAATTACAGCAACACAGAGACGAGCAGAGATTATTGGACCCTCTAATATGCATTAATTACTGTGCCTTCTGGTTAGGTTTAACTCTAAACCTATGGTGTACAAAGGTTAAGACTATAAGAAAGATGCACTGAAATTAAAATTATACTATGAAAGAGTATAATATATACCCTCACGGGGGTTGTTTAAGAATAGGATGCCCACAAATCACTGCAAAGTTTTAAAAAGTCTAAAATCCTGTCGTCTGGATTGCGGGGTTTAAAATACCATAAATACAGGTGTCACAGGTCACAGCCGAAGCCTGTTGGATATAATGAAGTGATGAAAACCAATGCATCCCCTGCAAGAATAAACCAAAAGAAGGAAGTCAGCGTATAGAAGCACAAGAGTCAGAAAACCATGAGAAAGCAGAATACCTGGCACCCAATACTGCCCTGTGTTCACATCATCATTGTGATGGGACAGTGAAAAGGGCTTGAATTGCATTAATAACGGTCTAACACAAAGTCTTAAAAAGGGATAAATTATACTTGTTGGAACCTGCAGAAACCCAAAGGAACTCTGACATTGGTAGACACATGAGAACTCTGCAGCTGGATAAAAATGAATATCTAACATCTCACACATAGCTGCATTTTATCAGAGGAACCTAGTCTTATGGTAAAGAACTCACTTTATCTTTAACTTTTTAATTCAACTTTATATGAACTAAGTGTACCTGGACCATAGATCCCCAACAACCACAGCACAAAATTCACCAAGCGTTTGTTTGTTTGTTCACCCACTATAACAGGGAATGTGAGACACATTCATTTTATCCTACTGATGATGTGGTGTTGCAATAGTTGCAGCAGCTTTTACTCCTGAGGTTCCCAAAAATTTACCATTGTGACATTGAAACACATTACTATAACACATATTACATCATTAAACCCATAACAATACAATGACAATACAGTCAAACAAAACACACTCCTGACAATATAATAATTCACATCTATTCACTCCCTTTCTTTATTATGGAGAGGATCACGGAAAACGGTTCATATATTTCAACATTTGAAAAAAAAATTAGACTTTTGATTTTTTACCGAGCAAAGGTACAGTTACAGACTTACAGGACAGGACAGTGTCAAATGATTGACTCACAATGACAGGACAAGAGACGGCAGAAAAATACATAGACAAATAAAGAAGAGAAGGGAAAAAAAAGAAGAAAAAAAGGATCACTATCTGAAGTTACAGAGAGACAAATGGTTAATATATTGAGACATTTTTAGATTAATTCAATATCACAAGTTCATTTACATGTAAATGACCAACCAACACTGTCCAACTTTATTTTCTTCTATACATAAAATCCTATATAATTGTGACTGACCCTCTTCTTAACTTCAACTTCACCATTTTCATAACTCATCATAACTTTCAAATATTGCTCATTTCACTCCTCTTTCCTACAGCCACAGACAGATAGCTGTACCACAAATCAACACAAGTGTCTCAGTATTAAAGGTATTAAAGGGACTCTTTGTGCATTTTGACCACTAGTGATTCTGTGGACCAATTCTTGATAAATGTGTCCCAGTTCTGTTGATATCTTACCCACCATCATGAGGAAAAACATTGATATGCACCGGGAATAACACATTGACTGTTACACATTCTCATCATTCATTCATGGTAAAAATATGTGCCAAGAAATCCAGCATGCACCAATGGCAGCAAAGGAAACTAATAATGAAATAACTGATCAGATTTTCTGTGGGGTTGTGTGTTCCACGTCCTACTTCCTCCCAATCCAACTGTTTGGCCAACCTCCTCAATGACTAATTGTTCTACCTGATGGTAACCGATGCTAAATACAGACAGAGTGTGAGAGGCAGCGTCAGGTTTCACACACATGCAAGACAGCCCAAACCGACACACACCCTTGCGCTCTGCTGTATTCTGTCAGTAAAGCTATCTGATGTGGCACACGACAGGCAGCAAGCACACACATGCACACCCAAACACACACACATGCACACCCAAACACACACACATGCACACCCAAACACACACACATGCATACCCAAGCACACACACGCACACCCAAACACACACATGCACACCCAAGCACACACACGCACACCCAAGCACACACATGCACACCCAAACACACACACATGCACACCCAAACACACACACATGCACACCCAAAC
>JAPQRQ010000005.1:1154611-1168105 GCA_037367365.1 Apogon talboti | reverse complement strand
AGGGCGCTGCTGTCTACACCTACAAATTACTCCATCACACAGATACAATGTTTTTGCACCTGATTTACCTTCATAGTAGACACATGCATGCACAGCAAACTGAAGTACAACTATTAGGAAGTAGAACAGATGGAGTTCGTAGAATGGACTCGTATTATTTTCCAGGTGAATTGATGCATGTGCTGATGTGTTTCCTGTTGGACAGAACTTCAAACCTCCCAAGAGGCCGTTCAGAAGGATGAACTACAGCGACGCCATTGAGTGGCTCCGAGAACACGATGTCAAGAAGGACGACGGCACCTTCTACGAGTTCGGAGAGGTGACAAATATTCAACACACGACATAAATACAAACACACCGAGAGATGGAGGAAAAACATGAAAGAAACCCCGACAATGGCACGGTACAGGGTCTGAGGGGTTTCATCATCACCATCATCATCATCACCTGTTTTTAATTTCATTTTTGGAATTTCCCCTTGCGGGACTAATCAAGGAATATCTTATCTAACTTAACCCCAGGAAGGTGGTGTTTACTGTCCACCACTTTGGTCCAGATGTTTCTCCTCCTCTCATTGTACAAACCTCTAACTGAACCTGTTGGAAGTCCTCTGTGTTCATGGACTAACAGTGTTCTCCGTCTGGTGTTTCTGTTTCAGGACATCCCTGAGGCTCCTGAGAGGCACATGACCGACGCCATCAACGAGACCATCCTGCTCTGTCGTTTCCCCGCTGAGATCAAGTCCTTCTACATGCAGCGCTGCGCCGACGACCGCCGCCTCACTGAGTCGGTACGAAAACAGCAAATGAACCCAGCGCCCCCTACTGGAGCCCAGTTAGAGAATAAAACCGTAAACGGACCCAGCGCCCCCTACTGGAGCCCAGTGAGAGAATAAAACCGTAAACGGACCCAGCGCCCCCTACTGGAGCCCAGTTAGACAATAAAACCGTAAACGGACCCAGCGCCCCCTACTGGAGCCCAGTTAGAGAATAAAACCGTAAACGGACCCAGCGCCCCCTACTGGAGCCCAGTTAGAGAATAAAACCGTAAACGGACCCAGCGCCCCCTACTGGAGCCCAGTTACATTTCTAGGAGACGTAACTTTCAACCCATTAAATCCTGTTCAGGGTTAGGGTTGGACTCCTGATCTGGGTCGATCCTGAGTCCCTGTTGTTTGGGATGACTTGGTTTTGAGGTTCTGATCCAGATGGGTCCTGTTGTGTTGCAGGTGGACGTGTTGATGCCCAACGTGGGGGAGATTGTGGGTGGATCGATGCGTATCTGGGACTCAGAGGAGCTGTTGGAGGGTTATCAGAGGGAGGGCATTGACCCCTCCCCCTACTACTGGTACACTGACCAGGTAACACACACACACACACACTGACCAGGTAACACACACACACACACACACACACACTGACCAGGTAACACACACACACTGACCAGGTAACACACACACACACACACACTGACCAGGTAACACACACACACTGACCAGGTAACACACACACACACACTGACCAGGTAACACACACACACACACACACACTGACCAGGTAACATACGCACACACACAGACACACTGACCAGGTAACACACACACACACACTGACCAGGTAACACACACACACTGACCAGGTAACTAACACACACACACACACACACACACACACTGACCAGGTAACACACACACTGACCAGGTAACACACACACACACACACACACACACACACTGACCAGGTAACACACACACACACACAGACACACTGACCAGGTAACACACACACACACACACACACTGACCAGGTAACATACGCACACACACACACACACACACACACACACACACTTTCAGGGCAAAGAAGGGCGTCCGTCACTGTTCTGTCAGCAGACGCACAAGAGAACAACGAGGAGGGAAGAGGAGAGGACGACCCACGGGCTTCTCCTGCTTCTTGTGACCGGCCCCCTTGTGAACTTTATTTGAGACGGAGCGGCTTCTCATTTTGCCAAAAGAGGGAAAACAAGAAAGAGCAGGATGTGGCGTCCTGAAGTAAATGATCAGTCACTTAGCAGAAGTTACACAAGGTTAAAAAAGTCCAGGATCACAAAAGTTGAAGACACTCCAACATCACTGGTTTTCCGTTGGACTTGTAAGCTTTTCAAACAGACAAAAATGTCATCACAAAATGAAGGTTATTTATTATTTTATGTGTGAGTCGTATTATTATTATGTCACCGGCTATGACATGATTAGTTTCAAGGATTTATGCCAATTAAAATTTTGTAAATGTAAAATATATGAAATATGGAGGATTCCTTTTTAAATATGTTTATAATTGTTTGCATTTTAGTTTGACAGGTGAAAACAAATGGAGACATCTCTTTATAAGTGAATAAAGACACACTTTATGGCACCAGAGCGAGGCTGAAAGTCAGACTGAACGAAGACAAGCTGCAGTCCATGATCACAAAAGTTGAAGAGACTCCAATATCACTGGTCTATCATTTTTCTTTTTAGAAATTAATCTGCCTCAGAGGTTAAATGTGCTAAATCTTACACTGATAAGATACATTGGAAAACAATTAAAAATGTGCTGTCTAGCAGATGTTGTCAATATATATGATAAAGTGTCATTACACATATATATATTTATTTATATACATTTATTCAACAGATTTATCACTCTTCCAGTATAAAGAAGCTGTACTGTGAATGTATTGTAATGTGCAGACAGTGTATTGAAGCAGATTCAGTCGCTCTGAGACAAACACCCTTTTTAAGTAATACATATTTTCTCATTAATTGTCAGAATTGTACATTTTGACTCAAGACTGTATCTTGGAAACTACAGCCAACCAGCATTTTGGACTTAAATTTTCTTTATTAGTTACTCAAACTTGGTAAAGCTTTACGACTTTTAATATGGGGGCATTTTACTTATAGAGTATTATGCAAGAAAATGTACATGTATTCTCCAATCATCAGTTAGATCCCCAAATCTATTCTACATGATCACTGTATGAGCAAATAAAACTAGTGTCCAGGTTTGTGGAAAATACTGAGATTAAGTTCTGTATTTTTACTGATTAATTGGATGTTTTAATGGGTTCTGAAGGAATTGGATTTGTGGGTTTGTGTCTCACAGCTAACAATTTTATATTAGCAGTATTTATTTATTTATGATTCCTAATATTATATTGAAATTATTATATATGAATTTGAGCTCCTTTAGGACCCCAAGAAATTAATATTTAATATGCATTAATAATTTAGCTGAAAAAGACTTAATAGACCTGTGTGTGGGAATAATACATGTACAATTCTCAAAAATAAAATAAAGACATTTATTAAAATTAAGTTAAATGTGGAAATCAAAATTCGAGGCCACCGTCTTTTAAGTTTCTGCTCAAAAACAAGGTCACGGTGGGTGAATTTTTTGACAAGCTATGGTATTTCTAAAATTCAGACTTAAGTGGCTACATTCAGAGAAAAACACTCAGGCGGATTTCTTTTTTTATTTTTGTCAAATACAAACATCTACAAATACTATGAATTTGGATGGAGTGTTTCTGGAAGGTCAGGAGACTTGTTTTTCAAAGATGGCAACAAAGACAAAAATGTCATTACAAAATGAAGGTTTTATTTTGTTATTATTTATTATTTTATATGTGAGTCGTATTATTATTATGTCACCGGCTATTACATGATAAGTTTCAAGGATGTATGCCAATTAAAGCTTTGTAAAAGTAAAATATATGAATTATGGAGGATTTCTTTTTAAAAATGTTTATAATTGTTTGCATTTTAGTTTGACAAGTGAAAACAAATGGAGACATCTCTTTATAAGTGAATAAAGACACACTTTGTGGCACCAGAGCGAGGCTGAAAGTCAGACTGAGCGAAGACAAGCTGCAGTTTGAGGTCTGGTAGCAATGAAGCTCTGTAAAGGTCAGCGGTGAAGCTAGAGGAGGTGGTGAGGACTCACTGGTCACCAGCCTCGCCTCAGGACACAGGGTCAGCTCCATCGTACCCTGAGTGGTCCTGCTGACCTTTCTGATGTCTGTGGAGGTGTGGTGGTGTGTGTGTGTGTGTGTGTGTGTGTGTGTGTGTGTGTGTGTGTGTGTGTGTGTGAGGTAGCCCGGGGGCAGGACTGAAGGCAGGTCATATATAAATGTGCACACATGTTGAGCAGGGGATACATATCGCTTTTTTGCTTTCTAGATATTACAAAGCTGGATATCAGCAAATACATTTGACAAACACACACACACACACACGCACACAAGAGGAGGAGGGGACTTTGTAAAACACCTCGGGTTTTTGGCCCACAGACTGGAGAGTCCTTGGCAGAAGCTAAATGGATGAGAGTAAATAAAAGTGGCCATTATGTGTGGGCTCCAGTAAATAGCTGCTCTCTTGTCTCTCTGTGCTTCAAAAACAGGGGCGGAAGATGCGATCACGAGGAAAGCCCGTGTCTTTTCTTCTCCCACCTCTATAGACAGGCTCTGGCTCCCCTCTGCCTTGCCCCCTCCATCCTCCTCCTCCTCCTCCTCCTCTTCTTCTGTACCCTTTTTTCCCCTCTTCTCTCCCCTCTTGAGCTTTTTCTTTCTGTTTCCTGTTTCTCCTCCTTTTCACTTCTGTCATCCTCCTCTCCGTCCTTCTCCTCTCACTGGTATTTCCCCACCGCTCCTCGCCGAATGTTAAAACCCCGCTTTTGCCCGCCCAGTGTTTCTCAAACATGCAGGAAGGGAGAGAGAGATCAATGGTGTCCTCGGAGAGGGAATTACACAGCTGAATTTCGATGAGAACAGAAGAAAGGAAGAGGAAGGGAGAACAAGTAGAGGCGGGGAAGGCATGTGAAAAGGAAGAGAGGAAGAAGATAGTATATCCTTCACGAAAAAAAGAAATGGATGGAATGTGGAAAACTATTTAGACTGTATGAGCGAACCTTGCAAAGCTTGTTTCAAAACCATCCTGAAAAATCAAATTTAGAAGCCTTGAAAAGAAGTTTGGGACGTGTGTGAGCTGCCTCTCTGTTCAACGTAACTGAAAAGTGAATACATTTCTATTTGCAGGGATTGAAGAGACATTTCTTATTTTTTAGGAGGTGATTTAGGAGTTTTAGGAGGATTTTCACAAAGCTGTAATGAGCACAATATCTATGTCTCAGTCTTTTTAGTATTTAGTCTGATCTCTGTTCCCATGACAAAAAGTAGAACAAACAATAAGAAACACTGGGAATGTGTTGAATGAAACCTGGTGTAAAACACAAGAAGATAATAATGTCTGTGCAGAAGAGTTCAAGACACGTCAGCAGCAAAGGAAGGTCAAAATACATACAAAATGCCTAAGTCAGTTTGTTTTCTGAAATTCTTGGTTTTAATGCTGCTCTATATTTCACTTGTATCTTATTACAGAGACTGACAAATGCATCCATACATTATAATAGATCATGATTCTAAACTTTTGCACACACTATACTTTTTTTTTAATGTTATATTCTGGCGACATGGGTGCAAAAACCATTTAAAGTCCGGTGTGATCCTTTAGTAAGACTGGAGCAAGATTTTTCTGGCAAAGGACAGATGTTTAAAAAGTGATAAATCCATGCAATCTGTGTTCAGGTCTGTGCTGACTCTGCCAAACGCTGTACCACACACAGGACTCACAAATTATCATAAGAACATTTAAGCAGAAAACCTCCTTTGTTTCCAACCTTCCATTAGTAAATATCCAAGATTTTTAATCTCAAACCACTGTCTGTTTCTTGTCACGACTCTTCAGTGAAATCCTTTTGGTGGGAAAATGCCTCTGGTTTTGTGCACACAGAGTTTTAAGTACATCTCAGGAAACAAGCATTTTATTAAAGTTATGTAATCTAGGCTGTTACAAACCATATCATTCAAGACTATTTACATTTGTGAAGGATGCTGTCTGTAATAAATCAGCAGCAGTAAAAAAAAACAGAAGGAATGATCTTAATATTTGCTGGGTGAGGACCTAGCTGTTCATGTGATAAGTGCCACTCCTAAAATCCTAATGATGCTGCTGGCACCAGAGAGCCATATAAAGCAGCGCCTCAAATGAAAGGCCTGTTTCTGAACGAGCGGCCGCAGACAGCCAAAGAAAAACGAACAGTGGAGGAGCCTGAGGAGAACCTGGGATAACAGCGTCTCTTCTGGCTCTGAACTCTGCAAAAGGGCTCAAGCGCCGTCAATTACTGGGAGATATACGGGCCGGCCCGTTTCCACCACTTTACTGAGCCCCCTTCAGTTGCAGCCCACTCAGACTGTAAATTATCACTCCCCCAGTCCAAGGTTCGCAGCAGTTTTTGGAGTCACCAGTGAGACCCTCCTCTGTCTTGGTCCGAATCTGAAGGAATTCCCTCCCTCTGTGTGCCAAACCCCAAACCGAGGCTGTGAAGCATGCAGCTGCACGCCCATGTGGATACGCTCACTCGCAAACATTGATTTAAACACACACAAATGCACACAAATGTTCGTATATGGTATATAAAATCCCCTGGAGCTATAGATCATTGGGAACAGGTAGAGAGTTTAGCATGTGCACACACACACCAAACACACACATACATACGCTCACACACACACACTCGCATACACACAGGCCGTATATCATTGAGGTGGGCAGGGATGTCAGCACTCCCATACACAGTGAGCCTTATTACAGAGTTTAATAGAGGAAAGCCAGCATGAATCCCCACAGTCATTCTGTTCCAGTCAAATACACCATTCACAACACATTCGCCCTGTGTGTGTGTGTGTGTGTGTGTTAATGCACATATGCATGGGTGTGAGAACTGTACATTACAAACGTCAGTACATACTATGTGCCTATGTGTACAGATGTGAAGCACTGAGTGTCTTATTATGCAATACTGTGTATGTCCTCATGTTGCTTATGACTACACTGTATACATGTGGTCATATATTATTATGTATATGTATAGTGGAAAAAGTATTCAGATCCTTTTCTTCTGTGGTTCTGCATTCAAAACCTTATTTGAGGAAAAGTATGTCAATATTATCGGCAAAGTGTGCTAAAAGTATGAAAAGTCAAAGTAGTCATTGTGCAGTAAAATGGTTCCTGTCAGCGCATTTGTTGTTTTGGGGTAAATATTACTGCTGCATTGCATTTTATTATGCCTGGAGCTCATTTGAATTACTTTATACAGTTTTGATAGTTTCATCTACAGCAGTGCATCATATTCTATAAGATCTTTATGTGTTTGTAGCGTTGCCATCCTGTAAGAACCACGTTTCTGTAAAATGTCAACTCGCCGTGGGCTCAGAACAACAGGCCTGTTTTTAGCTTTGTGACAATGCATTTTCCAGATAATTTAACAGGGTATCAGGACGATAAAATAACACCAACATTTAACATAATGTCAGCATACGTGACATTGCCTCCCTGAAATGTGTAGGGATAGGAAGGGGAGGAATGATTGCAATATGAAATGAACTAAAGCCATCAGACAAATGTTGTGGAATGAAAGGTATACATTTGCATGAACTGAAAATACTCCAATAAGTACAGCTGTCTCGTATTTGTACTTGAGTATATGCAATTAGATAGATTCCAGCAGTATTTGTGAGAGAGTGGGTGTATATGATGAGAAGGGGACCACAGTGACCCATGAGTGAGGTCGATCACCTCTTCTCTTTATGAGTCTGGCCTTTTAAAAACACCCTGGATTTATGGTCAGTTTGGGTGCTATCTCAGACACGACATGGGAGTGTGTGCACGGTCATGTGAGAAACAGAGAAAGTGAGAGATGTTTTCTAGTTCAGGGTAGAAAAAGCCTAATACACTGTTAAAATAAGAATTAAACACATAAACATTGGAAGTGATGAGAGAATTATTAGCAGTCTGTGTAACTTCATCACCAAGGAAGAACTTATGAAGCGGTGTAGACAGTAAAGGTGTACTCTTCTGAGCTATATGTAAACCATCTCTCCCTCTGTCCTTCTTATGGTCTGCACTTACATGCAGAGGCTAATACTTAACATTAAATTTACAGTATATTGTGCTCATTTACAAGGGTTAATGAAGTGAAAACACTAATGTTTTCATGCCTCAGTAACATGTTTAGAATGGGGTAATCTCTGTGAGTTGTGATGTTTACACGTGTTGACCCAAAACCAGGTTATCTGAGTATGAACAGAAGTCTTCTTGCATGTAAACACAGTGATTAATGCTGATATTAACATATAAACACACAGTGCACATCGACGCGTACAGAGCGGAGCGGTGCAGATGGCGACTTGGCATCTCCCTCCCTGCAAAGCGAAATCCCACGTCATCTTAAAATGCTCTGCTTAGAAATTGATTTCACAGTGCGAGAACCCCCCTGGAGATTAACAAAGTAAATTCCACTTCGACTCTCCAAAAGAAGCCCCCACAATTTTTTTCTCTAAACCTCAGATAAGCAGACGAGGAGGATTTTCTTGAGACTATAGATCCTTTATCTACAATTCTAGGTGCTACGTAATTGTGGATGTAGTCTAATGTGTGGTCCATTTGGTTCATTAATGGGGCAGACGCAAGCCGTTCAGCCAAGAAAACGTCTATTGTTCCCTTTACCTTCTAGTTTTTTAATGTGTAGCATTAGTCCAGCAGTTGTTAGTGCTAGACCATAGTGCTTTGCTGATGGTCAAAAGACAAAGTCTTAATAGAATATAGTGGGACGGGCAGGACAAAGGTGAGCAATGTTCAGCTGGATGCAGCCAATTTCTGTGTAAGAGGCCTGCCTAAAAACCCTATTCATAGGCCGTCTAATGCTGGTACGTAATTAAATGTGATTACTGGAGCAGAGGGCTCCTCTCTCCCTCTCAGAGGGCCACACACAGGACTAGAGGCAGCGTGCATGCGCTCATTAAGGAGGCGCTAACAGATGTACACAAGCAACGACCACAGGCATACCTAAAAATCCAAGCCATATCTCTCCCTGACACATACAAACATAAACACAAGTCAAAATCATGTATTTCAAAAATGTCAACCATTAAGGAGCTAAGAAAAGCAGGATTGGATTTGAAAAGGGTTTATAAGTGCAAAGGAGGCTGAGTTTTTTAATCATCAAGGAGTATGTGACCCTTCAGCTGGACTTACTGCATGAATTGGAGATGTAGGCTTTTCACCTGACAGTACCCTTCCAGAATCTCTCCCAAAATGCACAGAAAACAAACAAACACATACCAAGAAACGCAAATAAAAATCAGGATAAAAAATGACCTCTAGTCTGTGATAATCATAAGGCAAACAAGCAGAAATATAAACAAAAATCAATTATGGTTTCCATCCACACACACAGAAACACACACCTTGTCTGGCGTACTTTCTGGTCCAGTTTCCTGGGCAGACACAGTCCCCTGGTGCTCATGGGAAATAGTGTGCATGCCAGGCCCCACAAAGGCGTCCTTTCAGCCGCCCGCATGCTTGACCTGTGCAGGGTCAGCGCTCTGCTTTGTGCCCCGTGACCCCTGAGTGACCCAGGGGTCACGGTGAGGGCCTGGGGTCAAATCCAGATGCCTGCGTCTAATTTTGCCCCGACTGGGTTATCCGACCAAATCTGCCCTAAAATTTGCCCCCCCTCCCCATTCCACTCTAATACCCACTACTACTTCCACACATGACTGGGTCTCATAGAAATACATAGGTACTCTGCAGTCTAATTGGACTACTGTGGACTAGCACTCAACCTCTCTCTCTTTCCTCCTGTCACACAAACACACACACACACACACACACACGAACATGACCCCCTGTAACTGCACTAATACCCCATCCCATGGCCCTTGGTCTATCTTGAGGGATTAGGTGCAGAAAGACACACATACAAGCCTATATGCATCCACACATACACACACTCACAGGCACAGCAGGGCTGGCCGAGGGTCTACCTTGAAGGATTAGGTGTAGAGAGACAGGACCCTCCAGCCAATCAACCGGTATGTCACATTGATTTTGAGGGGTCACTGCCACACAATGGCCAGGGTTTTCCTGTCTTAACCTCTCTGATCACACACATATGCACATGCACGTTCCTACACACATGCACACATAATGACAATAAACTATTTATATTATACATAAAAGCAGGCCAGGAAAAGTGCTTGACAGCAGCAATAATAAACAATGACAGGTAAAAATATAAAACAGAAGTGGGACTGAATGACCTAGCAACCTGAGTAAAAGAACTGCCCGAAAACATTAGTAACTATAAGAAAAAAATATATTAAGCAAAAGCTAATCAGAGAATGTTTTGAAACAGCAAGATCTGTAATTGAACAGCATCAGTTATGCCAGAGAGTGAGTCTAAACCGATGAAAACTGTTCTCACTTTATTATAATTGTATATCAATGACTTATTCGAAACAAGATAAAAGGGTAAAGTAAATTGTAAAATGTTGTATGCCGAGGTTGGCGGAACATATATATATATATATATATGTGTGTGTGTGTGTGTGTGTATATATAATTTTTATTTAAAAATTTTTTTTCCTGCCTTTTAAGACTCTACTACTTCCCTGTTTCTGAAAAGCCTCCATCTCCAGGGAAAACACACCCAGCTGGGGTAAAAGCTCCTAGGTCAACCCCCTCCACTTCCAACCCCAAGCTCCTTTTTCTCTTTCCTGATCAAATAACACAATGGTCATGTATCAGAGAGGGCATCGGGCAGGCATTTCAGCTCTGGAAAATAGTCGGAAACTATTTGCAGCAGTTTTCCAGGTGCACAAACTATTTTCTTCTTTTTACGTCATCCACAATGGCCTGTTCTGTTTTAGTCCTTTCTTGATCCCTGTCACACCTTCTGCCCCTTACATCCCTGTTGTCTGTTTCCCTTTTCCTGATCCCTGAAGCATCTGGAGAAACATTCATACCTGTACTTTATAAAGTTATCCTGAAAGAGGTTTAACCTATGGATCTGGAAGAGCAGTGGCTTTAAAAAAATAAAATAAAATAAAATAAAATAAAATAAAACTAGAAAAGGACTCGGAGAGCGCAGACCTCCGCCAAGGCAGCTATCTGTAATAACAGCAATATAGAAGTCTGTTGCCCTATTGTTTGTCTGTTGCTAGGTAACCCACTTCAAGGGTATTGGGCCATATGGCAAAAATATATATATTCATCCTGGATCCAGGCGATGATCTGGATCACCCCCAAAATCTAATCACTTGTTCCTTGTCCCATTTCGGACATTTCCTAAAAATTTCATTAAAATCCGTCTACACCTTTTGGGTTATGTCTTGCACAAACAGACAGACAGATAGACAGACAGACAGACAGACAAACCCTGGTGATTACATTAACCTCCTTGGCGGAGGTAATAAAATAAAATAAAATAAAACAGTTGTGGAAGAAAGTGAGAGAGCACAATTACAAACCCAGTCTTACCTTGGCTGTGAACATTGAGTGACCACTAGTGGGCGCACAAGTATTTCACCCGTGTCGAAACCAGGAGGCGGTGTTGTCTCCCGTCACCTCCTCGACTGTGAAGCTTACTTCCTGGATACGCGTTCTGAAAAACAGCCAGGTTGGAGTTGTTATTATCCTGGTCGGAGTTTCTAATAATCTGCAGCTAAAACACGCACATATACAGTCTTTCAGCAGCGAATGACCGTTTAATGTCGCGATATTACCCATGATAACGTAAACGAGAGCTGAGACGTGGGGCGCAAAGAGGTGAGGAATTAAATTGATTGTAATGTTAGCATGCTAGCTAAAAGCCTTAATAATCTTCAAAACCTCTGTTAACTATTTAGAAACAGTATATGCTTGTGTTTTTTTCTATGTTTGTAGTTAGTGGCGCCGTAAGGAAGTGAGGTGGGTAGAAAAGTGTGTCAAATGTTGAAATGAGTTGTGTTTTCCTCACAGAGCGCCACGTCATTGGTTGAACCTGGCAGAAAAAACACACACACCCGGAATTGAGCCGTTTTAGACCGGAGAGATTTGGTCGTTTTAGGCAAACGGGAGCTGCATCCGCCGTGTCTGACATCTGCTGACGGATTAAAGGAGACCGACTGAAACACCGGGTCAAAATGACGGCGTCCAACTGGGGTCTCATCATGAACGTGGTGAACAGCATCGTCGGAGTGAGCGTGCTGACGATGCCCTTCTGCTTCAAACAGGTAGAGTCAGACACACAGTACTACAACAGTCAACTGGCATGTTAACACTCAAACATCTAAACAAACCAAAAGCATCTACTGATCTGAAATGTTTAATAACTTTTCAATCACTAATCCTATAAATACATGTAAACAGTTCAGGTACAATGCAGGTTCTCAGCTTTTCATCATCGTCAGATCTGATCCATTTGGGCATCCAGAGTCTCCAGAAACACTGTCATCTTCTGCAACATTGATTCATCAATAAAACCCAATATAGTTTAGCAAATGACAGTGGTTATAGGTACTTGCTCTTATGTTCATTTACTGAAAAAAATAACTTATTCTTGAATTTTCTCTGTTTTGACTGAATAACCTTTGAAGTTACTCTAATCTGTAATGAACATCTACATAATCCGTAAATTAAATAAATGAAAATACCTCTATTAAATTGGTAAATACAAAATTCAGAGGATAATGTTTTAATAAATAGCAAGAAATCACTTAGGAAAGGTTAACTGTAGATGAAAAAGTAATTTGGAAATTGTGTAAGAAATACCCTCAGGACTTTACTTTTTAATTACGTTTTGGAGCGGAATAATCATGAGAGTCTGAGTCAATTAGTCAAATAATCATGATGTCATCATCAGCACATGCCCTCCACCCAAACAATAATAACAACACAAAAAACTGACTAGCAAAAGAACAAGTGAACCACAAGTATACAGGTTAATGTTGGAACAGTTTTTCAGATTTTAATGAATTTTTGGTCAAAAGTTGTTGTTTTTTTGTTTGTTTTATTTATAGAAAATACTGTTCAAATGAGTAAAATGATAAAATTTTTCAACAACTGTTTAAGTCTCCCGTTATACCCACACAAGAACGAAAGTGAACAAGCAGCAGTTGCACTAAAACAGTGCATAAACATTAGCTCTGAATCTTTTTTAAGTACAACATAAATCTGCCACCCCCAAATAAAAATAAAACTAGTTGACTCTTTAAATAAAAAATAGATGTCAATTATGCTCACTGTTTTGACTAATTTATCATTTGTGCTCATCCATAGAACTGAATGTCCAGGAGAAGTTTGATTGTCAATGAAACAAATCCAATAGAAGTAGTTACTGAAGTGGAGGTCAGGCTAAGGTACTATGGGTTTTGTTGTTATATGGATAGGTCATTTTCTGAATAATTGCAGGTGGAAATTAGAACAAAACATGTAAATATTAACTCAGAAAAATAACAAAATAAATGTACTTATTAACCCTACGTTAGTCACCTGGGATGTTTCGACACCCCAACTTTTTTAAATTGCTCATAATTTCCAAATTAATAATTTTTTCTTTCCAGGTATTTTCTTGA
>JAPQRQ010000005.1:982501-994116 GCA_037367365.1 Apogon talboti | reverse complement strand
ATTATATATATATTTTAAAAGAAAAAGAATACAAATACAAATACAATTACATACTTACAAGACAGGACAATATCATCACCTCACAATGATAGTTTATGACAAAGACAAAAAAGAAAAAAGAAAGAAATAACATATGAAAGGAATGAGATGAAGAGAGACATATGGTGACACGACAACTCCTAGATCCTACAAACCCAACTCGGGTACAAGGAAATTAACCAATCTGATGTGCGGGCAGATTTTCCATATAGTTTATAAATGGTTGCCATATCTTGTAAAACATCTTCTTTTTTGCATCCAGCAAGTTATTTTCTCCAGGGGCACACAACTGTTATCTTCACCACATCTTAATTGGAAGGGGGGCGTCTGATTTCCACTTTATAAATTTCTTAGCGATTGTCAACAGGATATCTGTAAGTTTCTTTGCATACTTTGTCAAACTGAGCTTAGTTAGATTCCCTAGTAGACAAACTTCAGGGTCCAGTGGAAATGTAACCCCATGGATACTCGATAAAGTTTCACATACCCCCTGCCAAAACCCCTGCTGTGGTTTGTTTTTACTTTATTTTCTCAACAACAAAATATTCAGCCTCTAGTTTCTATAATGTTTGTCCCGTTCTGACCATAAATTATCAGTTTACACCACATGTAACCGCTTGGTTTCCTTAATTCTCACTCACAAAGAAAATCTGGAAGAGATTAATTTGACATTTACCAATTTGTTTATCATGCAACAACTAACATGAACATCTTTATTATGATAATATTTCAATCAACAGAAATAGGAAGTCCCACATGTTGTAGGTGTGATGCGTCCCACTGTTTTTGTCCATATGTTGGATTTAGGTAGATGTTACACATATTAACAGCACCACAGTCCTATATTGTCAACATAAAATTTAATGGGTCTAAAATGTTTTTTTTTCTAAAAATGCAGCTCTTAATCTGACATCTTTTATTGACAGTATATTACTTGTAACATGGTGTAACAATGATGTGTGATCATCAGATTCTTTTGCTCACACTATAAGCCAGCATTTTCACCCAAACTGTTTGCCCTTTGGCCGTGTTTGGACAGTCACACTGAAGGTATGTATGTGCATTTGTGGGTGTGGGTGTCACTTAAGTATTCAGACCCATTCATACAAAACAAACATGGCTGAGATGTAGATAAGTGGTGAAACAGCGGCTTTTAGTCTCTTAAAGTTACATTTCTAAATACATAAACCACATCACCAGATATCAGAAAAGAACTGAGCATAAAATGGATTGTTGTAAACATACTGCAAAACCATTTTCTGGTTTCTGGTGTAATTGTGTTTTGAGGTTCCAGCTTTTTCAACATCTCCGTTTCATTTCTCACTGTTAGGCTATACATAGACTGTCTTTGGTGGAAAAAAACAGCCATCTGAGTAAACATCCATGTGTATGAGGTGAAGGGTCTTCGTCAGGGTCTGTACTCTTTGCCTCAAACAGATGACAGCTTCATTTTACTGTAATTCAGATGGGCAGATGTTGGATTTGAGACAAACACATATGCTGGATCGGAGCATTCACCCTCCTGTGCAGTTGACCAGTTGACTTTCAACAGCAGCAAAACACAGATGTGGCTGTTGTCCGGGACAAACAACAGCTATTGCACCACAGTATATTCCAGCCTGACTGACTGGCATCATGTGTACTTAAAGCTGTCCCACTTATTATCACAACAAAAGAACAGATATTTCCACTCTATCTGTGTTAGTTACATAACCAGAACATTTGTTTGACTCCTGTGCTCAATGGAAGTCATTCCACCATAACAGGTGTGTTCCAGTCTGAAGTTTATGTAAACCCTGAGTATCAAACATCAGTTTAACAGTTCGGTACTGTTTGAGTAGAGGGGCCTGGACAACTGCTGCTGGCTTTGTTGATTATTACTGAGCAAACACTGAAGTCTTTTTATCCTAGCTTCATATTTATTTACTATAAGAACTGTATTACTACATTTTGGTGGTTGCAAATATGAGTCAAATCCTTCCTCTTCCATTAAAATATAGATAAGTGACTAGTGAAAAACGAGAGGAGGAGTATAGTCCATTATTACACGGCTGAAGCTCTTTAATTGCTTTTTGGAGGTCAAATGTAAATTGAGTTCACTGATTTCACTATCTTTATTGTGACAGTTTAAAGGCTTAACTGTAGGGATTGACTCCAGGAGAAAACTCATGTTCATGCACGTGAGGACACATCAGGTTACTCCTTCACTGCCTTCATATAATTCCTACCAAAACTGGTAAAAAGAAAAACAAACAAAAAACAAGTGATTACTGTTGCAGTGTTAAAAGTAATAATCATCCAGCATCTCATATTTGTATCTCATATCTCATATAACTAAGCTTTTTTAACTTATTGAACACATCTAAAAAGATTTTAACAGAGTTTAAACTGTTAAAATCTTCAACCTCCACCACGGCCTCACATGCCACTAATTCAACAAAACCCTGTAAAAGAATATTTTCTTAATCTATTCCAAAATTTAATGAGTTCACTATTGTCCCTTCCACAAAGTTTGATGAAAATCAAGAACAAAATAATTCTTGTATAATGCTGCAAACAAACAAATGTAATTCAGAAAACAGGTACAGTTAAATAACTCAGTATTTACTTTTCACTTTGACCGTGTGTGGCTTTTTCCACTTTTTACAAGCAATTCATTTCTGCTATGATTCAAAGTTTTTTTCTGTGTACAAAGTGGACATTGTGCACTGGCACTGTGTTGTCCCAGGCTTCCAACCTGTCACATCTTTCTCACTTGTTAAGTGAAAGGTATTTTCTATTTCAGATAAGTAGGTCAGCTGGCTTTGTCAGCCAGCTTTTGTACAGTTTGGACGTGGGTTACAGTGTGTCAGCCAACGTCAGTGCAGTTCACTCAGTTTAATCTGTAGCTACTATATAAAGTAATACGGGGCAACAATATTTTCATTTGGTTAAATACAAATATTGTAAGAACTGAAAAACTGAAATAAAAAAAACCTATGGCATGTTATCAGTGGACAGCTCATGCACAGAATAACTGTTTTTACCTCCTCCGGGGGGGTTTTGTGGTCACTGCCGTCATGCAAAACTATTCCAGGTAGAATTTATTGAAGTTAGAATGTCTTGAAACTAGGTGCAAACATAGGCCATAGACCAAGGACGAACCCTTTAAATATGGAGCAGGTCCATTCAGAGGGACGTGATTAACTTTGGAGCGCTGCTTGGTGATTTATAACCATGGACCTTGGCAGTGGTTTACAAACTCTGCGTGGCCCTATGGACATTGTTCATTACTAATATTATGTAAGGGGACCTTCAGCGCTCCCAGGACCTCCTCACTGCCTGCTTACCTGTCAGCTGCAACTCAACCTGACTATTAACAGCTCTGAACCAAGTCTTTAATCACTGTCAGCTGAAGGAGGTCTTCTCTCATGTGAGGTGCTTTACTGAATTTCAAGGCCATGAGTTAGAACATGAGACAAAGCATCAGTGTATCTGCTGCACACGGAGACTCCCTGCAGCACCCAGCATGTCATTTCTGTAGACACCTCTGATGATGGGCGTCCCAGGGCTCCAGCTCAGTTCTGTGCATCTATATTTCTCCCACTACAAGAGAATGGATATAAATAGAATATCAGAGACAATAATAGTCACAATAACGTATTGCATCTACTGTAGTGTGTGCCAAGCTTAAGCGGGACCTTGTGATGATGATTAGAAACTGGGAATAGTTTTCATGCGACAGGACAAAAATAGTCCCACTGTCCAAACATACAGGGATAAGTAACTCAATCCACAGATCATCGTGTAAATGTTGCTGTGCCTATACGTCTTATAATACCCGGGGTGTTCCCTAACATATGGCCAATGCATTCTGGGACTGCCTTTCAGCTCCGTGCACAAAATAAACTGGTAGAAATAAATAGATGGAGGTTTAGGCTGTTGGAGGACATGGCTCTTTAGGAAGGTAAACTACACAGGAAATGATCTCTGTCTCATTAAAACACCCACTACACTGAAGAAAAAAAAATCTGTTACCGGATGTCTTCAGGGCGACATCAGCTTCCTGTTTCCATCCTGTTAATACAAGAGGAGGAAGTACTGAAGAACATGTCATCAATCTGAAAGAACATTTGCTCAATGTTAAATATTATCATTATTAGTAGCAGTATTATTATTAGTAGTATTATTATTTAGCTAGATACAAACACATTTAAGTTATTTAGAGAGTTTGGCCTTGTAGCGTCTACATGTTGTATTTCTATTCTGTCTTATCCTTTGTTTTATACATTAACATATTGTACATTGTTGCCCATAAAGCTGGAAAAAATTTGTTTTCAGACACATTCCCCTTTTTAGTCCTATCTATACAAATCAGTAATCACCTTTAACCAGGTACAATGATTACATGATGGGCCCCAGTTACACTTTATCTATCAAGAATAAATCATTGTCACAATCATTTCATGGGAAGAGGTAAAAATATTTTAATCCAATGTTATGGGAAACAGAATAGGCTATTTTGACTTTTACTGCTGCTTTTGGAGATTATTTTACTGCACATTGAAGACTTTGACTGTTGATACTTTAATTACATTTGGATGATTAAACTATGTATTTGACCTGCTTTTAATGAAATTAATTTTGGAATGACAGTACTTTTACTTGTAGTGGAGTATTGTTACAGTATTAGTACTTTTAGTGGTATTTTTTATTGAAATTATGTATTTCCGTTGTTTGCAGATGATCTATCCCATTGAATGTAATGTTTCTAATGTTTTGTACGTATCGTATGTATGTTAAATGAAATATGAAAATTACTGCACTTTATATGTAGAATATGCATTTTTTTATGGGTTCAAATATTAAGAAGAGACCATATTTTTATGTGTATTTAAGTTTGTTGCAGTCTTAGCTGACATCCAAACACACACACACACACACACACACACACACACACACACACACACACACAGAATATACTGTACATTTTACTACTTTACCGGTTCGTAAAAACACTGGCTGAAAATGTGCAGTCAGTGGAGAAATCTTCTCACACATTGAAAAAAAAGTGTTTTACACTGTTTGTCTGGAGTCAACAGAGGAAGAATTGAGATTTGTAAAACAGAAATATCCGGTCATTGGGCAGACAAAGACAGGACCGCCACATAGAAATGAAAAAAAAAGACCCACACACACCACCCACACTGTTGATTGACAGGTGAATCGTGAAGAAAATAAGGACTTTAAATCAACTATATATGACTGATTACCAATTGCAACATAATGTTAAAAAATCCCTGGAGTTGCTTTGAGAAAACTGCAGTTTCACTTCCAAATGAACATTTTCACCATTTTCATTTTCGAAAATACCTACTGCGCCTTTAACACATAATTGCAGTGAATTGGGAGTATGGAGCACTGCTTTTTTTTATTCGCCACAACGTGGTCAGTTAGAATGTAAACAAAGGATGTCAGTCAGTCAAACAGTACTCATTACATAAAACCTGCTCTTTTTACCTTCAAACACTTTTTTAGCAACTGCACATGAGAAGAAATGATAATTATGTGACAAAATTACATACACGGGATGAATCAATGGAAATAATTAGAATCCTCATAAACACATTAAATCAGTATAAAGCTATAAGGTGCGCGCGCTGGTTGCTGTAATGTTTCTAACAGAGATGAATGCTTGAAAAGGAGGTAATTGGGAGAACAAGGAGCCCCCAGCAGTGCTCGGTGGTGTAACACGACGCTTCAGGAGTTGCCATCATCACATGGCAGATGGAAATTTCCACTCAGTCGCCTTGCTTGTTAAATGGGAAGGGTCTCCAACTCCTGTTTTCACTAGTCCGCCTCCTCCTCCGCCTGCTGCAGCTGTCCGCAACACTGAAAGCATTAGGTAAGACCACAGCATTTACATATCTGTCTTTTCTTTTATTCTTCCATCCTGCGCTTGATTCGCTCTTATATTGGACCACCATGTTTAATTGCCACATAGCGGGTAGTTTAATTCAGGTTTTGAAGCCAATCTGGACTGGAATCACCATCTGTAGGCGTTTAAAGCCTGCAAAATGCACGGGAATTAAAGATATGCGGTTATGTGTGAGGGGAATATTTTTCAAGTTTTGTTGGGGGGTTTTTTTGTTTGTTTGTTTTTTGTTTTTTTTTTCAAGTTTAATTTTTTGTTTTTTTCTGGATTGATTAACAAACAGCCATGTGTTGAAGCCGTGGAGTGGAGGCTGTCCGTGGAGCGCTTCCTGCAGGGTGTTGCCTGAAGTCACTGCATAGCAGCCTGAAGCGCCAAACACGCGTCTTTATTTATGCACTAATAATAAACTGATCCCGATCCCTTTGCGCGGTCATCTTTGGGGCCCGGCTTTAATTTCTCCGCGCCTTGCATCTTTTCATTGATGCTCACCAGTTGATCATCTGAGGTGAAGCCCGTTTCTGCTTCTGTTTTTGTTTTGGACGCGTGGTGCCTTTCCGCGTTTATGTAAAGAAAAGGACACAAAGGGCTGATATTTCTTCCACTTTTAATCATTTAGGCAGTTTTCTGATTGCTCCCTCTGTGTGTGCAGTTCATTAGAAATTAATCACTGTGGTTTTAAAACAGGAACACGAGAGGAAAAATAGATAAAGGTAAAATATGCATCATTTATGTAACAGCAGACAGTAGCCCACTGAGGTGGCCTGCTGAGTTCACTAATGACTAATAAATATGTTATGACTGCTGTTATCATTGCTGGACGTTTGCAATTACAGCACAAATCTATTTATGTAGTTTTAATGTGATTAGATTTTCCTCAAACTGAAGCACAGTTCTGTGTTTTTCCTCCTCCTCCTTTCATCTGACCTGTTTTTACCCTTTTAACTCATGTACAGCAATCTGGGTCCTCTGTTTATTACTGTAACTGCTTGGTATGCATGGATTTAAAGATAAAAGTAGCCTGTAGTTGCTGAAGGGGGATTTTTTTCCATCTTCTTCCCTTGCTGAGATGCTTTTCAGTAATGCCTGGTTGTTGTCGCGTTCCTTTGCTGTAAAACTTGAAGCTCTTGTGGACTTTTTGCCTAAACATTTGAGGCAGCGCGCTCTAATACCAGACACATACAGTGAAAACAAAGACTACATTCAGTAGAATATCTCAGCTCAGGCATGTCAGAATGGTGAGTTCAGTTTCTGTCATTGCTTTTCTTACCGCTAAAAATACACAGTTGCCAGAGTGAATGTGCACACACTTCACATGCCCAGCTTTTTCTTTTACACCTTACATAATAGTTCGATTTTAGCCAGTAATGTCCTCTGTTTGAAGAGGCTCCACCTCCAACTTTTCAGATTGCTTTTAAAATATCCACTGACAGTGGTAAAATATCTAAGTGGAAGTGTTTTAAGGTGATTTATGATCTTAAAACTCTGAGGTGATTTACAAAAGCCTGCATGCATGCATGAGCACTGATGGGTTTTTGTTTGTTTGTTTGTTTGTTTTTAATGCAAGAATGAAAAAGATCATAAAAATAATAATGATAACAAGTGTATGACAGTAAATGTATTTGCGCATACAGTTAACATTTCCATTTTGAAGCAGGATTGCAGAGGGATAATTGAGTAGATTACAGATTAAGATGTAATCTGTCTCATTGCATTATTAAACCCACAGTCTCTTGTTACACCTGGGAACCGTAAAACATTTTGTTAAAACACCCTTCACAAAGACTGCTTCGTAACTGTGTAAGGCTGCAGGTGAGGGGGAATGCCAGCACAGGTCTGAACACCTGTCAGCAGGGTGGAGCTGATTCCTGCTCGTCATTGGCGGTACGAGTCCTGAATGGCACATGTAGGTCAGACCCTGCTGGGTCACTGCCGGCTGCTGTAACTTGGAATGAGAATGAGCAAATTGAGCTGCAAGCCTGACTCCGAGTCAGTTTCAAAGGAGTGGGTATCACTAACACAAAGACACAGGGAAGCAGTGCTACAAAGAGCTGAAGTGTTTGGCATGTTTCCAAAACACGGTCAACACATTCAGCTGAAACCTTAGAAGATGGCATGGTGTTAGAGGCCGCCTGTTTTTACCTGTGGTATTACATAATTCACTCAGCGGAAATTGGGGACACTTACTATGTTTGCAAAGCATCCAAAAAATGTACTTAGATTTAATAATTTGTTTTTATGACCCTGGCGAGGAAATTCTCTTTTTTTTTTCTTCCATCCCGCCACGTGGTGTTTGTAGGTCAGAGGTCAGCTACAGGGATTCATGGAGGGATGTTTGCCAACACATCTGCTTTAACACTTTGTTCACTTGACTAAACTTTTTACAACCTCTGCTTGTGGTGGTGGATGTGATGAGATGTGGGAAAAACACAATCTGTCAAAGGTAATCTTCAGATGAATATTCAAAAAAAAAAGGGAAAACTTGGCAACATTGAGACAAGTATTGGAACTGTCTGTGTGGCAGACAAAGAAGCCCCAGTTTCACTTCAGTGACTGTGTGAAAGTAATTTAGCATGATGGAGGCATTCTGGGCAACATGACGAAGCTTTTCCTTTCCACTGTTAAAGAATGCAGTGTCTTTCTCAAAAATGTTCCGTAATGCTAGTGTGTCAAGCAGCAGTAAAACAGTTTAAATACAATTAGTGCAAAGCGAGATGAAATATATTTACATTTCATTGTACATTTAAGTCAAGTGGTTTATAAAACACTTCTTCATTGCTGAGAATATAGCTTAAATGTGATCAAAGTAAACCGGTTTTTGCTTCTAAATGCTGTATATATTTATGTTTTTTTGTCACTGTATGCAAGTAATCTGCATTAGTATCTGATATAAACGTATGTACATCTACAAATTACAATAAATCCTCAGAGAGATCAGAGAGGTGATGTCACTAGAGTCAATAGTTGCTATTCTTGTCAAAACTAAGCAGTGCTCCAAGGCCCCACAGTGGGCCCCTGGATGATCTCTGCCAGGTTCACATAGCATAACAGTAAATGAGCTTTAGACTTCCTCACTAATGTGCAAATGGACATAGAGAAGACAGGGAGATCAGTTGAGATAAAGTGCCCTCTTTTGACCTGTTTTGCATAATTAAATTGACCTAAATCAGGAATTCAGTCATGCGTACATAATGAAACATAATGTAATTGTCTTTCTGCTTCTGCTACAGTATATTGGAAGTGCAAGAGAATGCAGGGAAAGTCAGAATTGCTGAAGGTGCTGACCCACAAAATATCAATAAATGCACAGTGTGTAAATATGCTATAAGTAGGTGAGAACAGTCACCTAATGCTGCCTCTGTGTGCTGTTTGTATATAACTAATGGACTTTAAAATCCACATGTTCTCATAGTCGTGAAATTGGGAACAATTCAAAATGGTGTACAACCAAGAGAAACAAGACAAGTAACAGGTCATTCTGTCAATGTTCTACTGAATGAACAGTCTGTTCTAATGTCTGGCATCCCATAATATTTGTCTAGGTAAGTTAGCAGGCTCATATTTTGGATAAAACATCTGTTTTTGGCACTCAGAGTTCACTTACAGGGCTGTTTCCAATGGTGGAGAATCCCAGCTCTATAAAGTCAAAGCCCTGTCATGTTTTAGTTCTACCTGTTCAACTTAACACAGGTCGTTCCACTAATGATCCCATCGACCTGTGCTCATCAAAGTGGGCTGGTTCAGTGAATGGTTGGGACAAATACATGGCAGGATTTTTACTTTATGGAGCTGGGATTCTCCACCACTGGTTATTTCTGAACAAGACACGGTACGATACAGCTCAGCTAAGACATTACTCATGTTTTTAGCTCCAGTTTTGTCAAACAGAAAGTTAAACCCAGTCACATCTCACTTTACAAAAATACTGAGAAAAAATGTGAGGTCTGTCAAGTGCATGTCTGAATTCCGTCCACCCCTCAGCTAAAGTCAAGGTCAAAACCTTGAGCTTCAGAGGCATTACATATTGTTACAAAGTAGGATGTCGATAGTACACATGAGCTGGTAGATCAATAATGACTGATAAGATGAACAGAGCGAGTGTCCCCAAGAACAGGGTTCACAACCAAGGTTAGGACACACCAGACTCACGTCACGGGGCCAAAATGATGTTTACCAAAGGCCAAGTGTGCCTCAGCGCAAATATGGTCAGTCATCTGTCAGTGGATGTGATGTTCTGTCTTCATTCTGGGAATTTGCATGGACATTCTAATATTTACAGCTTCTCTCATACTTTGTGGGTCTAGCGGTAAATTAGTTTTCTGGATTTGATGCTGAATATTTTTTATATTACTGCTTTTGTCCTCATTTGACTGAGTTTCATTAAGGAGACTAAAGAAGAGCCTGACTGTGAGTGGATGTTTAAAAGGTTATATAATAATTTTGACAGTGGAAACGGATTGTGCATATGATCTAAATTGCAGGACTAAATACATCAGAATCACTGAATATCAATGTCAGAGGAATCGATTGAGAAATGTGGAACTGAACAACAAACTAACCATAAAAAATCTTGGTGGGAGGGACTTTAGTTATTTGAGTTTTTTTATTCTCCTTCAAAATCAGTATTTGTAGTGTAGTCCAGAGGTCTTATATTACCTATCAGGTTTTGTAGGTACCAACTTCAAGCAGTTAAGCCTCCTATCTGCACAAGTAATCACAGAAACCAGTTAATCAAGTAATGAAATGCATGAAATTACTGCACATCAAACTCTTTCTAGATGTCTTCAGGCTCAAAGTGGCCTTGCATCTTATATCGGAGCGTTGTCAGCACTAAAATATGGAACAGGAAAACACATGGAATGAGTCATATGATATGTATAAATTACAGTTGTCTGAGTTCACCTTAAAGGCATGCATAGATTGGCAAGGACCTTAAAATAAACGCTGGGCATCGTTCAACTCTTGGTTCCCTGACCTGGATTCACATGCACACACATCTCCATTCATTCAAAGCTTTGTACACGTCAACTGGTAACACACACTGGACAAGCCTCACAGTGTAGGAGGGTCAGACGAGAAATCAGAAATCTGTGATTGATTAAAGTTGGGTATTTGGATGAATTAGTCATAGTCATCTCTTAAAAGTAGTAGATGCTGTTTCTGTTTGAAGTGTTGTTTTACAGCATGATATCTAGGTTAAACTTGGTGAAATAATAGCAGTATAAAGTACAATTCTACTAAACCTGCTTCTGTTTTTCATTGTAAATTTTGAAGGAAAATGCAAAAACAGAACATGATAAAACTGTAAGGACAGCCAGTAGGATTGTCTGTTTGTTTGTTTCGAGCAGAAGAAAAAACAAACTTTTTTATGTACAAGGAACTAATAGCAGAACAAATAAGTTAATAAATAAAGGTGATCAATACAATTGTAGCAATTTCCATGTACATGAGTAATAACAAAATAATTCAATATGTATTGCTCGAAAAGGAGTGGGGAGAAGAAACACTGATAGAATCCCACTCCCTCCTCTCATTTATACAGTACAACAGAACACATAGCTTATGCTTCCTTAACCCTTTAACTGCCGCACCAAGAAAAAAAACTGAAAAATTTTTCCTTTGCATTTCTTTTACCCTTAGGTGAGTCTTAAGCACAATCACTGAT
>JAPQRQ010000005.1:957659-970224 GCA_037367365.1 Apogon talboti | reverse complement strand
CAATGTTGTAGAAGATGACAGTGTTTCCATGGTAACTACGGAGCCTCTGAACGTCCAAATGGGTCATATCTGATGACAATGAAAAGATGAAAAACCGCATTTTACACCAATTATTTACATGTATTGATAGATTTAGTGGATCAACAATTATTAAACATTTTTCATCAGTAGATGATTTTGTTCAATGGTGGTTGTTGGGGTCTTTATGGGTTAAGCAGCTAAAGATTTTTTTGGCCTTGGACTTTATTCTAAGTGAGTAGATTTTTGTCCACAATTAGCTACTGTTGTAGTGATTGCTGTTATTTTTTGTATT
Source organism: Apogon talboti (assembly GCA_037367365.1). Lineage (NCBI taxonomy): Eukaryota > Metazoa > Chordata > Actinopteri > Kurtiformes > Apogonidae > Apogon > Apogon talboti. The sequence goes on along the minus strand of JAPQRQ010000005.1, from coordinate 969,911 downwards.
TTTACAGTTCATTTTTAATCTTGTAAATTTGTTGTATTTCTTATGTTAGTTCTTAAATTTGTTGTATTTCTTATGTCTGCACTAGTTCAAAGAGCCACAATACTTTCCATTTTACATCTTCCATGCTCTTTCATTCTTTCTTTCAGTTGAAGTGAGCACTCAGCAACATGATATCATAACTCCTGTAAATATACACGCCACTTTTAATCGGCATGTTATCTGTATGCATTATAAGCTTTCCGTGTGTATGTTCAGGCCGTTATTAGCCCCCTGTCCAATCTGAATTGATGTGTCACATACTACGCACTGAGGGTTAGGGTTAAGGTTAGGGTTAGGGGTATCTTGGCGTAAATTGACAGGTGATCAAATGGTGTTGAATAACACGCGAAAGGTCGAAAATGCTTAGATATAGTTAAATTCCAAATTCCATAAGAACTGGCGTGACATACAACGCCATTTATTGAGATCAGCCTGAGCTCAGTCTGTACCCAATCACCCTGACCACAAAACTAATTACGTCCTTGGCATTGATTCATTTTCTTATGTAAGTCCACTGCCCACTTACTAAATAAATGCTCTGAGGACATCAGATTAAACTGAGCCCGTCTCCCACCAAGCCCCCCTCCTGTGTGGCGGCCAGATCGCTAACACCGCACCTCGCCGTCCACCCCTCTCTCCCACAGCCAATACTTAACTTTTCATTTTCCCTGACTTTAGACCAGGGATTTTCTTGCTCTTCAACCTTGCTCACCTCATCCCTGCTGCGAATGTTCTTGGAACAGGAGGATCTTTATTACAATATAGACAGACATGGTTTGCCCTGAGGATGAGCCTTGTTTATTAGGAAAATAAAAGTTGTTGGGTTTTTTTCCTGTTGGCTAAATGTGTGGACTAAAAGTTAATACAGAGATCTGAAAGGTTTGAATGGTGTGAAGGAGAACTTGGTTATTTCCACTAGAAGAAAAAAATATACAGTATGATGGCATGAAGAGGCTGCTGGGAGGATCTGGGTTCACTGTGAGGAACAGAAATAAAGTCTGTGGTGTCAGATACATTTACATGATATTTAGTGGTTTTTAACAAGTATTTGACTAAAAAGGGAAATAATACCTTTGTCTCTCAACTAATATCACTTGTGCATATCAGGATTCCTACAGCAGAAGATGATGGAAGTTTACGGCTCTGTTTAAACTGTATGTTTTTTTCACATCAACACTTTTTTTGGGTATGTGATTAGTTATGCAGATAACCATGCAGTTTGCATATTTGTTTTGTGTGGCTGTGCATGTATATGTGTGGGTGTATGTGTGCATTTGATGGGCATAGGGCGCATGAATGCAAATGCCATTTGACGCTTGAAACACAAAGGAGGCTGGTGGCCATCAGACTGAAAAGCAAACAAGTCGCCAAAGAGGAAATGGTTGAGTTGATCCTGATCGGACGTGAGGCCTGCGACAGGATCAGAGTCACTACCTAAACAGCCCTTAGCTAAACAAGACCTCCCAATAGAGTGGGAAAACCCACAGGTCCAGCAACCATCAGGGACTCTTCTGCATGGCTACTGAAAACTAGTAAGTTTAATATAAAGAGAAAAAAATACAACAAACTGGCAAACAGAAACAAAAAGTTATGAAGGGAATTAGAAAGTAATCGCATTGCATTTTCAGTTGATTCCTGTTGTTATTTAAAGTCGTCTGCAGTCACTATACAGTAAAACTGATCCACCTTTAGTATTTTTAATTCCATACCAAGCATTTGACTTGTAACAGGAACTCACAGAGCTAATGTCATTGTTGTGTCACTTCTAGACCATAAAGCAGTTGACCTTTGTCTTGAGTCAGTGTTGCAGCAGTTGAAGCTCCTGTTTGTCAGTATTGAGAGTTTAATCTAAGTACAACAGAGCACTTAAGGCAGAATAGATGACTCAGGGACTAAAATGAGACTAAGGCTCCCTCTAAAACTATTTTTTGATGGGTTTCTGGAAAGGTGTGTGTGTGCACTGAAAAAGGGCTAATAGCAGATGAATAAAAAAAAAATTACACAACTTCCTGTCTTATTTTTAAAATATCTACCAAAACACATTATGATCTTTAGGGGCGATTGCCAAAACACTCAGCTTTACAAAACTCCCTGAGTCTTACTTTGGAATGTGTGTTTGAGAGTGGGAGGGCAGTGACAGATCATGTCTTCACTATCAAGGGCAACAGCATAGACTTTTACATCCTTGTTAGCAGGTGTAAAAAAAAAATAAGAATGGTGGCACAGCTGTTGAGAACATCTGCAGAGTAGTAGTGGTAATGACACAGCCATACCAATTTAGTTAAAGAAAGCAAAGCAATTAAATGACAGGAACTGCTGCAAATTTAAGTTATTTCCCTCACCTGCCCTAATTCCGAACCTGCAGAGATGCGCAGCTTGTACCTTCACATTAAACTTCCACTTTAGGACCCCCAGTTGACCCACAATGTAAAATCTCACTCCAGCTTTCTACATGAGTTATTAAATTCAGCTTCAGATTTGCCAGAGCATCCCTTGATTCATGGGCATTACCTTAGTAATCCTCTTAGTGGTGGGAAAGTGGTTTAGCAGGCGCATTCTTTATGACAGGAGCACAAATGGGGGATCACGTTAGCCTTAGGGGCCCCAGAGGGGAGGGGAGGCCGCTCGTCTCGCTCTCCAAAAACTTTCCACCCAGGATGGCCCTTGGTCAGTCCTGTGAACCCACTGACTCCTGGTTCGCCTCTGTCCAACTGCTGTAGGATGTGCGCTCTCGAACAATGAGAGGCAGAGAATGCAATGCAGACAAAGAGGGAAGAGAAATGTGTCAGAGGTCACATCAGAATCAGGCTATTTCATTTACTTCTGTGCTTTTCCGATTGTTAACATGTACAGAATGTTTACCGTCTTGTAGACAAAAATATAATGCTGTTGGCTGCCAGAATCTTATTTCCCTCAAAAACCACAAAGCTCATATCCATGATTGAACATTTCATTTACATGATAAATGAATTTATTAATTATTAATTCATTCATGCATATGGGACAGTGCACATTGATCTGCATTAACGTTGACATCAATGTAAATCTAACAGAGTAACACTAGGACGTATGAGCATAAAAGACAAATACGAAAAACATTTAGTACATATACAACCCACACTCTGTAAGAAGTTGAGACTGTAAAATGTGAATAAAAACTAAATGCAATGACTTTCAGATCCCATAAACCTGTATTCTATTCATAATAGAACAAATATGTTCTTTTTTTTTAGCATATTTTTCAAAACATATCAACATATTGAATATGATGGCAGTAACATATTTATTTAGAACAGGTCTTTTGTGGAATTGGGGTTGTAGTAATTTGTTGTTGTAATAGAACAGAATAGCACAGAATGTATTAATTTCACAGTCATGTGAATTGAAATTATGGCACTCAGACAAATACATTGCACAATGATATAAAAGAGAATTAACAGGGTAAAAAAACCCACAGTATTAAAAACAGGAACGAATGCAGAGTTGTAAAGATAGAGCAAATTCTAAAGTACAAAGAATGAAATATAAAATATAAAACCTTATGAATATATAAGGTGCAGTAAAAAAAAAGCAACAAAGTGCCTTTTACTTAAGCTTATTGCACTGTAGAGTAATAATGTCAATGTGCAAATAACATTCCACTTAACCATCGTTAGAAAAGCATTTGATCAGTAGTGAAGATTTTAACCCATACAGACCCAAACATCCACTGGTGATCAAAACCATCTACTGATCTAAAATGTTGAATAACTTCTGGATCACTAAACCTATCAGTACGTTGAATTAATTCAGGTAAAATACGGTTTGTCATCTTTTCATGGTCATCAGATATGACCCATTTGGATATTCAGAGGGTCTGTAGTTACTGTGGAAACACCGTCATCTTCTACAACATTGATTCACCAGTAAAACCCATGGAGTTGGATCAATGACAGTGGATGGAAACACCTGGTTTATGTTCATTTAATGATATCTTTGCTGAAAAAGTCATTTTTTCTTTAGTTTTCTCTGTTTCTGATAAAATAACCTTCAACTTTAATCTGAGCTTTTATGAACATCTACATGATCAGTGAATTAAATAAAAGAAAATACCTTATTTACACTGAAAAATGCAATATAAAAAGGATAATATTACAATAAATGGTGATAAACGAGTTAACAACGGTTACATAGAGAGGAAAAAGTCATTTGGTAACTGCCACAAAAGTAGCACTGGGTCTTTATGGGTTAATCAACCAATGTTTAGTGTGTATTAAACAGTACTAGTAGTAAATTGTGCAGGTCCTTACATTATCCCAAAGTGTTGCTGCCATGAGAGAAAAGGCTGATTGTCCAGTTTCACTGTATTTAAAGAAACAATGCAGTGTTGATTGAGAGGACTATGGGATTAGTTAATGCAACTGAACACACTCTTGGCTTAATACACCGAACACCAGTATTTGTAGTGAGCTACTTAGTGAAAATGACACTCCAACAAGTGCAGTTTATACTTATTATCAAAGATTGTAAACCTGTCAGTGGTTTGGATATGGATTGTATCCTGAGAAACAACAAAATGTTCTGTTTGTGGGCAGTGTGATAAGTGTTGCTACATTTTATCGATTTACGTATGTGTGTGTCCTGTCTGATAAAGGTAACACATGCCTGACAGCGTTGCTCCTAAATGGTTTTCTAGAAGTAACAGGTCAGTTGACACAGAACACACTGTCTTTAGATAACTGACCTCAAAACACCAAAGGGCTTTTGTATTAGATTTGACTTAACCTTGACTATGGGCTGCACATCATCAGTGCCATCACTGGTCAGAGATAAAGCCTGTGAAGTTGGATATCGCTGTTTCACTCACAAAGCTCCAGCTGTTTGACTTCGAGTGCAGAACTGCTGTTTGTGTATTTGTACTCAATGGTGTAGCTCTTAAAACACGAGTTACATCCAAATGTCTCTCACTATCAGCAGGAACAAAAACCCAGGTTGTAAGTACGTACAGGGGGTAACTCAGTTCACTCAGGGTAAAGTTAGGGCAACGCTATAGCAGGAATTATAAGGTCTGCAATCACTGAGAAGATTATGGGTTATATCCAAACACACAGATCAATAATACAAGACATACAGTATATATGATATGTAAGACACATTGACATCTGAAGGTGCAAAAAACAAACAAACAACACAAAAATATTAATATTAATAAAACTCTATAGGCTGTAAACATATTTACATAAAAAGTAGAATTGCAATATGTCAGACAGTACAGATGGGAGACAAACACCTGCAGCAGAGCTCATTCCTACATGGTTGTAGCTGCTGTGATTGATGTCATCTATGTCAATCAACATATTTAATCATATGTCTGTGACATTGGGCTGAAATATTTACACGACATCTTAAAATGTCAAAAAGGCCACAGAGATATACATATTACAAGTGGTTCTGTGGTATAGAGTTAACTGATTGCCACTTTTTATCATCAGATAATATAATACTGACAGATCATAATGCTGGGGAGAACAAGAAACATTTTTCAGTTACTTGGAAACTGTCTGTAATGCTGAAGATCTACACCCGTCTTTTGCACTGCACCAGCACTGCATATGTGTGTGCAACCTCATTATTGTACTGGAGCAGCAGTAAAAACTCTCTGGGTTGTTTAGCCTGTTCTTTAAATGACTCACTATTGTCTTGGGCAACGTTGAACACAGGATGCAGTCAAAAAGCATTTGTAAAATAGTATCAGGAGAGATGTTGTTTTAGTGGAATGTACACTTGAGGAATTGTGTTATTAAAATGTCTAAATCACAACAATAGAAAATGCCGCATAAAGATGTGTGTCTTGGTCAAAACTTGTCATTTTCAGCTTCTGGTTCCAGCAGAGTAAATTCAGCAAGTCAGACTGGCAAGAAAATCATGGGCGCCGGAGCCATTGTAAGTAGTGGGACAAGACTCACCCACTTTTTAGGCCCAATAATATCAGACCCACCCACTTTTATCGTCTGGAAACGATGGCATTTCTAGTGCGGTGTCAGTACAGTCCATTCCGTTACCCTTGATCTTTGAGAGAATGATTAAACAAATTCCATACTACGTTTTTGCAATAAAAATCCGTTTGCCACGTTTTCACTACTCTGTGACTCTTGTCAGTCAGATGTAGGCTAACGATGTATGAATCAATTTATGGGACTCAGTCCTGTGACTTTTTTGTTGTCACCACCATCTTTGGGACCTAGTGCACAGAGGGGAATGGCTAGTCAGACAGCAGCGGTGTGAGGTGGGCATGACCATTTACGTGTCTCTGATACTTAGTTGGATATCCCTCCTATCAGTAACCCCTGGGACGCTTTAGGTTGGCCAGGTTAGGTGTCAATCAAAGGTAACAGTTTGTCTGTCAATCTTTGCAGCGTCACCGTTACTGTAGGAAAAGTAAATTATGGAGGATATGTCTGAGGGAAATGGAAAACATCACCAACATTGATCTGAGGTTGGACAAATGTTCCTGCTGGTTCTGTGCCTTTGTGGATGTTACGTGCGTTTTGGACCCAAATACTGTACTGGATTATATTCGCTGGACTGTTAGGAGGAAAACCAGACCATATTTGTTGGATGGATGGACGTTTGATCTGCAGACAACCTTCAAAAGTAAGAAAAGACACATTTCTCACATTTTGCTTTTCTGGAAAACAACCTTTTGTGTATGTGGTGTTGCTGTTGCACTTAGGAATGGTTTGTATAGTTTGTTAGCTTTCATTTGATGTGCAACAAGTGGAGGTGCATTAATGAGGGAGTTGTGTACATGGATGTTTAAAATAATAACGTCTACGTCCTGGAACCAGGACAGAAGACTGTTCAGGGGTTGTGATCAAATAGCTGTGACTGATCTCTGCAACGTGATATCATGACTAGCGTAAATTTACACGCCACTTTTAATTGCTGTGTCATCTGTAGTCATTATAAGCTTTCCACGTGTATGTTCACGCCATTATTAGCCCCCTGTCGAACCTGAATCGATGTCAAATAACATCACTGATGGTTAGGATTATGTGAAACGGAGATCTTGGTGTCAATTGACATGCTATCAAATGACGTTGAATAACACGCCAAAGGTTGAAAATGCATAGGTCTCCCACGCCAAATGCCATAAGAACTGGTGTGACGCCATTTATTGAGATCACTGTGTCATTGCTCAGTCTGGAGTGTTCTGTTGGTGTCCAGTGGTCTCTCCTGATGGCAGACAGACCCTGCTCTCTTCTGACTGGGTTTTTGGGGATGTTGTAAAATTTGTGACCCATTTTCTTTGACTTGCTGTAGTTACAGCCCACAGCACATAGAGGGCATGTTGCGTACCTTTTCTACGGGTGGTCCTAAAGATGGCAGTGGGATGGCTCTGTGACATCAGATGGCATCTGACATTACAAGCTAAATTGTGTCCGCCTGTTGCTTTTAAAAGCATTATGTGATTCTTACAGCTTTGAAGTACAGGTCTCTAGTAGACAGTACGTTGTTTTTAACAGATATCTGTCATGCTAACTATTATGTGTGCGTGCACAAGCACGTGTCGGTATGTGTGTGTGTGACCAGCAATCACATCATGACAGTGAAGAGAAAATGTTCGGACATTTTTAATGCCCCAAAACACAAAGGAAGAGCCCATAGCTGATCACTTCAAAAGATAGTCGATTAAAAAAAATGTTAACAAGAAATAAGTGAAATATACTAAAATGTGGAAATGTTGCATATGTATTGTTGTGATTTGGCCACTGCCATGTGGGGTTCTGGGAGCTGGAAGTGACCATATTTGAATAAAAGAGGGGGAGTCCAAGGGGTCAGGGGTGAGTTAATGCTAAGTGCTAGCTTACTGTAAAATAAAATAGATGGGACTGGATATCCAGTCTAAGTCTATAGGAGCCATGGCTTTTTGAAGTCAACACCTGCCAGTGCTATCCCAACTTTACATACTTTCACAATGGCTTAATTTTGGAGCTGAGGTCCTTTCCCCTTAAAACTGACTGAGTCAGTGTTTCACCTCAAACATTGACTCAGAGACAAGAAAACAGATGAATTTTTCTACCATTTTAACATTTATTTGTAAAGAGGGAAAGGCAGTAGATTGTCTATTAACTCAGTGGTAATGTTGACCATGACCTGTCCAGGTCAACTATACATTTTGGGGTCAAAAGGTCAAAGTTCAAGGCCATAAGATCAAAAATACTCCATACTAATTCATACTCATTTACATTTTGTTGTTTTTCTGTTTATATTGATTGAAATATATACTTTGTGACCCATTTTCTCTGTTTTCAGTCATATTTTTATACATCTAATTATAAGAAATCAAAGTCAAAGTCAGCTTTATTGTTTAATTACAAAAACTCCAAGGCCCCATGGTGCAACAATGAACTTAGTAGAAAAATATATGAAAAAATAGAATGGAATTTAACTATCAACAGAATATAACTATAAACAGCAGGCGGTTGAGGAGATGATATAGATCTGATATCTGATATAGATATAAATCTGATACAGATGGAAAAGTAGTTCTACACTGTTGCCCATGAAGTTGGAATTATGTTGTTTTCAGACACATTCCTCTTCATATTCCTATTTATACATGTCAGCAATCACCTTTGACCAGGTGTAATGATTCCTAGCTAAGTCCCAGTTACACTTTATCTATCAACAATAAATCATACTGTGACAATCATTTCAGGAGAAGAGGTAAAAATATTTTATTCCAACTTTATGGGCAACAGCATATACAGTATTCTAAACAGATACCAGGATAGTCTAGTTCACTGTTCTGATGCTGCCATCATTTGTAAAGCCATACTTTATAGTCAGTCCGTTAAATTTCAAGGTTATCCTTAATCTACAATATCCACCAGAAATGAAAGCTTGCACTGTGTTTTAAGTGGGAAGTTATTTTTGTCAAGTGGTGAAGCTAAATAAGATCCCAACATGAGAGATCAGATCGAGAAATTCTAATGCCACGTGTAAACGGATGCACTTTGATCCGCCCATTAGTGATCAGATTAAGGGGGAAATGCATGTTAATGCCAGGTCTGAACAGGACCTCATTGGTGAAACAGCAGCAGACAGATGGACATAAACAGACTCAGTATCTTGTGATTCCCATTAGCTTTTACTTAGTCTGTAGACGTCTAGATTTACCTGGCAGCTCATATGCTGTTTGTGCCACGTAACCACGTCTCATGCCAGTTGTGATGTAACCACTACTGCGACTGAACACTGTCGACAAAAAGAAAATCGAAGTCACACCACGTTGATTAAATTTTGTCTTCAGTCCTTTCAAATAATTTTTAAACAGTCCCTTAAATAATTAAAACAAATGCTATAAGCCGATGTCATGAGATGAGCATGAGATCCCTGCTTCTTATTTGTAATAGTTTGAGATTGTTGTTCAATGGCATTAGTGCAGATGAATTGAAAGAAACTGCACCTCTTGTTGAAGACAACAGTAGTTAGATATCCAAAATATCATTCAGTTCATCCAAAAATGACATATAATGGTTTGAACATTCTTCAAATTGCTGCAAAGTGAGAAACAAAAACCCCTGAGTTCCTGTCTGGTGTGTTTCTTAGTATGGTAATGTCACTTCAGCAGAGGAAGTGCTACAAAAGGCCTTCACTCTGACAGTTTCCTGTCTGCAATGGTAGTAAAGATTAGCCGGAAAAAGGGTCATGATGCCGGGAAGGAGGTGGGACTGTGAAGCAACATGTCATTTACAGGAGAACAATGTTCTATTAGTGTCCAGAGTCACTGTGTAGTGATGAGATGTGTTATAACCGTTCACATTTCCCACTGTGTCCTGATGTAGTAAAGATTCAGTCTGTGTTCAGCCCAGGGTTCTGCATCGTGCCTCCTTGAAAGCAGCACAAATAGTTCTGGCTCAATAATAATACCTCTGTTCATACCCCATATTTGTGTGTTTGGTAAACAGCCTTTTTCTGATTTCGGTTCTTTCATTTTATTTCATAGAAGTTTCAATGCTGCAGCCACAGTTGCCATATTCATAAAGAAATGTTTTTTCAAGTTTGCTATGGAAAACTGACCCATGTTTCACAGAGCCCTGACTTTAGCCCCATCCAACATCTTCTGGATGTAGAGGAATGATGAAGGGGAGCCAGGCCTCATCACACAGCTTTTGGGAGCCAGGCTGAAAATCTACTGAGGCCAAAAAAACAAACGAGGAGACTGAGATAGACGCAAGTTCATTCCTGTGGTTTGGAAAGACGCCGTTAACAATCATGTGTGGGACTTTCACGCTTTTGGGTCCATATTGTATTTATGTGTGATAGAGCAACAAGTATCTCTGTGATTATATGTACAAATACAGCTCAAATGCTTGATGTGAACTTCCTCTTTCAGAAAGGCCAGACAGTCTATTTTTTACAGTGCTCTGTCAGAGAAAAAAAGATGAGCAGAAGGTCACACATCAGAGGAAATCAATTACTAAGAGGAGAAAGGGTGTAACATGACATGAAGGAGGTAAATGATTATTCTTAATAAAATGAGTAAAGAGAGGGGAGGGGTGGAAACCTTAGTAACACCATGAATTGCAATAAAGAGTGTGTTTATTTCAACACCAAAACACCTCTGTCAGTGACACACTAAAGGCCAGACTGCAGAAACTTAACCTTCATTAAATTCAACCCTTTGGATCAACTGAGTCTGTTCTTTGTTTCCAGGTAAAATTATATTTGGTGACTAATAGACAACTTTAAACATAGTGGGAGAAAAGGATTCTCATCAGGACAGAACTCCACATTTGTATGTTTGTATTCATACAGTCCTGCAGTATCATTTTAAGCAGCAGAACTATTCTTGGAAATGGCTTTCTAACTGTGTCAAGTCAACATGGTTTGTTGTGCGTGTGTGTTGCTGTGAGTGCAGGAATTTGCCAGCGCAGTGTCACACAGTACCCATGAGTGATTGGTTTCTAGTGTGTATGCCAACCTGCCCTCTTTAAGTTACATTGAAGAGCCAAAGACATGGTGAAATCTCAACGCTGGGTTTATGTTATGTAATATCTTACATCCAAATGCAAAAAAAACAAATCATGTTTAAAAACCAATACGCTGGTTGTAAATGTCGTATTTGTTTAATAATAATTAATAATTTAATGTTGTTGAGTAATTTACAAAAATGTTAAATATTCATTTCATGTCTTTATATTGTAAGACAATAATGCTTGTTTACATGGTTCATATATTGGTGCTGTGATCAGCCCGGAAACCAATTTTTGTTACTTTGCGCTGCTACGGCAGATTTGATTAAGACTCTACACTGAAACGCATGGCTTAAGGTGTTTTAAGGATCTCTCGCTCATTACAAGCAGCCAATGAGGTATTTTTTCTTTATTTGTAACACATTTCTTTATATTTACACATTTATTTTTTCAATTATTCCATGTATAGTCATTAATGTAAGTAGATATGTTTTATTGTACGTATGTGCAACACTTCTCACGGCATGAAAGACAGGATGCGAGCAAATAAATGCTGGTTTTAAAAGGACACGATCCGTGTCTGTCGGAACAAAACTGTCGCCAACCTGGGATTCCCCACTTTCCAATTTCTATTACAACTTCCTGCTTGGGAGGTCGAGTGAGCTTTTTTTTCCCAGCATCTAATGATCACGACTGTCCACAACAGCTTTCAAATATAGCTTTTATCAGATCACAAGCTTCTTAAAACACTCTCACTCTTTATCCATGAACATACAGAAAAGTCATTTCAGCTGCTTAAGACCAGTAATTACAGGCTCTTTATGTCATATACAGCTAAACAGAGACTTCATTGTGGGTTTCTGTACTTGGTAACGCTGATGCAGGAAAAAAAATCCTGCAGTATTTCCCCTTCCCATCACAACAAAATACCCAGGTAGAAGAAGATAACACGTGCAATGATATTCATTGTGGTTAGAAAATAAAGCCAATAAAATGTACTGTCTGCGATGCCACCCAGTGTGTTTAACCAATGATATGCTGCATTGGGTAATGAAATATGTGGCAATGCAGGGTTCTGGAGTAAACAATACATTTTTAAAAGCAAAAAGTGTGTGTAAAGGTGCGAACAAAGCACCTAGAGATGCTCGATGTAAAGAGTTTGGGTTACAGTATATGTTAACCCTCCTGTTATGTTCATTTGTCAGGAACAGCAATGATGTTCTGGGTCAATTTGACCCAGTGCATGTTTAAT
>JAPQRQ010000005.1:937387-948205 GCA_037367365.1 Apogon talboti | reverse complement strand
TTCCCTCTATCCCCCCTCTCCTCCCTCCTCCCCTCGCGTTTCTTCCTGCTCCTCCTCGACAAGTCACGTGATTTGAGATTCAAGCGCTCTGCGGCGCGCGCCTCCCACTACAATATTGATTATTCAGAAGGGCGTGAACGCGCGCAGCTAGAAATAAAAACAGGATGGGACAGGAGGAGGTGAAACATGAGGCACAAGCAGTGAAAATGCGTATTTAATAGAATAACTAGAGAAAAATCTGACTTCTATTGTGTTGTTTTGTCTGATTCACACAGTATGAAACAGCCCACTGAGATGAACCATTTAAACACCTTTCCTGAAGATGACAGCAGCAGCTCCAACAGCAATGACTACCCCTACCAAGACAAGAAGGTCCCACTGGGAGGGTGAGGCTGGCTTCTCAGTGACTCACACCAAATGGCTTAACGAGTTAACCCTTTTCTCTCCTTCTTTTATGTCAAGTTATAAACTAAATCTAATTTATTCTCCTTTCTTTAAAGCCCATACACGGATATAGAGGCAGAAAGTCAGAACTTCCTCCCTGAACACAACCTGGGCAAGAAGAAGTATGAGACTGAATATGTAAGAGATGTTCTTTTTTCTGTTTTCTGCTTAGTGACTCAGTTTTTTATCCAGTTACTTCAGATTGTCTCTAACTGTCTCTTCTCCACAGCACCAGGGGAATGCCTCCTTTGGCATGTCCGTCTTCAACTTGGGCAATGCCATCATGGGCAGCGGCATCCTGGGTCTGTCCTATGCCATGGCTAACACTGGCATCGCACTCTTTGTGTAAGTTGACTCTTCTATGTACAGGAGTCTTTGTCACAGAATGAATGAGGAAAGGGTTGCAGTAGCAGTGCAGCAAAAAAAAAAACTTTTGGCTGAGGGGAACAGGAACAGGTGTAGTTTATCCTGTTGAATCAAGGTTGCGTTCATCATGTACCTCATTACTACAAGGACAGGTTCTCTGCCAATAGTGCTACAGTATGTGTTCATTCTGCAGCTGGCTCAACCCAAAGTAGATAACGTGAGGGTCAATTTACAAAATGCTCACCACAGTTTAAGTACTTCCTATCATGTTTGCTGTAGATAGCAGTGGAAAGAGTTGACTTTTTGTGGGGAAAAGAAAAAGTCATCTGCTGTGCAATTTATGGGGTGATGACAGCACCCCCTGTAGGTTCAAGATTGCAATTTTGTCTTCAATCAGAGCCTTTTCAGTAATATCTCACTTCCTACTGATTTCTCAAATGTCAAAGACATAAAGGAGCTGAAGGTTTTGCTTTCACACCGGCAGCGCCTATAGAAACACTGATCAGATTCATGTCAGTGAGATCCAACCTGCAGCCAGGAGCCCCCCAAAGACATGAGACACAAACACTTCACCACAGATATGTACTCCTGTTGCGCTGTGAGGCAGTCGGGCTTCAGGACTCCACCAAATGGTGGTTTTATGCATGTTTACAAACACGGGGAGTGGCAGGCGAAGCAGCTTAAGCTAATCCATTTGCATTTGGAGTTACATAAATGGAGAGGTAGCATACGCTTACACAGGTCATGAATAGAACTGGGTGTGGTTCACTGTCAACCAATCTGAGGCCTTTCTGTACAGGAAGTGAGAAAGCAGAAAAACCCAGCAAATGGAAGGATTTTGAAACACCGTCTGTCATCCCATTAGAATTATATTAAAAACCACCCTCTGCAGCAAACAAGCAGTTTCATCAGAGTAAACAGACATCTCCTCTAAGGTCATCTACAGCATATATTTGTAGAGTCACAGCACATAAAGGCGATAAGATAAAATTGATTATGACGTCTGAGGCGTGAAGGCGAACAGCCAGAGGCTCAGAGCAGCTGGCGGTCACATGCTGGTAGGAAACGCTGCTTCTGTAACTGCATGGGTCTCCAATAGCTTGGAGATTAATTTTCACCTGAGCTATTAATACTCGGGCACACGGTGCTAGCTCTGCAGCGTCCTGGGGGGCGTTAAGAGGATCCCATATAGGGAAACCTTTCATCCTGTTCAACACTGCTGATGCTTCAAGGTCTTTGCTGATCAGGCTGTCAAAATTTCAGAAACTGCAGGTTTTCTGTCTGAGTAAACACTACAGCAGATGTTTTTCTGTTTTTTCCAAATCAACCATAGAAAAAAGGTGCAGGCTTGGCTTTTTTTCTTTATGACTAGTTTCAATTGTTAAGATATGTAAGGCTTGAGCTGGAGATGCAGCAGAGAACCGTCTGACCTTCAAAGTCGCTGAATGTCAATGTTTGTTTACTGCAGTCAGGACAGAACATTGTCATTTAATTGGCCTTTAAAGTCCCACAATCAATAGTAATGTTCATGCTAAAGATGAGCACATGTACAAGTGAAGTGGAGCCATTTCCCCTTGTAAAATGTGTGTTATTGGGAGTTAATACACAGCTAAAGTTCCTCTGGTCTGTTTCTAGGATTCTCCTGGTGGCCGTTGCCATCTTCTCGTTGTATTCTGTCCATCTGCTGCTCAAAACCGCCAATGAAGGAGGTAAGTCAGACACAGTGTCCTGCATCAATCCATGCTTCTCGGCTGAAATGTTTTGAAACCTTAATCCAATTTTTCATCCCCCTCATTTAAAGGTGCCCTGGTTTACGAACAGCTCGGTTACAAAGCCTTTGGGATGCCAGGGAAACTCGCTGCTTCCTGCTCCATCACCATGCAGAACATCGGAGGTGAGGAACAGCCTAGGCTTCTACAGACTGGGGTTTTAAAGCAAAGGGACAGCTTTTAAATGGGTTACGCAACTATAATTGAACCTACCTTACTATAATTATGGCCCGTGTGTTTATTCCACAAGCAAAACAATGTTCCTCAGTGTCTGAATTAACCACACGGAAGAAAAAAGAAGGAAAAAGAGAAAACTTGGCTGGTGTTAGTGCTGAGGATGGAAACCAGTATGTGTTTGTGTTTTGGAATGTAGTACAGCTTCCAGTAAAAACTTGAGTCATTCTGGGAGAACGCGTCCAGATTTTTTCCCTCTAATGGAACCGCTCGGCCCCTCACCAAATATTAGACGTCACTATTTTAGTAGCAGAGTTCCTCTAAGGATCATGACTTGGCTTTTTGAAGGTAAAATATCCTAACATTTGATTTTGTCTTCACAGCTATGTCCAGCTACCTTTACATTGTAAAATATGAGCTGCCCATCGTCATCGACGCTTTTATGGGAGCCAGCAATGGGTGAGTATCCAATGTTTTAATAACAGGGAAAAACAGAACGATATGGCTGCACTGATGTATCCTACGGACTTGATTCTAATATTCAGTTCAGATTTATTTGTGAGAAATACAAAACAGGTAGGAAAAACATAGAGAAAGCTGTAAATGTCAATAGTAAAGACCAACACGATGACATGAGAGCTTGAAACAAATTAATGGTTTGTGCAAGTCAAATATCCCAGTTTGCAGATATCTCTGACATATGTAACTAGACTTCAAAAAAAGAAAAAGAAAAAACTTGGCTCCACAACCACAGCTCAGACTCATGTAAAGAACAATTGATTTAGTTTTGGTACTGATTCAGATGACATTTCTGGTTTTAAACTACTTAGATTGTCAACTGTCAATTGTCAACCTTTGAAGGATCAGCAGTTCAGTGCAAAGCTGGAAAGTAGAGAACTGTGTGCAATAAAAAAAAACAAAAAACAAAGATTTACCAATAGGACCACGCTTTAAATAAGATGTGGTGAAAGAGAGCTGGAAACCCTGGCAGAGGCCCTTGAGGTAAAGAGGCACATCAGGCAAAATGGTGACTGGTTTGTTTTTCAAGTGCCGCCTCGGAGAAGGTGAAGCAGCGCGTTTGTCCTTCTGTTGGAGGAGAGCGGGGATGGGAGGCCGAGGAGGGGGGTGGGCGTATGTTTTAGAAGAACGGACAGTGTTCGGCCTCTTCAGCTGGTCCTTCAAAGAGGCCTTTTAGGAGAGGGCAGCTGGTGCCGCATCGAGACGGAGCGCGGGATGAGCTCACTGAGACTGCATCAACTTTAAAAAATTGATGCAGTTTTCCTCCTCTGTGCTGCTTTGTTCCAATCTATTTCTGTGAGCGGTATAGTCATCCTGCAGAGGCCGGTTGGTGTCATCTGACGAGCAGATGTTCACAGAGCTTCAAAAGATGTGTCAGAGCTGGTGCAGAGAGGTTTGATCAAGCCTCGTGCCGCAGAGGATAAAAAAATTATTCAGATAGATAAATGTATCCGAAGCAGTTATTCTATTACAGCTGGTATCAATAAAAACAATAGCGGGCATGATCAAAGCTGATGTCATGACTAGAAAAAATATATATATATTTAAAATGTAGTAAAATGATTTGTGCATCCTGGAAACACCTCAATATAGTCTGTTTACCTGAGGTCCTAAATTGTCCTAGCTTATTGACATGTCTGTTCTTGCTGTTTTTCAGAGAATGGTACACTAACGGAGACTACCTGGTGTTGATTGTGACTGCAGTCATCATCCTGCCCCTCTCGCTGCTCAGGAACTTAGGTAAATATACGTCTGTGTTGTGAAATTAGTTACGTCTGTAGATGCAGTTACAACAGCGGTACCAGACGCTGTGTCCTCGGGGCTCAGTGGGAGGCGATAGAAACAGAAGCATCTCGCCAAACGCAATTACTCATGATTTTATTTTCCCCTCCGTCACAGGTTACCTTGGTTACACCAGTGGTCTGTCCCTCCTGTGCATGGTGTTCTTTCTGATTGTGGTGAGTGAGACCCATCCATTTCCTCATTCCACACACACACATGTATTTCCTGCACGCCCCTTTGACACACGAGTCTCGTCTGTTGTTCCAGATGAGTCTTATTCAGGGAACACATGACGTTTTTGTGGATCCCCACCTTTGCGCACACACGCACAACAACAACAGGATTTCCTTCACTGGGCAACACAATAAGTGAATGTCATAAAACACAGCAGCACAATAAAGTCTGGATAATTAAGCTGAAACATGGCTCCAGTATTGGAATTTAACAGTGGCATATTTAGGGTGTTGCCTGTTTTTTTTTAACACCATGATCTAATTTAGCTTATAAATGTAACTATGTCTGACAAAAATAACAGTATTATTTATTTTCTGCTCCTTCAGGTGATCATCAAGAAGTTCCAGATCCCCTGCCCTCTGCCTATTATAGATGAAGCTGTTATCAATGAGACTGTCAGCAAAGTGCTCAACACTTCGCTATCCCAACTCAACACCACCGCCGTGGACTACAGCGACGCCTGCACGCCCAAATACTTTGTGTTCAACTCTCAGGTGAAGCTCTTAGAGACGCTCCACAGTTAGGAAAGTGTTAAATGCTTCATGTTTGGGTGAATTTTAACCTGGCTCTTTTGTGTTCCTTCTCAGACTGTCTACGCTGTTCCCATCCTGACCTTCGCCTTCGTGTGTCACCCCGCCATCCTGCCCATGTATGAGGAGCTCAAAGAGTGAGTGTAGCCGACGCCCATTTCACCCTGTTCATACAAACTACAGCTGGGTTTCTATCTGCGTTATTTTATTTATGCTAAACTGTGTCTAAATGAAATGTCCTTTTTCCTAAACAGCCGTTCCCGCAGAAAGATGCAAGGTGTGGCCAATGTGTCCTTCCTGGCCATGTTCATCATGTACCTCCTGGCCGCCCTCTTTGGATATCTGACCTTCAACGGTGAGTCTCCACACATTTATTTTTCATTTTGGCTGCACCCTTGTGGAGCCATAATTATCCAAAACTATAAAAGGTTCTCCAGTCGTACCGGTGTGGGGTTACGAGCAGTCATCAGCCCAGACAAGAGTAGCCCTGATCAAATACTGACTAGGTCTCCACAATTGGCAAAACACTGCAAATACTCACAGCATGTTATGCAAGACTTGGGGAAAAAAAACACATATTGCACATGGCACTGATATACCAGTGTGTTTGTGTTCCTTTTGACATACCAGGAACATCAAAGTGTCTGTTGATAGAACATCAAACTAGACAGAGTCTGATAGTGGGCAAAGGCTTCCTGAACTGTTGAAACAGGGGAAAACCAAACATGGTTTACTGGAGTCGAGTAGAGATTGAGAAATCGGGTTCAAACTTGTTCTTGCTTGTTAGTGGATTTGGCAACTACGCCATAGATGGTGAGGCAAGACTTCACTCTGAGTGTTTTAGGCATATTCAGAGTGGCAGTGACGAACACATCCCTAAAAAAAATTTACACGTAAATGAGTCATTCGATTGTCTCTGAATCTGCACCTCAATAAATGAAGGAATGAAGATGTATTTGGTTATGTATGGTGAATTACATAACGCCCTGCTGCACAAAAAGACTATTTTCTCAGGAACATACCAGACTTAATATGTCGTAATGGGTTGGAAATGTAAAAGCAGTTGTTTTTTAGTTATCTAATTTCCCTAATGGACATGGGCTGAACAGAGGGTGTACTTGTGCACCCCTAAATGTCAAGTAGACAAAGAAAACTCCATCTAAGCTCTCCTAAGAAGGTTAAAACACTGCCTGGCATGTTTCCTCCTGTAAAGCCTCCAGTGAGCGTTCAGCTCTCTAACTCTGGCAGTTGAAAGGCCTTGGAGCCGTTACATGTGTTACCTGTCGGTGAGACCCAGGTCTGAACAGCCTCCACTGTCTTCTTCTTCTCTACAGTGCACGTGGAGCCTGAGCTGCTGCACACCTACTCCAAGATCTACAAGTTCGACGTGCTGCTGCTGATCGTCCGTCTGGCCGTGCTGACCGCTGTCACCCTCACCGTCCCGGTGGTGCTCTTCCCTGTAAGTGTCAATGACAGGAGCGTCAGATGTCATAGCCGTGGTAGGGTTCAGCAGCTCATGTAGAATAACGTCCTGTTCCGTCTGTCTCTGCACAGATCCGTACCTCTGTAAACCAGCTCCTGTGCGCCTCTAAGGAGTTCAGCTGGGTCCGCCACACCATCATCACTGTGGCTCTGCTGGTCGGCACCAACGCCCTGGTCATCTTGGTCCCCACCATCAGGGACATCTTCGGCTTTATCGGTGAGCGTCTATGTGTGTTACAGTATGAGAGTCACCCCCATCCCAAAGATTCAAAACTGAAATAGTCATGACTACAATGTTATTCTGTTTTTGTTCTCCTACAGGTGCCTCTGCTGCCGCCATGCTCATCTTCATCCTGCCCTCAGCTTTCTACATCAAACTGGTCAAGAAGGAGTCCATGAAGTCTGTGCAAAAGATCGGGGTAAGGAACCCTCTGTCATAGTAGACGTTTGTGTGATTAGCGTGGTGAGTTGAAGACGTGTGAACATGCTGTCAAATATAAATATACCATTTTTTTCCTCTTCAGGCCACTGCCTTCCTCCTGTGCGGCTTCCTGGTCATGATCGGCAGCATGAGTCTGATCATCCTGGACTGGATCCACAACGCCACCAACAGCCCAGACAGTCACGCCAACGGACACTAAGCTCTGTTTCTCCTGCAGCGTCCTGCTGGAGGAGAGGAAGCTCCGGTGCCGGACTCCTCACAAGCGCAACCAATGAAGATCTATTATAAAAGAAGAAAAACCACAAGAACTCACTTGATGCTTGCCTTTGACTTCTTGAGCAACAGACCATGCCATTCCAAGAGAATGTATCTGAACTTTGTACAGTATGCTGTTAGGCCACAAAGATGGTGTTTTACTTGTTTTCTCTTTTTACTGTAACTATTTTTCATTGTCATTTTTTGCTTGTTTTTACTCTTAATGTTTTTTTTGTTTTTTTTGTAGTTATGGTACAGCTGAAAACAAATATTTGAAGGTGCCTCAAAACTAAGACATCGTAGTGGTAGAGTTGAAAATGCAGCTTACGCTCAGGTATGTCGATTGGTATTTGAGTCGTGGCTGTGACCTCAGAGCTCAGCAACAACACGTTCCTGCTGAGAAACTATGGAAACTCTCAGTTTCATAAGAGGCGACAGACTTGAAAGTTTATCATCCTCAAGGACGATTAAGTTCCTTCCAAGATTTGTTTTATTGTTTTTACTTTGCCAAAAATGTATTTGTAAAGCATCTTTGTATATTGAAAAGCACTTACAGTTCAGCACACTCGTGGAAAAAAAAAATAGACTTGTCAGATTTCACAGGCGAGGTCTACCACACCGCCTATTCAGTATTCGTACCAAGGCTTTGTGACCTTCCATATAGTGTCAGCTTTCCTTGTAAAACATAGTGTAAGTCAACAGAACCTGCCTTTTCGAACCGACACTGGGAGCTGCAGAGTGTCTCACACTGTATCTTTCTAAACTGTATTTACTCTTTATAACCTGCTGAAGATCTTGTTGGAATGGCATGTGTGGCGACGACACTACTGCTTTGAGACCTGGAGGCTGCCGAGGCCTAAGTTCCACCTCCTCCCATCAGGGGTGGGGAGGAAACATTAAATTTTTTCTTTATGGGAGAATACTTTGAATTTGACCACATGCAGTGGTTATAATATACCTGTTAAACTTGCAAAAACAAATACCTAAAAACTAGAGGTCAGGTGTGCTCTTAATCACCGCAACCAAACATGTCAACAGAGAAAGCTAAGGAGAATGTCTGTCACAACAGTTTGAGTATTTTTACATACAGTTGCGCAGTTTTCTGCTTTTCAAATGTTTCATGTTAGAAACTTGAGAGCTCGACGGAGACTTGTTTCCCGTTGAGTCGTAAGGCTGTCATCTGATGGTACACTGTGCTTCCAACACTAACTTAACACATCACCAAACTGTTATTGTCCAACATCTATTTATGGAAGACCGTGAAATCAATGTAATTTAATCTATTTTACTATATTTATATAATATTGTATGTATATATATATGTATATATATCTATATTGAGTTCAACTGTATATACGCGTTGTTTTGTTTGGACTTCTTTTTTTTACAATGTATTGGAGCTGTAAAACAAAGGAAAAAACCCCAAGCTGGTGAATTTGTGATATTGAATTTGCTCCAATACATCGGAGCTTCAACTGTTCATCTCTGTGAAGACTGACTGAATTATTCTACTGTGATTCTGTGAAAACTGTGTTACATGTGAAAGCCACAGACACAGCAGTCTCTTCTCCTTTTTGGCCCCTGAACACAAAACCTTGATCATCTGAACATCATGTATGCACATCTTGGTTGGAGAGTATGTCAGCCATCTCTGAACCTCAGGAGCAAAGAGGGCTTTGCCCACCAGTGTTACACTCTTGTTTCAATGAAACACTATGTATATCCTGTAATTAATGTCCAATTAAAATAAAAGATAACGTCTAACTCGATGTGTGTTGATGCTCTTTGTGTAGAGTCAATTTGTTTTGTCTGTGAGCCACTATCAGGTGGATTTGTGCCACTTTCTTGTAACACTGAGGGAGTTAGATTAGTAAATGTCTCGTTAGGTGGTTGTGATAATAGTAGGCACCACTAGGGGGCATCAATAACCCCTAGGGAAAAGAGTCAGTTTTGCTGGACAAGGGTGCCCCCTGATGGTCACCAGAGGACAATGCAGCTCTGGGAAAAATTCGATTTACCCTTTTATTTCCACAGAAATATTTAACATTGTTTATTTGTAATTTACGTGATGCAACATGATCAAATATGCAGAGGTGATCTCTCTTCCAACATGCTGATTAAAACCATGGGTAAACAAGTCTCCCATTTTCTTAAAAATTCCACATATTGTCATTGTGGTTGACTACATCCAAGTTAAACAAGGGGAAACAAGGGAGTATTTATCATGAACCAGTAGTTTTTGAGTACAATGGTCCATGGACAAAGAATTACCACTGTAAACTCTTGACAAGTCCACATGGCCTTTCATTCCCAGTTTGTGGGCTGTGGCCCTTAGTTCTGCTTCCACAGCCCACACAGCAGCTGTTTGACCAACACCAGACACATTAGGCAGGTTTGGCAGAGTGAGTTAAAGCTGATTCAGAACAGGACAGGGATACTGTTGTAAATACAAGTGTCAGATGCCATGAATCATGACTCCAAATAGACAAAAAACATTGCTCATATTTTGGAGGCAGTCTCATGGATGTAATTAATTTCCAACTTTTCTTCACTGCCCCCTAGTGGTTACTATTCACACATACTAGTCTAGGTATAAAACCAACAGTCTGGTCCTGGATAAGGCTTATTATGTATTTTTAGAATGAAGGCTTTCATTTAATGCCTTTAAAACAATGCTTTGCTTGGATGAATTATAAAGCAATAGAAAGAAAGTAACATTTATGTCCCATCCATCCATCAGTTAAAATCTTTCAGACAGATATACAGAAAAACCACCATGAAGATAGAAAGAATACAAACGCATATTTCCTTCCTTCATGTGAATGTCTGACAAACCCCACACAGCACACATCAGGAAGCAGCTAATTTTATTTCACTACTCTCTGGATACTTTTTTAGTTCATCACATTGGCATGTCTTACACATTCAGGCAGGGGGTGGGTGGGGTAACTTCACCTGATCAGCCCACACCCTGAGACCTATGCTTACATTACACACACTCGCTGCTGATTGGCCATTGTATCTCTTCAACCAATCAGGGTCCTGATTACAATCACTCAACAGATTCCAGCCCATGTTTAAGCCATGGAGATTAATAAAGGCAACGCACTGTTTTGAAAACTAGGCTTTCATCTGAACCATTATATAATTTTTTTTTTTTTTTTAAAAAAGAACATTGACATTATGTAATTAATAAGCTATGCAGTCAGGATGCCATATAGGAGAAATTCATCGTACCAGCCGGCACCCTGGAGCAGGCTCTCCACTACATGAGCTGATGTCGTTCACAGAGCGTTGCATCTTGTAAGAGCTATCGGGGGGG
>JAPQRQ010000005.1:849009-914725 GCA_037367365.1 Apogon talboti | reverse complement strand
CTGGGTGTTCATCTGAACCATAAACTGGACTGGACTGACAACACCACTGCACTTTATAAAAAAGGTCAGAGCAGACTATCTGCTCAGGAGGCTGAGGTCCTTTGGGGTGTAGGGAGCACTCCTGAAGACCTTCTATGACTGTTGTGGCCTCTGCCATCTTCTACGGCGTGGTCTGCTGGGGGAGCATCACAGCAGCTGTCAGGAGGAGGCTGGACAAACTTATAAAGAAGGCCATCTCTGTCCTGGGATGTCCTCTGAAACCTGTGTGTGTGTGTGTGTGGGGGGTGACAGCCAAGGTGTCCTCCATGATGGACAAAAACTTCCACCCCCTCCAACACACACTCAGTGCACTAAGGAGCTCCATTTGTGACAAGTGTGTGAAGGAGAGGTATCACAGGTCTGTCCTTCCTGCAGCTATTAGGCTCCATAACAGAAACTGCTCCAAATAACCTGTGCAATAAATTCATATGTATAATCTGTACACATGTTTATATATATAATTATGTATGTAAATAGTATGTATATAGGTGTACATATAAATATCTCCCCTGTCCAACCCGTAATATATTCAACATGTACATAACAGCTGTAAATATCGTAATTTAATTTCTTTGTGATTTGCAAGTTACATTTCTAATTTCCTATTTTGTATCTATTCAGTGTATGGACTTAATGCTCTTTTTACTCTTGTGTGGGTTGTTTACTTCACTCTTTCTGTAAATTTGGAATTTCCCCTTGCAGGACTAGTAAAGGAATATCTTATCTTAGTGATACTACTTTATACTACTTAGTGATAGCTTAGTGATACTACTTAGTGATATTGCTTTTGGCTTCTTAATATTACCTGAATTAATATGTATTTTGCATCTTACTGCTGTAAATGTACATGTGTAACTTGCCTGTACTAAGATTGGGGCGCCTGCACACGTGGCGACCGACAGTAGGGGAGTTTGGCGTATGCCATCTCCTGTTACTGCAGATCAAATCTACCTACGGGTATTAATAAAGTCAACCTGAACCTGAACCTAAATGTTTTCAACTGACCGTATTTTAAATACTTTATTTACTCTCTGGCATTCTATTCTATAATATCACGTTTTTATCGACTGTCCTGTGTGAACCATGTCTCTAACTTGGTGATCTTAAAAAGAATATTCTCTATCCATAAACAAACACATAATCCTTGAGTTTACCACAAACATTCAAAATATTTTAAGAAACATGGTTTTCACTAAAAATGAAAATTATGAAAAATTGTAATCTGACAAGTGGCTAAAGCTGTCAAACGTAGTTGAGTAAAAAGCACAATATCTGCCTCTGAGATGCAGTGAGGTAGATGTATAAAAATGCAGGAAATGGAAAAAAATTACTAAAATGCAAGTACTTCAAATTTGTACTTCAGAAAATAGATTCCTCTGCTACTCACCCATATAAAAACATGAATATGTGGACTTCCTGATATCAGCATCGTTTGTTAAAGTGAGCTAGTGATTAATCATCAAATACAATTGTTTCTGTTTTCAGCAAATCTCTATAGAATCAAACCTTATTTTGTGGCTGTTAATTTAAGGAGTGGCTGTTAACAAAACAAACATACACAATACTATAACCGACAGCAGTAACAAGACTTCAGTTAAAGCCTCAACGCTGACTAAATATGACACCAAAGAGCCTTTTGATGAATGCAGAAAGCTCACTGTATTGTATGATTAAGCACAAAATATGTTTTAGGAACTGTGGGAAGTGGAGCGCTCAGCAAAGTCATTAACAATTCAATTATGTTGAAAGGAATGAACCAGAGGAAGAGGGTCCAGTGGTTAAACGGAACAAAAGAAAAGAGCTCGTCAGTAAATGGTGCTTGTTAGGTTCGATCAGACAAGAGGGCTGTTTGAAGTCCCAACTACCAACCATGAAAAGTGAGCACTGAATATTAAAAACATTGGCATCGGTTCAGACATCTTATTTAGAACAAAATACAGTCGTGATGAGTCTTTGAGAGGGAGGGCCCATCCTCTGCTGGCGTTTTCTACTATTAATGCTGCAGGTGCGTTGATAAAAGGGAAGAAAAGCAGATGAAGTTATGATGGAAAAAAAAAGTAAGCGTGAACCAAAGCAAAATGTTCAGTGTTTTATTTAAAAACTATAAACAGTCACCAAAGTAAATAAAGCCAATCTCTAACAGACTGTTAGGTCTATGTATAGTCACACATCCTACTGACACCGCAGAAATGAGGATGGTTGGGTCGCCCCGGTCAGATGCTAATAGGACAGGCAGTCATAAATGTTACACAACACACGGTAGAGGACAGTCTGAGGACGTGAGCCGGAATGTGGCATGGTATTAAGAATGAAAAAATAGTACAATAAAACTCCACACTATATTAAGATAGAAAAAAGTAGTGAAGAAAATATCATACCTGCACGTAAAGCAAAGAACACAGGAGAAAACCTGTATAAAAACTCCATGTATTTAAACCAATTTACAAATACAAAAAAATTTTGGTACGCGCACTGTGCCCGTACAATGACAAAACGCTTACAGTGGATATATGTTACTTGTGTGTGTGCGCGTGTTGAGGGGAGGGTGTGTGAGGGAAGAGGAAGGGAGAGAATACCTTCAATATTTTTTTTCTTCTACAAAATGACATGAGATATATTATTCCATACTCTTTCAGCCAGCAAAATGAGTTCTACAAGGTATTATACAAAAAATGTCACAGTTCCACAAAAAACTGTTTTAACCCCCTCCCTAAGCTTTACAGCATCAGTACCTTTGCAGAATTATTTACAGGTTTTTAAGTACATTCATCCACTGCTGAGTATAGAATCACATTAGATACAAGTGACCAGGGATCATAAAAAAAAGCAAAAACAAAACAAAAACAAAACAGAAAAAAACCTACTTTATTCAATCCTACCAAAGTAATGCTTCTATTACTCCACAGAGCAAGTTCTCCAGTGGCTGCATCGGCATGAAAGAGGATCTTCTTTATATATATTCACAACATATTTACAAGATTCTTTTTCATTAATTGTAATGGTATTCATTTCAATAATAAATAAGTGAAAATATATTGACTCAAGTAAGAAAACCAAGCTACCAATTTTCTAAAAGAAAAAAAAAAATTTCTCTGCGCCAGTTGCCAGCCGAGTCGTCCTCCACCCCACCCTGTGGGACATCTTTCACCTACAGTAGCCCCGCCCCCACCTCTCCACCCACCCGTACTCTTCAGTCAACCACCACTCACTCCAACCTGTATGGGACAAATAAGAAACAACGTAACAAAATGTGCTCCTGTTTGGGGTTTCGTAGGTGGAGTCCCTCAGGGAAGCAGTCTTTAAGAGCTCCCCCTGGTGGGCAGCTGGTGGAAGACCCCGTGGCAGTTTTTTGTGTGTGGATGGGAGAGGGCGGGGATTTAAACACAGGTTGGCCAGGAAGAAGGTGAGGATGACAGGGGGGTGGGCGTCAGGCGCGGCAGAAGAAGGTCTTCTTTCTGGTTCCTGTCCTCTGCCCCCCTGCAGACCCGCTACGGCTCACCGGTGGCTTTTTCCTCTCACCTCCGGAGAGGGACAGGTGGGGGGAAAGGTTGTAGAGGTTGTCCTTTTGGCGTTAAGCCTGGAGAGAGCGCTTCAGTTCATAAAGGCATTTGGCGAGCGTGGTGGAAACCTCCATGTTACTTAGCGCGAGCACAGACAGGTGCGCCTCGTGCTTCTTTACCAACCTGAGAGGTAAAGCCAGAAAGAAATCAAATTATTTCATTTTAATTTAAGATCTTCAGCTCATGGATCCTGAGAAACATTGCACAGACCAGACGCATCCTCACATCATTGCCATCACATGGTCACAGAAAGTTCTTACAAGTTCACAGAAAGCCCACATAACACTGTAAAGAGACTTACATGCGACCACAGTCAGAGTGCTTTGCAATGTTCTTTAACGTTAAGGCAGCAGTTAGTCGTATGTGTTTCGTCACTGGTCCCTCTTTCTCATCCTGAAAAAAAAGGAATGAAGAAACAAACTGAAAAGTTCCATTTTATTATTGTTGCTATTAGTCTTATTCTTCTTATATTGTTGTTATGTTATTAAAACATGTTTTACTGGCAAATACTAAACACTTCAATCTGCTTAATGATGAGAACTTAAACATGTGCAGTCGATACCAAAATATGAATGAACCTGAAATGGAGCAAACCCTGGGGTTTAAACCAGCTTTGAAAGGAGCTTATGACCAACCCTCTGCATTTTAGTCACAAGTCTGTGTGTGTGTGTGTGTGTGTGTATACAAGCTAGGGGAGAAATGTGTCCACAATCAGACTTTTACTCACAGTGAAGTCCCTGAAGACCAGGTTTCGAGAGCCTCTGCGTAGGGCCATGAGAGCTGCACTCGGATGATTGACAATTGCTTTTGGTGCTCGTGGTGCTGGAGCACTGCCTGCCGCTGGCGGAGTCCTGCACAACACATTAAACGCACACATACACACACAACACACATTAATGACTATTGTAAACCAAATCACAGTACTCAGCTGGAAACAAGTTTATCAATTATATTTGACCAAATTAAAGTCTCTCAACACTCTGACAGACATTCATGCTTCCCTGAAATTCTGATATTTAACATAGTCTTATTTTTTGTGGTTAACTTATATAAAGTACAGATTAAGAAGAAAAAAGGTTTACATACTGGGAAGAAGTCTGATTGGGACTCTGTGCCTGCTGCTCCTCCAGTTTCAGTCCCGCCAGCAAAGCCTCTCGAGAACAGTGCTTATCCTGGAAACAGAACAGTTTAAAAGTTTGGAAAAATCTCATACAGTGTTGTATATTCACAGTTGGTTTTTTTTGCTTATACAGTAATAATATTTATATAGAAAATGTAACTGTGAAAAACAAAAGTGTGTGCTGCTGTTGACCATGGTCCCAAGATAATGCCACTGTGGGGTGTTGAGAACGTACACTACAAACACATTCATGTCATGCTTTGATAGAACTAGGACATGAGGCTGCTGTTGTAGTTTGACACAAAGAAACTTCTGGGCCTTGTTTTTGCAACCCCATCACCTGTCAGTGTCACACAAGAAAAAACAGAATCTCACCTGTAGATGCGTGATGAAAGACAGTCTCTGCCGGGGAAAGGGTTCACATCCCTCCCATTGGCAATGGCCCCCATACACATCTTTCCCACCATGTTGCGTTGCTGCGTGGTAAAACACCTGAGATGGCGTTTCAAACCACCTGGAGGAGGAAACGTGGACAGATCAACAGAGGCTCTGCAAGTCAATCTTCTTTACATTAGGATCAGGAGACCACACAGTAGTGGGCAGATCTGCGGTTACATTAGTCAATACATGTAGTATTGACACGTTGACACATACCGTTTACAGGACTGCCACAGACACTTGAAGTTCTGCCCTGCTTTCCTGCTTTGCTCCGGTGGTGCTGCTGTGGGGGTTTGCTGCGTTAGGAGGTGAGGACTGTGGTTGCCCCCAGGCGAGGGCTGGGATACAGGAGGTGAGGATGGGGTAACAGTAGGCTGTGGAAAAAATTTTATGTTAGTACAAAGACTTAGAGGACTGGACAGCAGAAAATGCCATTTGCTGCACATACAATATAAACAACTACACAGTCTGACAGAACTTGTGAATAAGATGATAAAATGGCTATTACATTTTCCTTCACATTGTATTTAGTGGTGAACATCCACAACATGTCACTTGGTTGTATCGGAAGACCAAATGAGTCATATTTTGACAGTCAATCAAATGAAGCACACTGTGTACCTGGTGAATAAACAGATTTCTCTGGACTTGAGTATTGTTGGAATCATCTATTATAATCCAAGTACACAAGCCAGGAAAATATACAGCATAGGTCTGGTTGTTTTTATATACTTTAACAATTTATGCTATTGTCAAAAACCAAAATAAAAGAATTTTTAAAAAAGTTCAACAACAAAACAAACTCCAACATGTATTTGCCTTAAAATGCCCAAGTAGGTTGAATACAGTTTTGATTAATAATAAATGAGAGAATATAAAATCCTCATTACAGAGGTGTTGTAGGCTGAGATGTAACCTTGGCCGCTCTACTGGCAAAAGTTGTTCTCTCAGCTGCTTTGTTATAGGAGGTGGGTATCAGTGAGAGCCACATGGTCTTAACTGGACTCACCTTCTTAACCTCCATGACAAACACTAACCCATCGGCATATAAACAATGAGAGCAAGTGGAGATCAAACACTGAAAGTGACAAGATTCCACTAACACTGATATCTTGAAGGTTTTGATTAGATGCAAATGTCTGTTTCACAGTTTTCACCTGCTCTCTGTAGGTTAGACTGGATATGTGCAAGTCTTTATTCAGAGAGAAATTAAATGAGTAATTTAACAATCTAAATCCATGCTTTACCAAAATAATTATTTTCCATATTAATACAAGGTATAATTTACACAAATGCAAGAGTTTAAAACATTCAATATAACTTTATAAGGCTTCTGCTGCCAAGATGCATCCACAGTATAAGTTTGGTGCACATATGTCAATGCATTCTTAAGATAATGCGATTCCGTCACTGAAAGGACATGTCGCCATTTGACCTTGAAAAAGTAGGTCAAGTTGACCCATTTTCAATAGGTTTCTGCTCCATGCCTAGATGCATCCACAGTATAAATTTGGTGCAGATATGTCAATGCATTCTTCAGATAATGTGATTATATTGTTGAATGGACAGACAGACAAACATGACGGACATACAGACAAAATGATTACAATACCCCATCGTCTGAAGGGTAAAACACCATGTTTTGTTATTCTGTCATAAAAGGACCTTACAGACTATTTTGAGATTGGTACCTAATAAATAACAATAACTGAATAATTCTGAATGTAAACAATACATCTTTTTGATGAGATATTCCATATTGGAATATGATTCATGATTTACTGACAATGGTACTTACATTTCATTTTCAGTGCAAAAACTGGGTTCTGTACCAAAGAAACACATTATGTTTGGATAGTATGACTTGTAGTTGGGACAAAGCTTTTTGTTTTAATTGGAGCTTATGAGATTTCCATATTGCGCATTTTAACCGATTATTCAGCCCTCGCACATACATGACCTAGTAATTTATTTATTCCCCCTTGTCAATAAATAAATAAAAATTACCAGACTGACATTAACTATAAGGCATCACTGTGGATAAACGTTGCTTACTGTGAAACTAACCCTAATGTGACTCACCGTCGTGCCAGCTGCCTGTGTGGGTGTGCAGTTCCTCTGCTGAGCGGCGTTCTCTATTGCTACTTTGGCTACTGTGCTTGGGTCTGTTCCTGCTGGCACTGCCACCATGGTGGCACTACTGCCGGCGTTGTTGGGGTCACTGATGGTGATAATCCGCACCCCCACTTTATTAGGGATCCCCGATGACGCTGCCACCGTGCTGCGGTCCTCATTCTCAGCTGGCCTTTTTAGGCCTCGAGCCTCAGAGGTCACTCCATTTGCAGTTGAGACAGCAAGACTCTGGGAGTTAAGAGTAACAGTGGAGGGAAGGGAACAACTGGGGAGCAGTTGCTGTCTTAGCACAGGCACAGCGTGGCCCGGCCCCACAGGTCCATTAGTTAATTCCGAGGGAGGCCGTGTGCCTAACGCCTGGGGTCCATTGGCCAGGCGCTCAGCCTGCTGGGCTTTGGCAGTGTCCTGCTGGGGGGGAGGAGGACTAGGGAGAGGGGGATCTGAGCCATGAGTTTTCTCAGAGGGGTCCACCTCCCCATTCCCCAAGTACTGTTTGGAAGCAATGTGATTTGGAATGTTTTTGTTAAAATTGCCACCACTGTCACCCCGTTCAAAGTCACACACCCCGTTGACAAGAGTCTTTTTGGAGTCCGGATTTCCCTCGAGCGGGGTGTTTGTACCAGGGGAGAGGGCCTGCTTCCCATTAGCAGGGTGACTCTGTGTAGCAGGGCCATTAAGTGCCCCCTGGCTGTTCCCTGAGTGGTATGGAGGTAGATTAGACTCCATGCACTTCCGTCCATTTAGCAGCTTGGCACCTGCCCCAACTTCACCGTTACTTTTACCAATGGAAGAGTCACTCTCTGCCAAAGACGAGTTCTCCATCACCTCTATCTTTCTCTCATGGATGTGCAACCCCGTTGCGTCCTTGGCTTCCTCCTCCTTTTGACAAATGATCTTGTCTCCTCTGAGGGGGGCTGGCAGTGGTGGCGGTGGTGGTGGAGCCGCTGGGGTGTGCTGGGGCACTGTTCCAGTAGAAAATGGAGGAGGGGGTACACCTGGGGCCACAGCACCCTGGCTGACGGCAGCAACAGCAGCAGTAGAGGTGGTGAAGCCAGTATTGGGGACCACTGTGAACGTTACTTGTCCAGCTGCTGCGGGTCCCTGGATGATAGTAGCCGCCCCTGGGCTACTCGTAGAAATCAGCTGGCCTGGCACAAGCTGGACTGCCTGGAGGGCTGGGGCCCCTGGGGCAGGAAGCTGGCCAGGCACTAGCTGAACATTGAGCTGCTGAGGTTGAGGAGAGGGTCCCTGGGTGCTGTAGCCTGCCTGGTAAAGGACCTGTGGACTAGGGGCTATCGTGCTGTTCGGAGGAGGGACCTGTGGGGCGGGCAGGATTAACTTTCCTCCCGGTGTAGATGGCCCTCGCTTTGGAAGCAGTAGCTGTTTGATCAAGCTGGACTCAGTGGAGGTAGACTGGGGGGGAGGAGCTGGGGAAATAATTTGGAGCGACTGCTGCTGTTGCTGCCTTTTCAGGGACAGTGCATGGCTGACAGTTTGATTGGGCTGGACCTGCGTGTTGGAGTGGGATGATGGTGGACAGGGGCTGGAAGCAGCTCCAGGCTGCCCAGCTATCTGGATAGTCTGGGCAGTAGGAATAGTGGAGGGGTTGGCAAGAACAATCTGGTGTATGGCAGGGGTGTAGGCTGGGTTCTGCTGGGGGTTGGGACTGACTATGACTACACTTTGTGGCTGTTGTTGAGGCTGAGGCTGCTGGTTGGGAGGGGCTATCGTGGCTGCTGGTCCACCTGACTGGGTTGGCGCTGGTTTAGGGGCGATATTCTGAAAAGTGACACGTGACCCCTGGGAATTGGGCATGCCAGTGACACTGAGCCCCTGACCACCCCCCATCTGCATGGAAGAGGAAGAAGAGGATGCCAGTACAGTAGGGTCTACCTGGGGAGCTCCAACCTGAGGCCCAGACAAGGAAGGGGTTTGAGGCAGAGGTGAGTGCTGGGTGATTGGCGGGCACACACCTTGTACCCGGGCCGTGAGGATGTGGCCCTGTGGTACCTGCTGAAAAAGTGTGACGGGAGTTCCAGTGGGAAGCATGGAAGAGTGTTGTTGCTGTTGCTGAGCCGGAAGTGGTGCAGATGCATTCTGGGGGCTGTGGTTCTGTGTGGCTGCTGTGGGTGATGGAATCTGGACCACTGGACCAGGTCGAATCTGCTGCGGTTGTTGTGTTGCTGCCAATGTGTTTGGTGGTAACTGTGGGGGCACCAAGTGACGAGAAACAGTCGGGTGGTTTGTATGAGGAGATTCCTGTGCAGGCAAGGCCATGGATGGAGCACCACCACTGGTGCTCATACTGGGAACCTGGGCCCGGGAAAACTGTGGTCCATGACTGGGATGCCCTGGAGGTAATCCTGGTCACACATTTGCACAGAAAAAAGAAAGTAATTTAGAAGATTGAGATACTTTGACAGAAAACGGAAGAGATTGAAGATACTTTGTCATTTTGACAGCAGACTTAAGCAGTGAATGTAATCATGTCTGTTTACTTTTAATTAGTTCATGTTTACACACAACACCTTAACACACTAGTGCTTAATGTCCTATGCTCAATATCATACTGTACAGTTTCCTAGCAAGCTCCTCCAAATAATTTCTTTAACTTTGATCATTTATAAACACTTTTGCCTTTGTGAGTTCAGTCATCTTGTTACCACTGCTACAAATCTGCTCTCTGCAAGACAGCCAGCATGCTGCAACTTAGCATCACTTTTTTTCCCCTCATCTGCCCTTCAGCTTCCAACATTTGGACCTACTTGGTCCTACTAAACATATGCCTCTTTTACCAATTACACTGTACTGTGGTTACAGATTTCTGTGCTCTCACGGTGACAGTCCTTCTTATTATCAGTCCCAAAAAACATTAAATATAAACATGGCAACAAACTGCAAGACAAATTCTCATACAGGGAACACAGAATGCAACTAATTGAGCTACTGTCCATTTGCTACACATAATCCACAGTGATTTTTCCCCTACCTGGTGGTGGGGCTTGGGGGTCTCCAGGGGCTTCATGTCGAGCTACTGGAGGTACTGCAGGACTCTGCTGCTGGTAATACAGCTGGATGGGCAAGGGGATTGACCTTCGCTTTAGCCCTATCAGGAGAATCTGAACCTGGCCATTGGCCCTGGCCTCCTCTTGCCGCCGCATTGAGTGGTTAGGGAACACAGTCCTGTGGTGGCAGAGCACCCAAGTTAAAAATTACACAGTGATCAAAAAAGCAAGCAATGGTCAAGGCATTGGTACTACAACAGACCTGAAGATTTATTTATTCTGTTTAACATTTATTTGGTAATTTTCTGCCAAATTACAGATGCATGTAAACTCAAGATATGAATCTTTCAGTGCCTGTAGAACAGAAAAGTATCAGGAAGAGGAGGAACTGACCGCAGACACTTGAGGAATCCAGAGGAGTTTAAGATGTTGCTTCGTCCCATTTTACTGCATGTAGCCAGATATTCAGAGTACATTTCTGATCGAGATACAGAACCCTCAGAGTTTGTCTCAAAGTGTGCATTTAACCTGTTGTAAAAGCACAAATCAGAGAATGGTTATGCCAGTGAAAAGATGTTTTCATTAGAAGTTAACATACATATGTTCTCAAATGATGTTTCAAAATAAAACAACTTACCACTGCAGTGTAAATTTTTCTCCATCTAATTCCACAATACCAGGTGGTGGTTGATTGGGTTGAACAGGGACCCTCGTCACTGAAAAAATGAGAAAAACAAGAGCAACATGAAGCCTTAGTCTACACTGTTAATAGCCAAGCCCATACTGTCCACTAGATGTCAGCAAAATAATAACTTTGCAATAGTAGTCCTGCAACTACACTGACAGTACAGGAATGGCTGTAATTCCACCACAAGTCACCTGTTAACCTCACACACTGCCGCATTAGACAGTTAGGAAGAGAGGCGTGTGATAGACACTCACCAGGTGCTGGTGCTCCTTGCACAGCTGCAGGTACCTGCTCTACCAGCTGTGGTCGAACCTCAGCTGCCTGTTCAGTGTTGGCCTGATGCTCAATCAACCGCACTGCTGTTAGGGCGTCAGGTCCAAACGTATGAAGGTCAACTGATACTAACCGCACTAACAAGTCTGAGCAAAGTGAAAAGGGAAGAAAACATGGGGATCAGCGCAGAGCCTTGTCAAAACCTACATGTTACTGATGCGAAAAACACTAGGGTGACAAAATAATGACAGAGTTAGCATACTTCTACTAAGAACATGTGGCATTTTTTGTTTTGATTTGCTAAAGATGATTCTTACCTATGCTATGATCGACAGAGGCAATCTTGCTGCAGGGAACCTCTCCAAGCTGAGCCAATAGGTACAGCACTTCCAGGGAGGCCATGAGGAGCATGAGGTCAGGCAGGGTGAGGAGCATTATTACCTCCCTGTAAGAGTCCTGGTCCACATACTCGCAGATTAGCACACCGTTGTCTTCTGCCTTGCTGAGGTTGCCCAGAATTTCCATGGCTAGAGACACAAACAAACTCAATTTAATAGCTCATACTCATCATCAGTCCCAGCACAAGTATCTCACAAAACAACGTCACCAAGGCTAAATATTACTTGTGCAAACATGTTGACAGTGAAGACCCACCTCTCATTTTGAGGAACCTGTCTCTGGACATCAAGCATTTGGTGATTGTGTGAAAGATCAGATGAGTCGTCCGAAAGTCAACGGGATCCAGCTGGAGCTGCAAGTAGTAAGACAATGTATAGTCAATATCTGCTCTGTCCAGCAAGACAGCCGACAAAAAGTGCAGCTTTCATTACAAATATTTAAGTGGAAGAGACACACCTCTTTTATTGCATTAAATACGTAGGATGAAAGGTAGAGTTGCATAATTAACTGAATTGCAATCACTATAATGTAAGCTTTTGCAATTATATAACTGCAAATGGTTGCACAGGTCAAAGACTTAAAATGATGAGTAATCTGTGCACTTTACTTGATAACCAAGAAATACGCCACAATATCTACAAGACTTATCGACTAAATTCTGCAGCCCTGTCAGGGACAAGAGTTACACCAACTTGACTAAGGAATCAAAAACACATTTATTAATGATTTACAAGCTTTGTAATGATATACATGCAAGCAAAAAAGGGTGTTCTTTTAATTATAACGCTGCCAGGAGTATTTTTAATATGTACATTAGCTGATAATCAAGGTTTTGACGTATCATATCTATAAAATGTGTTAAGTGTCTAAGAAGCCAACCATCCATTTTAACATCAAAGGCTTAACTTATTGTATCAGGGACATTATACATGAGAGTTCTAAAAATAGGGTGCTGTTGGCTCATTTCCAAGTGGCTCGTATAAATATACAAGATATTAAAATTCACAAAGTGTTGTTCACACTGTGGCAGCAACATTCCCAACTAACATTCCTAACCATGCTTTTTTTTTTTTTTTTATAAACGTTGAGACTTCTTTTTTTGGAAAGCATGTCTGAGACTGCTAGAATATATATTTAACTTTGGTTCTAATATGTAAATCTATTTCTAAAAAAAACAGACCTGCTTGGAGGTGACACAACCACCATCTGGCAGCCATAGCGCTCATTCATTTGGTAACTGTAGCTACAGTTTTCAGCATTTCTAAACATACTGTACAACTGGTCTGTCCCAAATTAACTAAGATTGTATGTCTGACCTAATCTTTTATTTCTAATGTAAAGTAACTT
This sequence comes from Apogon talboti, assembly GCA_037367365.1. Taxonomy (NCBI): domain Eukaryota; kingdom Metazoa; phylum Chordata; class Actinopteri; order Kurtiformes; family Apogonidae; genus Apogon; species Apogon talboti. The sequence continues at coordinate 901,723 of JAPQRQ010000005.1, read as the reverse complement.
TGGAAAGTCATGACACTGCTCTTATTTATGGAAATCAGTCCAATTATTCTAGTAAATTTGTTACCAATGGCTATATCGTATCACAATGTAATCTCAATGGATGTCTAAATCGATGACATTATGCATCCTTCTGCAAGGCACAGAGGCATGCAGGAAATTTGCATGAAGGCAACACAAGTAAACACGGAGAGAGAGTGAATGTGATACAGAAGGCAAATTCTGAGGACTCCAACCAGTTAAGACAAAAAAAGGAACTCAGACCTCAAAGTTAACATGGTTTGACATCAACTAGAAAGTTGTACTTTACAAATCGTGCCACACACAAAACATAATGTTTATTATGATATATTACCACATTATATTTTGTTACACAGTTGACCAAAAACATGAACAAAAGGGACAGGAATAGGAAAATATGAATGAATATCTATGTCCAATACATAACTTAAAAAATTTCATTAAAAACAGGCCTTTCCATGTGGTCATTTTGTAAAATTGACTTACTGAAGTTACATAAAATATGCTATACTGTGACATTTAATGTTATATGCTTATGAACTTCTATAGATGAGACTTTGGTCATGTTGTACAGCCCTAAACATTGTAAATGAAATGACGTTTGAGTGGGTTTGTGGGTTTTCTAATAACATCGATCTGACACAATTCAGAAATGGCATTTTACTGTGTCACAGTTACCTATATTCATAAATAAATTTCCATTATCAGATAGTTTACACCATTTTTGAACTGACCCAAATCCATAAAATCTCTTATTTCCTCTTTTAAGTTGTATTTGTTACCGTATAACACCACATCCAAAACAATCACTTTGATAACTCACCTCAGCTGCCACGTTGCCTAACGTGTCAAGTCCGAGCTGTCGGAGTGAGATGAGGTTACAGTGGGCACAGAGCAAAAGGAAGCGCAGGCACGTTCGGTTGGCCGCCAGCAGCTTGACGTTGGCCTCCTCGAAGGAGAGGTTTCGTAGGATAACGGCAATCTGTAGCACCCGCTGGGCCTCCATGTCACCGATACCTGGGTTCCGCGGTGGATGAAAGAGACTCTGCCAGCGCCCCTCACCCGATGTATCATCTGCAGAGAGAACAGTGCAGCCTCAGAATCCCAGGAAAAGTGAGAGAGAATCGTGGGATCACATTACAGACAGCATCTGCTCAAAGACAATCATTCTGCATTTCTCAACTACAAGATGATTCGTGTAGTTTTTAATACAGCTTTTACCTGTTGATTAGAGACAACCTGTCAATAAACAGGTTTAGTTTTATACTAACAAACTCAAAGTCACTGTGAAACATTTGCAGACTTGAGTGGGTAAGAGCATTTAAGCTGTCAATAAATCCACCATGGGAAAATGTAGGAGTGAGGTGGCTTTTCCTTACTGTGTGTTTGTGTTTACCTTGTGCTGGGCTGCTCTTGTCCCAGATCAGCTCTCTGACTTCAGTGTCTTCCACCACCTCTTTCCAGAACTACAACAAATAAAGCAAATGTGTAAGTACAGTGTTTGAAAAGATATCATTAATTAAATCATCAAATAAAGCGACATTTAGTGAGTTAAGATACTTGATTTCTACGGGCTCCAGCTGTGATCAAATTAAATGTCTTTAACACACAAAAAGGGTGGTGATCATTTAATAGGAACAACTTTCAGAACATATAACAAGTAATCAGATGTATTTTACCCTGACAAAGTCCCGGGAGGTTTTCTCCTTCCAGTCCGTCCCAAATACCCCTGAAAAGCTGCCTAACGCTGCAAGAGAAAAGACAGGAAATTAGAGCTAGTTAGCAGAGTCACATGTTACTTGGCTTTGGCCTTGATAACTTATATTCAAGAGGACTGTATAAACAAACATGATTCCATAATGAAAAGGTGAGAAAAAGGCAGGAAACTGAGAAAATATTTGCACAGACTTCACCCTAGAATAATCACTTCACTTGTTGGCTGCAATTTAAAATGAAAATGAGTTTTCCCTAAATATAAATAAGTCAAATGTTGAGAAAAGTAACAACTGCTATGAAAGTAAGTGCCTTTTTCAACTGGAGCAGAAAAACTGATTTTGGCAGTTTCCACTAAAGCTCTTACTTGTGCAAAAGATAGTGAAATGTGTCCGAGCTATGCTTTCTGCGATTCTGTGTGCTGTTCAACATAAGCAGTTTAAATGTACAGTCAGAGTGAGGCTGGAAACGTACAGTCATCGAAGACACCGGCGTGAGCCAGCAGCAACGTGACCAGTTTGGGGTCCTTGTCCAACTGCATGGCATGCTTGCTCTCGTTGGATAGCAGAGTGCAAACATTAACAGCAAAGTCCACTTCATTGGGTAGGCCCGAAAGGAGAGACAGCACCAATTTGTTGTAGTCACATGGTGGAACGAAATCTGTAGAGAGCCCATAGCTTTGGCGAAGATAGTCTAGAAGAACAAAAGAAAAAGAAACAATAGTTGGATAGGGTTACTACACACTTAATGGCCAAAGTGGATGCTTGAATATAAATGTGGTGAAAAATCTCAGAAAAATGTCAGTTTGTCATAAATAACATGTGCATGGCATAAAACAACTGAACACACTTTTATCCACTTGTTCCAGCCTTAGAGTAACTACTGCAAAGATTTCCAACATACAATTCATTCACATGTGATGATGCAACAGTAACGTCTCAGTACATTTCTCCTCAAATGTCTTTCTATTTAAAAAAGACATAATGTAATAATGATAGGAAACTTCACATCATGTTTTCCTGTCAAAAACAACAAAGGAAAACCAAAGCCCTTAGCTGCTCAGGTCTGTTAATTCACATTAGTCCTTGTGCCTCCTGTTGCCTGTGCACACCTTTGGACGGTTTACCTCAGATTTATTTTCCTCTAACTGAGTTTAAGCAAACCAAATGGGGCATTAAGCTGTTCAGTGAAAGCTGTCTTTAGTTCAAATTAGTTTGATGAGCCGTGTCTTGTCTGACTGAGGAACATGAATGTTCTCTAACTTTTAATTGTGTTTGTCTCTGACTCAGTCAACCACCATGATTGGCTTTTTATAATTAAAAGACCTCTAATCCTAAACACTAGAGCCCTGTGAGAGAGAAGAATCATGCCTTGAATGTTAGTATTCAGCAGCTGTAAATGATACATGATCTGGTTTGTGAAAGTATCTCTTGGTTTTTGCCCACAAAGCCCAAAGTTTCCTTCCAGCCTACGGTTGATTTTCTACCATCAATCATTTGGTAGGCATAGGTGTCATTTTTCCGTGCAGTAGATGGCTCAATTTGAATCTTTGTAGACTGCTGCCTCTGTAAACCAATCATTATAGAGATCGTCCTGCGGAGGGAATTGGATTTCCATGCTGAAAAGGTTTGTGCAGGAAAATGTAATTCAGTCAAGTTGCCATTACAATAGCTCCATTCTAAAAGCTGCCTGTCTCAGCTCATCCTGCAACACCTGCACCAGCCAGCTCTGTGCAGAGGTGCAGGGGTCTGATTTACAACATGCCATTTGACATACAAGGCTTTACGAGCAGAGCAAATTAAAAAGTTGACGCAGGCCTGTGACCAGAACACGACGAGACAACAGGGCAGACCAAAGCTCAGTGAGAGATTTCAAGAGCAACTGTCAAATAATTAACCGTCACTGAACCTGCCGAGCCAACCTAGCACAAAATCAGCCTGCTTTACAGGAATATCTGTGGTCAGAAACAGGTCATTTTGTAAAGCCTTTTCAACTTTGGAGTGGGAGCAACACTGAATACTATAAGTATTTTACTCATTGGTAAATGAGAAATTAATGTATGTAATTGAAAAATAGTAAGATTTTTTAAAATGATTTTTTAATTGAAAAATGGTTGCAGCTTCCTGACACTATAATCACCATGGGTAAGTTTTCAAAAGCAAGTAACATCTTCATCTCTCATGACTTTTCCTAAAATGTGCTTATTAATCATCTAGTGACTTAAGAGGTGTGAGGGATGAAAAGTCAACATACTATAATCATTTATACCTACAACTACCATGGAATCATTTATACCTGTCACACAATCAGCTGTACACTGCTTTACTCATCATTTGCACCTCCCTGGTTGCCTAGAAACGCAGACAACTTGTGATGTACATCTAATTGGACGAAAATGAATTGAAATATTTTACCTTTTAGAGCCGTAATACAAATGAATCATTATTAGGGAACACTGATTCCTAGTTTCCATTTCTAAAACAACTGTAAAATGAATACCCTCTAACCTGAATTTCAAGACATTTATCATGTACTACTTATTTAAAGTAGTATGTGAAGACCAGCCAGCAGGTCTAGGAGGTATTAGAACGCTAGAGTTGCACCGATCCAATACTAGGATTGGATATTGGACCCGATATCAACATTTTAGCTGGACTGGGGTTCGGTAAAAGCAACCGATCTGTAAGACTGATCCTTCCCCTTTAAATTTTTCCGACACGGGCTACGTCATGCATGGCGAGAGTTGAGTGGAGTTGTTGCAAAAACAGGAGTCTGTGATTTGGAGGCATTTCAGCTCTGTTACTACCTCCAGAGGCGTTACAGAGCCGTGACAGAGGTGGGACCAAATGATCCCACCATTTCGTTTACACAGGCATCGCTCCGGAATACAGGTTAAATATTCCCGGAACAGAAGTGCTGTGTAAAAGGGGCTATGGTGAGGTATGTACGACACGGCTCGCACCCCCGCCTCCATCAGTGGCATGTGCCCCCTTCACATTCCCGATTGCCACCTCATATATGACTATCTGGAAACAGCCCCACTTACCACACCAGGTAAGGCTTGTAGCTTCTTAAATCATTAAAGATATCGGATCGGTATTGGGTATTGACAGATTCGCAAGGCCCCAGCATTGGTATCGGCATTGGAACTGAAAAAGTTGGATCGGTGCATCCCTATAAAACACTGGTGGTGTTAGAGGTAAATTAAAGGATTTAGGTTCTTTTTTATACCGTCAAGATCTGACAGTAAACAACACATAATCAAACACTTTATATTACTTGTTTACATTTACAGTTGCTGCCCTTCAGTGACTGAGGTGTGAGGTCCATTTCTTTTCTACACAAATAAGAAAAACTAAACAGAAAAAACCTAACACCACCGAGTTTACCAGAGTTAGTTGTTTAGGTTTCCCCTGTGGTCATGTTTTGGAGTCTATTAGCTCAGCAGGTGGCAGCCAGAGACAAAAGCCTAAAACTAAAAGGCTGTAGGCTCTAATCTAAACTGAGGTGGAAGGAAAACCAACTAGTGCTTCCTTCATCAATAACTGCTGTCAAGACGGTCAATTACCTCAAAGAGCAGCTCAGTGGTGAACACTCAAACTGTGGCATGCACTGTGTGTGAGCGAGGTTTGGGGTTATGATCTGTTCATTCATTTCATCAGGTATGCAAGAACTACAAAATTTTAAAAGTGAAAAATCGAATTTCCAATTCCTCTTATTCCCAAGCGTTCCAGCTCCCAGTAGCTCTATACTAGGCTGGACAAGTAAAAGAACTGTGGCCACAAAGCCAGTAACTGAGACCAGACATACTGTATTAAATCATTAAACCAGTTAGAACGTGTGGGAGAGGTAGTGTCCATCTATCTCACCAAAGCCACAGTGGAACAGATAAATGTAAGCTGTCTGGTTGTGGTGCTACCAAAGGATTTATTCAGTTTATCTATGTGAGAAATGCTACCAATAATTCAGTTTATAGTAATATATAGTGCAATTTGACCTTTTACCAATACCTGAGATTAACTTTTAAAGCCAAACATGTAGTGTCAACACCATCCAACACAAACAAGACAACAGACAAAAACATGCATTTTAGTGAATTCAGCTGGGTTCAAACTATTCAAAACATGTAAAATTACCCAAATACATAAAGTACAAGGGCAGTAAGCAGATGTGTAACAGGGCCAACACTGCACAGTAGCTGACTGCAGTCTCTGTAGCACTAAAACTACTAAACTTTGTTACTAGTGACATTTTCACGTTAATCTTCTGCATTAACTCTGTAAACAGCTGCCATGTTCCAAGTATAGTAGTTAGGGCAAATTAGTCTGAGTAAGTTTTCCAAAGATGTAAAAAAAAAAAAAAAAAGAAAAGGCTTAAATTGCAAAGTTGAAATGATTCCTCCGTGCTGTTGCTCAAAGGCCAACATCAGACATGTGCTGCGCAGAGCATCCCAGTAACTGCACAGATTGCGATGGCTTGCAACAGTCCAGCAGCACAGAGACCAAGATAGAATTTTTCTGGCAATTTTGCCCAGCTCTAAAACAGGTGTATTTTATTGTTTGTAGTGATTCTTCATAAAGTCTGTCAGTGCTGTACTCTGTTGGTGATCAGTTTGTCCACCTTAACCTGCAGAGTTTAGTTTGCATATAATTAGTTTTTCTGCTACTGAAAAAATACTAATTCTGACTCACGAGTCTAACTCAGAGCTGCTGGCTACAGGCGCTCAACTGAGCAGCAAGGTTTGGTCTGGTTTTACAAAGATAATTTGCTAAAGCAATGGGAGAAAACCCAACATCAAATAGTTTTAATGTTATTCTGAGAAGTGTAGATTCATTATGAAACTGTGGTGACACATGACAGATATTGGTAAATCAACATATCCAGTGCACTTCACACTTGAGCTAAATCAGACATTACCACAGGGTACATTTCTTCAACATGCCAACTGAACTACAAGATATCAACAAATTATCAATAAAGCCCTGGGCTGAACAATTGATTAAAAAATTTTAAAAATTGCAAAATGTAATATGTTTCATGAGAGGAATACCTAGAAATGGTAGGAGCTGTATTTTTTTCAACCCTGAAGATATTTAAAATACTTGAGAAATGAATCTAAAATGTTTCACCTTGCATCAAGCCAATTTGTCAACATAGAAAAAAAAAAAAACATTGAGAACTTCATTTGGTTCTCACAATAGGTTTTGAGTGTAAAAGGTTAGCCTTGGTTGATTTTGTGAGGACATTAAATCTGAAATACAACATGATTCCATTTTTATTATGGCGACGCAGCCTACCTGGGCTTGAAATTATTCAGCATTTCTGTTTGTGTAGGCAAATTCTAAATAAGATGGTATGAGCTGGCAGATTTATTTAAAAAGGCAACAATGACTGCAAACACGCACTGCATAGCCTTGGTTCAAAACAGAAGAACCCAGCAAGGTAAAAACTGAATTAAATGAGTCACAGAGTAATAAAAGATAAATGTGAAGTATAATAAGCTGGCTCATAAACTGGACACCTAGAAGAAAGCTCAGATGTGGCAGGAATTCTCAGCCTGAATCCTAGTCTTTAAAAGTTCTATTAAAGGTGGGAGTCAACACTGTCACGTTCAATAGTTCAAGAGAACCCACATTATGAAATTAGAAGTAAAATCACCATGGAAATCATAGCATCAGGTGGAATTAACCAGCAACAACTTCAAGCAAAATGCATGCCAGTGAACAGAGCAGTCAAAATGAAAAGGAAAACACAAGAGACATGCAAAAGATTAAACAATTTCTTATTGAGATGACATGGCAAATGCAAGAAAATAATCAGAGAGTAGTTTGAGTTTCTTGTTTCTATATAAAATCCACAGTGCATTTCCTAAAAGCTGCCATGAAAGCATTTCCAAAGCAGAACAATTTGTCAGACTCATTCTCAAACTGTGGGCCAGTTTTCCAAGCATCTAACATATAATGATGATCTGCTGCGCACACACCTGCATGAGGATTAAATGTTTGAGTGTGGATGAAAGCAACAGGGGGATAGGACGAAGTTGGAAGAGCAAATGAGAAAGAGTGACAAAGCAACAAAGTATGCAAAGAAAAATTGCATCCTCCCAACTGATACTGAAGCAACCGAGGCTCAAAAACAAAAAGTGAATTTGTGAGCACATATTTGAAGAGGAAGAAAATGAAGTGAGAAGCAGACTTAGTCTGTGCCTACCTGATACAATGTGTTGCTGGTAGTTATAAGAGGAGGGAATTGCACCAATTGGAAGAGAGGCTTTGGGATTCCCCGGCTGCGATTCCTCATCATCCTCGCCGAAGTGGTGGACTTTCTCATACTTCTCCAAGTATCTGCAGGAGGAAAATAAAAAATGAAGTCAAACAGTCGGGCAATTTGCCAAGGCTTGCTTGGTGTGGATTAGGTCATGACTGTGCTGTATTTTACAACTAAAACCTGAGATATTATGGTTTGTTTTAAATACATGCTGACATTTTCCTTCAGGTACTGAAGATGACAAATCATTCATTTATGTGGGATACACTAAAGGTAAGAATCAGGACCAACAGTTACTCTGATGGAGTCATTAATGCCGTTCACTTTTCTGACACTTGTAACTCTGAATGACAGGTCTAATTTATGGTTTGTTCAGCTCATGCTAATATGTAGGTTGCAGGAATATACTTGCAGGTATCCTTGTATTTTTCACTGTTTAAAATTACTGTTGTTCGGGGAGAGGAAACCTGAAACCTCCCTAATCTGATCTTTTAAATAGCTTGTCTAGAAAAGAAATGTTTGAACAAAACAACAGTAAATAAAACAGAGGAAAGTAGTTTTACTTTGTATCATCCATGGACTGTTCGACAAGAGCAGAGGAAGAAATGAGGAGAGACATGAAAATAAAGAGTCAGGTTGGAATTTGCGCAGTCTGCTGTCAGTCCAAAAGAAAGACATTTTAATGATGCAATCTAAACCCAGTCAAAGTAGAAACACAAGTCTATAGTATGAGCAGTGTATAGACACTACAGACCTGTGGTTGGCCAGATCACCAAGGGGAGATCCCACGGTACTTCCTATACTGTCAGTCAAGTCTCACAAGCGCCAACATACCACTCCAACAAGCAGAAACTCAAGATCTTCATATTAATTCAAGACAGCATATGCACGGATCTACTTCCACTAGGTACTCACACAAATGACCTGAATGAACAGTGCTTCTACCCTTTTATTACTGCTCATAATCATTGTTTACAAGTTCTACTGTAAAATATAAAACCAAGATTTGGGGTGATTTTACAGTTATAATGAACACTTCCCCTAAACTGCAGTCAAGTATGATCCACTTGGTATCAGGGTTGTAATGATGTCATGGTGTAACGATTAATCGCAATTTAAAATGGCACGGTTAATTAATCGTCAAGGCGGCTCATAAAGTACAGTAGATGAAGAGCGGAACCAAAAACACGCCAATATGCACTTCCCGCACAGAATGAATGCAACGTTACACAAGCGCTGCATTCAACATTACACAAGTGAAAATGGCAGAGAAGAAACCAGCTGACCGTCTGTCTCAGGACACATTTCTGAATTGTCTTGAATGTAAATATATTTTTGAGGTGAGCTCACTTTCATTTCCATTGAGTTTACGTTCACTAACGTCATCTATGCACTTTCAGGCTAACATTGGCCAACCCATTCACAACAATCTGGCTGCATAGCTTTGGTAGAGTAAGGCCATTCTTCTCCAGCAGTTCAGACTGTCATACAAGCTTCAGGAGGTTTCACTTGTGAATTGATGCAGTAAACACGCTCTGGTTGATCACAAAGCAAACTGCATAAAATAGTCTGATGCACCTGTAGAGGCTACAGCCCACATTCCAACAGGTAATTACAGTTCACCTGTTGTAAAATGAATTTGCGCAAAAAAATAATCGTAGTAATCGTGAAACCGCAATTATTTCTCTGACAATAATCATGGCACCAAACTCTCTAATCGTTACATCTCTACTTGGTATGAGACGTGCATAGTGGACGTACTGCCTCTCATTCATACACTCGCAGCATCATAAAATTAAATGAATGAGGAACAGTTTCACAGTTAATCTGGACTCACAATAAAAACAGAGGCTTTATTCCAGTGTTTAAAAACTCAACATTCAGTAATTTTGCATATTTTAGAAGTTGCCAATACTGTGATTAATGTCAGTGTACAACAGCAGCTGACAAGTGAAGTGGCTGAAACAAACAGCTGTGCGTCCATATGAAGAGAGTCACTCATCTGATAAGTCTACTATGAGTCTACATTAGATTTGGAAAAAAAAAAAAAAGATATTCTCCATTGGCATGCAGGTACTGATTTAGGATTTCTTGATTTTGATAAATGCCTCCTAATACTGTGGTGAAACGTGTCAGACAAACAAAGTGCACACATCAAAATACCTCAGTAGTGATAGTGTGGTGAACTCTGCCTGTGTGGCCGTGAGTCACCATGCAAGCGAGCGCCTGTTTCTGAATGAGGCCCCGCTTGTTCATCGTGGCCAAGGTAATCCCCCGTCCGCTGGCTGCCGGGTGACACGCTGGACTATAAATACACTCAACCTTCATTTGTAGAGAGAGAAGCGTGAGATAGAGCAGGAGGGATAGGCCCCACTCCTGACTGCAGCGTCATCAACCGCTGTCTGGGCACGAGCAGAAAAAGGCTGTGGGTAGAGACAGGGGGTGGCGGAGGGGGAGTTGACTGCAGCTGCTCGTGTCTGCACTTCCCTTTTTCATACAAGCGGGATTAGAGGAACATCAGTCCCCTCCCATTTGAGTAGCATGCAACAATAAACCACCAGAAACCACCGGGCTTTCATCATGACAGCCGTTTAGGGAAATGTGTGTGGTGTCACCTAAATATTTTCTTTCCCCCCCAAATGCTACAAGTGCAGGGGTGAGGTGAGGTGGGGGTGAATATGAACACTTGCAGCTGCAAACGGTCACTCTCAATACAACGGTTTTATTTACAGTCATCTGGATCACACAAGTGTACATACTCCTGGCTTCAATCATTTTCAGCTGCCTGGCTGCCCAAATACCCTGGGTATATCAGGAGTGTAGGAGTTGATTGCCCCCTGCTGGACATGGACTTTGATGTGCAAGTGCAACCACTTGACCCCTATTATCTGTGTTAACTATCCATAATTTACCTTACTTGCGAGTTTACAAATGCCACCACAATCCACACATGCAAGTACAAGGTCCCACGCCACACTCCTTTGACTACATATTTAATTTTTTTCTTTTTTTAAAAAAAGGAAGCAATGTTGATGATATTGCCGTATAAATTTAATTTAAGTTCTGTTTTTACTATGTTGCAGTTCAGTTTATCCTCCAACTCTTTTATATGTTGTACATCAAGTACTGCATTATTCTTTGGGGTAGAGTAAACCATACATAATCAAAAAACTTTGTGTGTGTGTACGCATACAGTATATAATTTTTTCTCATGGCACTCAGCTCGAATTCATCCTTTCTAACTGGTAAGTCTCAGTGTCATGGTAACGTTCTGGTTTGCAGTGGTCCCTGGGTTCACGCTCGCTAGGCCTTTTTTCCCCCCACACAGGTACCCACCACAAACAAAGATTCAATTTCACTGTCGAGGAAAAGGTCTCATTACTGGAGGTCAAACCTTGTGCATCTTGGGAGACAGTGGTGAGGGTTGGTAATGGCCTTTTCTAAATGGTACGCTTTCCTTGGTCTAAGTCATATTTTGTGAGTTTTCTTTTCAACAGTGTAAAGATACACCATGGTCTTGGCAATAAATCGCTAAGCTATGTTCCACCTTAGTCTACCATGTCCATTTTACATTTTTTTAAGTGAAAGAAAAAGCCCCTCTCTGTTCTCACCGCCACTTTTTCTCCCAAATATCAATCCTGCCTCTCAGTGCTGCTTTGAAGTGCTTACTCTGTGTCTTCACTGTCACTATGACTGCATGGTCAGAAGAAATAAAAAGTTGATCCCTGGCTGTGCAGCTGCTGTTCATTTGTGAGAAATGGATTTCACCTTTTCTGTCACTCTGTCATTCATCATAAATTGGGAAAGGGGGGTTTCCACGGGGTGAGGATCAAAATTGTTTTTCTTTTTCTGTATAAAATTATTAGATAACATTAGGGACAGTAGAAAAATTAGGCTGTTTTCACTCTAAAATGTGTGACAGTCATATATTATCCAAACCATCAGAAGACTGAGACATTTGCTAAATAAACTTACCAAGTAAAGTAGTTTTATTTCTGAGATCCGCAGCCTGTGTGACACTCATTAAAAGTTACTAGTGGCTTAACAAATAACCAGAGTTTCTCCGCTGTCAAGTCCAAAGCAGATCTGCCCGTCTGCTGGTTAGCAAAGAGACTGAGGGAAGCAGATTATGCTATCAGTGGTGGCCAACACTGCTGGAGGGCAGGTCAAATTACAGAGAGGCTAAAAACACAAAGTCTCAACAGCCTTCAGGTGTTATCTATGACAGTAACTATCCACTACCAGACTTTTTTTTTTTTTTTTTTTTAAATCAGTAACTGCACAAGCTCAAAAAGCAGAAATAGTCCATGTCAAGTCTTATCAGCAACTCATATGAGGCAGGAGGAACATATAAAAAAAAAACACACAGCTAACATAAGCCAGATCAAAGGCCACTTCATCCAGATGTTTCAACTGAGCAGGAGAATCTATCGACATAAAGTCAGCAGAGTAGGACCAACAAGCATGATGGGAACCAGAATAATCTTATTACCAGGTGTGAAAATAAACACATGCCAAGCAGAGAAAGCCAGAAAAATGTGGGGCTGTTTATTGTTCCTTTAAAGTAAAAACAGTGTTAACAGACTATGCTTCATAAAGCTTTTTTACATAATTAACTGACAAAATTAAAAGCGCCTTAATTGAAGAAAAATGAACGTTCAAGGCTGAAACAATATACTACTAAAACCCATCACTGCAGATTCTCTGCATCAAAACTATGATTAATCCAAAAATTGTAGCCAGGTTTATTGATGATAAATACCACTATGAGTGTATATTCAGGGGGCAAACCCACTAAGACTGTACACTTACAATCTGGCTTAACCCAACATGATTAAGGTATACAGGGGATTTGGTTTGTTTGTATTTCTTGAAACCATTCAATCACATTGGGCAATGATGAACCAAAGACAAAGCAATGTTGCCTTTGTCAATAGTTTCAGAGGAAAATATTGTGTTGGAATATTTGCATGTAAGGAGGCCAGTAGCCCTGGCATTCAAATGGATAAACTCTCAAAAAAGAAAAAAGGAAACCTGGCAGATGTGCCTTATTAATAGAATTTCCACATATCATTGCAGCACAGAGGTTGCCGTTGTAATTTCATGTCATGAGGGCAACTTGAAAACAGTAAGTGGCAGATAACAGAAGGGGAGGAGACTGGAAGGACCGACTTAAACACTGACCCAATCGCAGTCTTATTCCTACAGACCATTTCCTGTGATCCAGACAATCTAGAATGTAATAGAGCACTCAAATACCACACAATCCAACACCACTGACTACAAATAGCACTTCAGTACCTTAATACATAAATGCATAAGTTAATAAACACATTGACTTTCATTGTTCTACCCCAATCTTATTACAGTTCAGTCCATTAGGTTCAGATATAACTAAGTCTCATGACAGGTCTCCTGATGTACTGCTCCACAATACAGGTGGCATATAAGATTCTGTTCCTCGCTGTCTAAATGGTTTCCTTTCATTTAATGCCAGTAAAAATGTTTAGAACATGATGACCTTCCCTAAAGGAAAACCTTTTAAGGGTTATAATAGTCTGTATGACTTCCTTTGTTAATTGCCCTTTTCTCATCATTTAGATAGCAATATATTATTGACCATATTGGAATACTGTCTAAATAATTCTTCTAAAGGTGTAGTATCACCATAAGTAAACCTACTTTTATGCAGACACGGGGGTTTGTAACTAATCTGCAAAAGTTAAGACACAAGTAGGAACTGTTTGCAACAACTTTAAGGCTTCATTTACTTGCACTGCTGCAGAAAAATTGTTTGATATAAAACCAGTACTTGGTCCCTGAAAATGACTTCTGTCAATAACCACACCTTTGTCCATTTCTAGGTCATATGCTGAAAGTGAATTGCTTAAATTTCAATTAAACTAAGAAAAGAGGTGCACTAAAATTTTTGACCAGCAGAGGTACATCATGCTCAAATTCACATGACAACTTCACCACTGTCTAATTACTAAGGTCATGAGAAGTTTGTGTACTTCAAGTAGTGTTAAAACCAAGAAACTGTGGACAAGCCCATGGTTACCCCTCTTGGTGTGAATAAAATGTGAAAATTCAAATACTGCAGTGAGTAAAGCGGTGAATCTGATTCTGAACATAAACAGCATTACAAACAGCTATGGTGACAGATGAAAAGTGTGCAGTAATCATTTTGCTGTGCAAGAAGCAGCGACTTTTAACTCTAAAAAAGAAACACTACATGGCAGTGGTTGATTCAGCAGTAAAAGGCATATGTAAGTGCTGCTTTCTTTCTCTATTATCACTGTGGACTGTAAATACGGGCCTTGGCAACAAAGCCAAAAGCCTAATTTGCTCATAATGTACCATAGGTCAAAAGGTGAAATCTGATCTTTACTTGGCTGCTCCACTCCTGACACTACAAATACATTTAGTAGATCACATCCACATGTGCTCACCAAATCAAAATCTGGCTTAATCATGTCATGTGATACTGGAAGAATATTATTCCTCACATCAAGATGCCATTGGAGATGAAACAAACCCTTCAGCTATTAACAAGGTGCCACAGTGGATTGAGGGAGTACTTCCTAGATGTCACTGCCTCCTGGGCCTGATTTGCTCCCAATAGGTATGCGGTGAAGAGGGCAAATAAAAGTTGACCCCAGGGCATATATCACCCAACTTGGCTTCTGTGTACAGTATGCTGTAACAACACAAGCACCCTTATTTCAAAACAGCTTTCTTTCACAATAAAATTACAGTTCGACTTCATGCAAACACAATGTTTGATAAGAAAAAATAGGATGCCACTACCCCATGAGCGATGAGACCAAATACTGTCACAAATTATATGAAGCTGTTAATATAAACAAACACCAAAGTATCACTTGGAAAGAAAAATAAACAAACCAGTCTAATCAGGAAAACTTGACGACTTTAGCCTGCCTAACGCAATCCAAGGAATCAAAGAGCAGAATATATGCAACAATCTGATATATCCATGTTCATAACATTAAATAAGGCCTTTATAACAACAATTCTATGTAACAGCTTCTCACGGCTTATTTCACTAATCAATAAGTCTTTCAGTTTCTTTCCTATACATTTCTCCAACATGTTTGGATCTTTTACTACACTCTTGCTAATGAAGCAAACTGGAAACAGAGCTGCGTTTTGACCGTACAGTGCCCTTTAGTGTGTCAGTGTGATGTGATGCCACTGCTTTGATCCAGAGTGTGAATCCTTCCGCCCCCAAAGCTGAAACAGAATCAGCACGATTGGTAAGACTCAAGTCAAAGGAGCGCTTCAACAAGTTGAAAATGAGCTCAAAAATGGTTCTGGCAAGTGTCACCACTTATTACTGAGTGACATTCAGATATCAAATAGACAGGAGCAGGAGCTGGCAGTGGACTTCACTGCTGCTTATTACTCTACTCTGAGTGGGAAGTGCTGACCAGAGCCGCATCATGATCATCCAATTCATTCACACACAGAGAGCAGGAAAACTCCGTCAACAGACAGAGTATCCTTGAGCAGCACAGACACGTGTTTGATTCCTGCAGCGGCACTGTGGCCTTCACTCCTACCTGTAAACTCATTTAAAGGCATATTGTTCACTCACAACTTGAAGATATTTGTGTTGAAGGCAACAAAAGCCTGGACAAAAAACTGGTAAGAATTACATTATAATATTACTGTAAACATATCTTACTACACACACAAGTTGTCACAATGCGGCTTTAAAATGCCTCATTAGTCAGTGGTTACAGATGACCATTCAACTGTATAATGAAGATTAACACCTGATATCAGAAGGCATACTTCCTGCTCGAGTGTCCTTGAGCAAAAGACTAAATTTGAACCAGATCCAGCAAACACACATCTACTAAGTAACTGACAATGACCTCTGTCCTCCCTGGATAAAGGAAAAATTACATTTCCCAAAGAGTGTACAAAATACATTAATCAACCACTTTTGTGTTGAAGAACTGGTCAATGAAAAGAAAATTATTTTTCTGTTTTCCTCTAGTCTTGGATTGATCGAACTCTGTCAGCAGAAAAGCATGAGGGAGGAGAGGGTAGTCTCTTTATCATCAGCCTTGGAGGCAGCAGCTGGCTAGACTTGTCTTGATTCAACTGCCATCCACTACGCTGAGCTGCCTTAGGTAAACTTTACAATGCATTTCCAAGTACTGTCATGATACGAGTGTGATATTTAGTTTGTTGGTTGGCAAATTGTTTGCTCCAAGTCACATTTGGCTTTCAATAATATTTTCACAGATTATAATTACAATAACTCTGAAGGTTAAGGTGGCATAAGTCAAGCTTCCTTCCTTGTTTTAGTAATTCTCTGAAGCACATGTAAATATATTTATAAAACCTAACCTCTTAGACACTCTTATTGTGTCTTCTATAGAACATGGTATAAGAATTCTGATGTTCATAAACAACTACTAGCTGAAGATAAAAATGAATAGTGTATGACAGCTTTTTAGAGGTTCAGAAAAATAAAAAAAAATCAGATGTCAAGATGACTCTGTGAATTTGTAATTTACTGGGTATACAACACTATTTTCTCATATTAATAAGGTTGCACTAACCCAACACACTTGGCACTTTTGCCACTTTCACAGAACAGACTAACCTAAATCACTCCTGTGAACTTCACCTGACCTTCCAAGCAGACAATTACACTCAATTACACAACCTCTTGCTCTAAGAAAAAGAACTATATTATTCTGTGCAGCACACAGATATGGAGCCATTAAACAATGTTTGTTTGTGGCCAACATAGTAGGAACTTTAACTTGAGCAGCACCATACTGCATGATGAAATGTGCCTAAGGTCTTTCTCCCTGCAGCCAATGCTGGTGGTTATTTGTAGCTGTTTAAGCACCTACAAGTCTCATCAGTTGTGTACAGTTATCAAATTAGCTGCTATTCTTACAATGTCTTGGATCAAAAGCAGGCTTGATACAAATGTACAGATAATTAGCTGCTGTCTATTATATCAACCAGTAACCTGCAGTTGCCGGTTAAATATCCATGAGAAGCTACAAGCACTTCTCTGCTACAGAGGTGTAATTCCCTACAGACAGGTGCCAGTGATGGAAACAATCGCTGAGGAAAGAAAAAGGAGTGCAACATCGAAACCACAAATGCCAGCTGCTGGGGAGAGCTGCTTGTACACAAGGCTCCCATCACTCGCAGCTGACTTGAACATTACAAGCTACAAACATTACAGAAACCAAATCAGAGCAGTATTGTATCAGCTCAAATGCCCTCTGACCTCCCCATTCACAGTTGTCCAGACAAATCACAAGTTCATAACTTAGGATCACTGTAAAGAAAACTATCTTGAAGTGTTCAAAGCAATATTCCAGATTTTAAAATACAGAGGACAGAGACAGCCAAATGGTTAGGTATCCACCTTGCCATTTCCAAATGTCCAAACCATAAACTTGTCTGTGCCATCATACTAGTCTAGCAGTGCCGCTTGTGAGCAGAGTGGAGCGGAAAGGCTGAATCCTGCTGAGTGCATCGAACATTTGTAAACACTTCCCACATGCTACCTGAAAGGAAAGGAGCTGCATAGCCATGCTACTTACCGAAGGTAGTACTGTTTTAAAGCAAATGCAGCGTTGGAGCAACACCTTGGGAAATTAAACTCTTCTCCAAGTTCAATCCATTGGTTTTTGTCAGAGACCTGAAAGAGAGAAATGAATACGTTAGGATATAAAACACCGGCAAATGCAAAAAGAGCGGTTACACTGCAGCCATCTGGTCTGCTACAGGTTCCCCCAATGAGCCAATATCACAATCCCTAATCAATAACTTTCGCAAACTGTATCTAAATACATTTAAACGTTTAAAGGGAAAATGCTTGCTTGGCCGTTTGGTACAATAACACTTAATTAGCTGCTAATATGTCTGTCATCTAAGCACATTTACATTTGTCACATCAGTAAGTACAAGTGCCTGACTCCCTTTAGGATACTATCGTTACTGTTGAGGCTAGTTAGCAGTATAGCTAACAAGCTAACTACACTTTTCTATTTTGGCGTGAAAACATAACGCGGCAAAACTCCAACAAACTGTCTCCATCAAACGACAAATGCTTCGGCTTGCGGCGACCCGCTTTATTTTGGAGTAGGTTTTGGTACCGTTTACTGTATTCACTACATGGGCCTGTGAGGCCTACATTTTGTGATCAGCCATGAAGCCGAAGAAAGATGGCTATGGCCAGAAAGAAAAACCAAGCTTCCCTGGGTGAAAACTGCCGGTAAAAGCCCGGGCGGAGGGCTATGTCCTTAGCGGTGTTTTCTGAGGCCGGGCTCCGTGCCGATAATCGATGTTAAACGTGCCCGCTAATTTTGAGTCGCTCCAACTGCACTCTGACTCCGAGCGGTTGGACTCTCAATTCAAACCACACAACAACACA
The DNA here is from genome assembly GCA_037367365.1 of Apogon talboti. Taxonomy (NCBI): domain Eukaryota; kingdom Metazoa; phylum Chordata; class Actinopteri; order Kurtiformes; family Apogonidae; genus Apogon; species Apogon talboti. The sequence continues at coordinate 883,287 of JAPQRQ010000005.1, read as the reverse complement.
AGCCACCACATTGCATAGAGATACATGGCAAACTAGCACAAGGCCAACACCGACCCACTAACGTTTGGACAGAGGGTTACACTTGTCCCGGGTTGTATACACGGAGTTGCAGAGTGGTCCACCGGGGAGTCCACGGACGGCAGAGTGTGGAGAAAATCCACTTTTAGTTCCCACTCACCTTAGCGAATCCACCTAAAGAGACGACTCTGACATAGAGAGCATTCAGATCCAGCTCTTTCCCACCCACGATAGGAATCTTCTTGAACGGTGATCTGAGGGGATAACACAAGAAATAAATACATTTATGCGTAAATAACAGTTTGGAGTTACTCACGGCTCCATCCAATGATTATTTAAAGTTAGATTTCTTGGGAGTAAAGACGCCCCAATCTCACCCTCTGCTTTGGTGAAATTGCCGCAGCTCGTCCAGGAAAGCCTGTCCTTTCCTTCGCTGATCTTGTAGATTTTTCCCCGTCGAATTTGCCATTGTTTTTGCATGCAAAAACGGTTAAACCCCACTTCAGTCGCTTCTTAAGACACCAAGGATCCCATACTCCGCCGGCGCTCAGTCATTCGCGAAGCTGAGTGTTTAAAAAGTTAAAGAAATAGCTGATAGCAAGAAGAGCGGCAGCTCGCTAATAAAGACTGATGCACACAGAAAGCAAGCCCGATTCAAGCCCGGACTAAGTTCCAACGAACAGTCACAAATACGACCGATTTACCGGCGGATTAGAAACGCCATGGCAGAAGGTGTTGAATTAATGCTTTTGGTCGCGGTTGTATTCGTTTGGAGTGGTTTGACAGTGTGTTACGGACGCAGCTCCGAGGCTATCGCACACACTGTAGAGCGGCAGAGGGATCCAGTTCTCAGACAAAAAGATGAGAAGGCCGCGGAGCCCGGCCTGCCATGCGTGCAGCGCCCTCTGCGGCCGTAGGCGGCACTACACCGTCCAGAGCAGAGCGGGTGCTGGAACAATAGAGACTGTTTTCTTTTTTAGGGACCGTCTGACAACTCGTCTCTCCCTTTGAAAACGGGTCAGGAGGCACTTGGAAATGTCCCGTGGGGGGAGGGGATAACACTAATTAACATAGGTCTCTTGTTATCTCAGCCAGGCGTGTAATGGAGGGCAACCCAATATTTTATTTGCAAAACACGGTTTTTCTAGCCTGAGATAAAACAAAACTACACTCAAGATTATCATTATAAGAGGAGCCGTATTAATCCTTATTGAAGATACTTAAATTAAGTTAAAAAAAAAACTTTTGTCCAACTATAATGATCTAGTCATTACACAAAGACCAAAGAAATGTTGTGAAATATAAGTCTGATAGATTCTTTAAGGTGCAAGTGTCTGCAGGACTTTTAAAATCCATTATAAAGTCGGAACACATGGTTCAGACTGAATATGTCCTGTAGAAATAATTCACAAATTCAGAGAGAAGAAATGTTCACACAAGTAATGTGCACTTGTACTGTTTCATGGATAACAAACCTAACTTGATACTGTGAAACCACTAAATGCATTTTTACATTGATTTGTATATTTCAGTACTTCTCAGTCAATGCATTTTCCTTTTCGGGCCGTTTACTTTAATTATCAAAGTACCTATGAGTCATATTTTCTTGACAAATATTTATTATGACATTACAGTCTCATATTACAGTGCAACTAAGGTCAGGGAGATTATCTGAAACATGTCACACACTGAATGACTTTTATATCAGTATTATGAATTGGTGGGTATTTAAAATAATTAAAAAGATAAATAAACATACTATCTTAACATTTGTACTTAGTTGAATTAAACTGTATAATCATCAGTCCATAGTGTTAATTTTCAACAAATAAACATTTGTGACGGTTCACATTTTTTTGTTAGTAGTTTGTTCTTTGTGGTGCTATTTGTTGCTGTAGAAATGTAAACGCAGTGGTAAGCTGCCCCATTCCCTTGCTGGATACTTCAAAACGACTTTTATCTCACGGGATGGTGAAAATTACTCCTGATCCCTTTTCCCTCTAACTGCCAAGCGGATATCTTCTTGATGGGGTTACATTCAACCATTACACGTACCCCTTTGCTCAATGAAAAACCTGTCACAAAATGGCGGAGACGTACGTTAGCAGACCCCATTTTGAGGAATTGACACTAGACAGTGGAAAAGTGTGTGTCCTTGTCTGTGTTTTTAAAAAACAATGCTCTTTTTTACAAAAAAACTGCGGCATACAGGAGTTCACCTCACGCCTGTTTGGACTCCGCACCCGTCAACCGAATTCTGGGCTAACGAGCCGGTCGCTCGCTAGCGTGTTAGCCTAGCAACAAATGTTGGCTATTTTATCCAATTTTTCACGAACTTTTGTCGAAATGTTTCATGTTCGTCGAATTATATGCGTACACTTTACATTCGATGATGGCGTTTGTACTGTTAATGTGCAACACCGGTCTTTATATACGAAAGAGGACTTCGACAAAGCTAACTTGCCGGCTAACGCTAATTGCACCGGCTCGCATTAGCTTGTCGGATTCAAGTCGCATATTAAAACTGCTATTACTGCTAACAAGGTTACCTCAGGATATCAGCGGCTCAAATCGAATCTCCCACAGTTAACTTAATGCAGCTCATCTTTGTCATGCCGCAGCTATCAATGTGCAACAATAACCAAAAATATACTCTGCAGCAATTTTACAGTGCAGAGATAACGTTTCAAAATACGTTTTTCTTGTTGCTAACGTGCTAGGTAGCCGCGTTATGCTTCCGCATTCCCTTTGCGTGACAAACTACAGGCCGCAGTTTAAGTTTTATTTGAGCTTTTCAGTCTTTTTCACCGTACAAAACAAGTAGCAACGTAGGCAGTATATATATATATATAACAATGAATCGTTTGGGCTTAAATTATTAGCATGTATTAGCAAAATAATGAATATAAACAGACTGATCACTGGCTTATGATCGGTCTTTGTATTTGCTCATCGCCGAGCTCCTACTTATCTTAGTTACACATGGATGTATTTTAACGAGGATATTGATTCTGTGTAAGTTTATAGATGTAACACGTACATTTATAGTGTGTTACAGTGTTCTTTTTGTTGAGGATCGTTTTTCATTCGCTAGTCGTCGACATCTCCTGAGACAATAGGGAACAACCATACGTACAAATACTATTTAGTAATTGACAGTTGAGCATTTCATTTTACCTTTGAGGTGTTGATTTCTCTGTAAATTACGGGTGTGTGTGATAAAACTGTGAGGGATGTTCTAAAACCTTAATCCAATCATATATAACTAAAGCCGTTTGTGTGGATGGAGATAATCAAGTTGGATCAACTTCTACTAGCAGGCCACCAATATAGGCTTACATTTTTAGGGTTATATATTTTTGGGACATATATGAGCTTAAATGGTGTTTTGTAACACAGGTGTTAAAGGAAGTTTATAAGAAAACTTAAATATATTATTTTACTACAGTGCAGCGTTAATGCAACTATCATAAAAGGTGATGAGAGTGAATGTGCATGGTCAGTTATGCCATCACACAGAGGTCTTCATTCGATGTGACAGCCAGGCCTCTTATGGCATATGGCGCAAATGGGGCCAGTAAGCCCAAGCTGCCTCCAAGCACCCAGACAAAAGATCCCAGTGGGACGCTAACTGCATGTAACGTCCTTACACCTCGTTGCTCCCTGCAGCTCAGCTCCATGTGTAAAGACCAGTAGGTGTTGAGTCATTTGGTGGAAGATGGCTCCCTCTTCTGGCAGAAACACATCATGTCCAAATGATGGGATGGATTCAGCTCATTGCTTCAGGAACATATTGTACTTAGAGGGATCAGTTGGGAGATTTTAAACTGGATACAGTCACCGTTGGAGCAAGATGCATCCTGGGAGATTATGGGAGGGAGCAGTGGGTGGCAGAGTGATCTTAATCCAGCCGGAAGTTAGTGCAGGTACACCTGTTTACTGTAATTGAGATGTTCTCTGTGGGAGCTTTTTTAGCATTTATAAGTGCATCACTTTTACCTAGGAGTGTTGTGGATGAAATATTATTGGCTATTATTAAATAAAATAGAGTTTACTGATGGTCAAAGCGGAAATAATGTTTTATAGCTGAATGCTGTAAATGGAAACAGTTTGCTATTTTAGACATTCATTTCCTTGACTTGTTCTTTTATAACACTAGTCAGAGCAATCTATTCGTCATACTGGTCCAATTAAACCTGCAGTTCACATCAGTTACTTACCACAATATGTAATTTATGAACAAGTCAGAGACTCAAAAAAATGACAACCCACTAAAGCAATGATAAAGTTTGTATAAAGGTTATTGAACTACTCAGAACAGGATGTGTTATTTTCTAAATGCCTGTCTTCCATATTCTTCATGTTGACAGTTGCCGTTACATCTGGTAAATAAATAATAGTGGGTTTAAATAGTAATCACTCAGTGGTTCATAGACATACGCCCGTTGTAAAATGAGTCACCGATTCAAAGATGACAAGGTTCGACAAAATAACTTTTGACTCCCATTTTGTGGTCGGCCTAATGGTATTAATGTGGCATCTCAGTATTTCTGTCTTCACAATTTCTGTTTTAGATGAGCAGCTTTATGTTGTGGTTTCTACACCTGTTTTACTGTTGTATGAAAGATAATATGTCCTGACTAAAAATGAAATTAGTCAGGGCTAACTTTAAATAAACGAAAAGTTTTGAGATACACATATTCCAATACTGAACCAAGGGTTCAAAAACAAGTACCATTCATATGTTTGATAGATACAACAATTTTAAAAAGTGTTGTAAATTCAACATTCCTACTTAAAACAATTACTTTTTGGAGCTTTTATCCACAAACATTTTGCCTGAAGATGTTTTCTACATTGTTTCTTGTAATGTGTCTTTGTCCTATTTCATCACTAGGTGGCACTACAGTTACAGTTCAGAGGTGTGGTGCCAGAGACTTTCCTTATATATTAGCCTTCATATTCATGCTTGGTAGGCGTCTTACACCTTGACTTTATTGTCTTTGCATTGTAAATGCAGATAATAAAATATGGAGCACCATTACTAACAAAAGTCAATGTCATTTATTCTTTTTAACAGTACAAACAGGAACATTTACAAAGAACCTGGAATAGAACAGAGCACGCAACAGTGTCACTAACTTATCCCAAAATGAAAGTTTCTACTGCAACTTTTTTCCTCTTGATATGACCCCTGTACGTGGAGCCTATAATAGATTTGGATCTTCAGAGAGGTAGGCTGTTATTTTAATGCATGGTCTTGACATCTAACTTAGCAGTGGATGTAGTCAGTAATGTGATCAAAGTCTGGTTCCTGTTACTGCAGAAAACCCTGGGGCGTGTCTATTAACATTAGCCATGGCTGAAGTCCATGCAAATGTTTTCAGAAGGCAGGAATCAACTCATCTAAATACAACGCATCCATCACTAACCCATACATTCACCATAAAAACCTGATCAGATCATTTAGTGTGGTCCAAGATGATAATATTTAGTACGTTTGTGATTGATAGATAATGTTTCACATTTCACAGATGAACTGGAACTGGGTATGGGAAGCAATACTCGTTAGAGCCGCAACAATACAAACATGAGAAAAAGAAATAATGCAGATGACAATGTTTGATGTTAATATTTATTTTGTCAATGGTATTTTTTATTTGTTTTGCGATACACCAGTTCACATTAAGAAGTAAAATAAATGCTGAATAGCATGGTATGGTTAGTTAGCACACAAAATAAATAAACACACTTAATAATTTCTGTACTACCTGAAAAACAAGAGAGCTAAGTTTAGTTAATGTTCTTCACAGAAAGGCTTTCTCTTAAATAACTGGTCACGTACTGTAGTTGCATTTGTTTCCTTGCTGGCAACAACAGAACAATATCTACTTTCAGGGAGCTTAAAAGGGTCAGCTGGTGGGGAGGCTGGCCCGGCAGCTGGAAGCCTGGCTTTTTCTTCAAGTATTTATAACCCAAAAAAAAGAAGAAGAAGAAGCTTGGACTGCTGGCTGCCATGGTTTCATCCCACAATGGTAAGGGTGCGGCTGAAACTCAACACAAACCTGTCCTCCCCCCCTGAATGGAGATAAGTGGTTGGAAATGACACATCCTCTGCATTGTTCACCACAGTAGGCTAGTGTTTGTGTGGGTTTCCCTAATGACTGCGGTGATGTTCAGAGGGAGAGACAGCGGTAGGACTTCTCTGTCAAGTGGGGGTGTCACCTGTTGTTTAAGCATCCTTCCAAAAACAGACGGCCCAGCATAGGTCACCAATTTTTCACACTAATCGTGTACATTTATTTTTTAGAGTGCTACTATTTTTTCCCCCTTGTCACTCAATAATGTGTTTGGTATTCTGTTTTTCATTTCTTGTCATTTTGTCTCACAACCACAATCAAGCAAAGGTCTGTGCCTCTTAGTTTTGGAAATTTTAAGCATCAATTTCCCGCATTCATGTGAATTTTTGTGCACCAACTTGTGTTTTTCTTTATGAGTTTAAAGTGTAGATTTTTATTAATGTAAAAGGAAAACACAAAACCCAGCTTAAATATGAATCAGATGCATATTCATGTCAGGCTCTTGTGTTTCAAGTTCAACAGTTTTTGCACATGATTTGATATGGTTTTAGAATTGTTCAAGATGACAGAAAAATGTAGACCCACCACACCTTTTGACCGGAACTGATCAAAACGTGAAATCTGTAGAGGAAACGAGGATGTACTAATGCTTCTGTAGAGGAGCTTTATTTTTTTTCCACAAAAGAGAAGTTTATAGGAGTCTATAAGTAAAAAAAATAAATAAATACTCACCACTATCAGACACATTGTTGTGACAATCAGACAAATAAAGTGATTTTTCATATTAAAAGTCCTTTGCTGACATATACATATACAGTATGTTCTGACTGTATCTCTACACAGTAACACAACTATCCTGTTAAAAGACTGACGGTTAAATAAATTATAGAGGTATTTTTAAATATAATGATAGATAGATAGATAGATAGATAGATAGATAGATAGATAGATAGATAGATAGATAGATAGATAGCATGTTCTAACACATGTCCATAGTGTGATGAAAAGGAGGAAAAGGAGTTGTAATTATTTAAACTGAAATGAGTTTGACACACCTGCTCTATTAGTGTGAATGGGTTTTCATTTTTCAGTAAACTGACACTCAGGTGCGCCCGTTTCCCCGCCCACTGCGGAAGAAGCGCCCTGATTGGTTTGTTCGAACAGCGCTGCCCACAAAAACACCAGCGCAGAGAATATGAGTAACCCGTCCGATAACTGGAATGCCAACCTCACATCTACAGCAGGACAGACGCCTTAAATGAACAACAAACGCCCCAACTGCTTCACACACGGACGTACTCCTGTAAGCGCTTCTGGTAAGTGTCAAACTTATACCATTCTAAAGCGGAATCATCGGAAAAAGTTGACTGGAGAGTTTTTTTGGGGAGATTTTCCTTATGTTTTTCCCAAAAATCCATGAGGGAGCCGCGTGGACGCTCCTGTGGTCACATGGCTGCGAGCAAAAACACTGAAAACACCGTTATGTTGTGTCTCAGTGTTTCCTTAAAGTTTTGCCAAGGTAACAGCACCAACGAAGGATGCTTTTTTTTCCTCCAAGTTTCTGTTATCATTCAAAGTGTCTCAGATTCTTATCTTAAAGCTACTATATTAACCTCTGTATTGCACATTCACTGTTTCCTAAAATCCATAATTATGTTTATTGCGAGATGATGCACTTTCCCTTTCAGCTATAATCAAATGTCACTTTTGTGGCTGTAGTTTAAGCCAATTTACACCTTGCACATTGCAGATTTTACTGTTGCATAATTGCGTGTAATTGACTTTGACAGGTCTGTGCATGCTTGTGTTGAGTGTGAAGCAACAACACGTATACAGTACAGTAGTCTATAACACCTTGATTGGCAGGTGAATAACTAGGTAAGAGGATCAGTAATTTACTGGTGCAAAACTAATACCCTGGAGCCAGCTGCTGCTGAGGTGATAGATATTAAATATTGTGACAGATAGCATCAGCTGTTTTCAAAGTCTTTTTAAGAAGCAAGACACGAAAACAGCTTAAGTTGTGAAAAACACATGCTGCTGTGTTTATGTTTTTGGATCAAAGCATGCTCTCTTTATCCTGCTGGGGTACCTATTGTGCCAAGACAATTCGGTGTGAGACATTAATATAAAGTTTAGTGCATGTGCCAATCCTGGTTTCCTGTTAAAGGAAAAAGGATGAAGTAAGGCCTTGGCAGGTGCTTCCTGCAAAGAGTCTGACAACAGACCCTCGGACCCCAATGAGAAAGCTATAGTGATATTTGTTTTTGTTCTTGGCAACAGAAAGATCTGTTTGTTTCCACTGTTTATGGAACATGAATGAGAGTTTATCTTTACTTCATTACATATAATATGATGTAAATGTATCCCATGACTGTCATGGATGAGCACTGGCATACTCCATATTATTCATTCACATATGCTATTATAAATACAAAACTAAAACTTATGTATAGTGTTCAGTTCTATACAATCAACAACATGGGCATAAATGTCTATTGATCTCAACCCTAATCAGCTGATGGGGCAGTGACCTCCCCACTGCTCAGCTGTTCAGACTTGTATCAAATGGCAGTGAGATCAGAGTCTGTGTCATCAGGTCAATGTGCATCTTCTACCCCATCAAATAAACACTCATCAGACCAGATATATGACTGATACATTTAAGTATAAAACTTCTCTTTTAACTATATCATGGATTAAACGTAGAGATTTTTCATCGTTGTGTTTTTTGTGGTCTTGACAGAAATTCTCCCAGTCTGTGATGACCAAAGCAGTTGAATAAAGGATTGATATTTGTTCCCTTGGTGATGAATGTGTCTGCTGGACAACATTTTAGGCAAGTTTACCATGTAAACTAATATTTTCTCAGTTAAATTATATTATGCCAGCATTTTGCTTGTAGTTTATAGTAATGCAAATCATGTAACAAGTAGATAGTCTCTTATAGTTAGACCAATTTCCACACTTTGGTGTCACTGCATTTTCATGGAGAGGTTTGGCACCATCCAGTGTTTTTCTGGAATAGCGGTACTAGACTACCTGGGTCTGGCCACTCTGTACCTCTTTAAACAAATCACCTTTGTCTTGGGTGGCAATGGCGCATTTGTAAAATATTGTTGACAAATTGTTTTTAGTGGAATTCACATATGAGTAAGTGTGCGATGGTTTTAAAATGATTAATCCTGTCAAAAGAACACAGTAATAAATAAGATGTTGCCTTTGCAAATTTGCCATTTACAGAGTGCAATTTGCAGCTCGCAGGTTGGTGTTCTTTCATCAATTGGAGGGTGACTTTAAGATGGCCAAAGGCAGAATTTGGCAGCTGGTTGGATTAAATGGCTCCTTTATTACTTCAGAGCATATCCTACAAGCCTGGCTAGCAAATAGCAAAGAAAGTTATGCAGATTAAGTATCAAACATGCTGAGAAATGTTGTACAAATACACCGGTGCTGTTGGGCAAGATGACGGTTTGCTTAAAAATTAAAAAAAAAAATACAAACCATGGTTGGCTATAGATGGGCCACCTAAAGAAAACAAATATTTTCCACTGACTCAAACTACTGAAACTAAAAGTGTCAGTGTAATGTTTTTAATTTAGACTGTGATCTATCAGCGGATCATTGACAATAAAAAAACAAAAACAAAACCGCTGCTGCCTACCTCACAGTGAATGAACACACAGATGAGTCACTACCCCAATTCATCTATCTTCATAATCACCATCTGCTTGATCTCTGGCATCAGGCCTTGTGTTTTGGACCTGCCAATGCCCTGGAAAGAAGTTAATATAGAGGCTAACGCACAGATGAGACAAAGGAGCTTAATGAGTTAAAAATGCATGTGGGCACATATGGGCTGCGATGCTGCATGTGGACACAATGGAGATGATAATGAAATCTTGGATTACCCCTCATTTATTTGGGATATGGCTTACAGGAGGGGAAGCGGGGAGGGACCTTGAAGTGTGTGTGTGTGTGTGCGTGTGTTTATGTACAGTATGTATAATTGTGTTGATGAGGTCATATTTGTATCTGCAGAGTGGAGCTCACATGATATTTTTTTCTTAGTTAAACTGAAAAGAATTTCTTGTGCTGGATCAACATAAAGTTGCACTCACTGAGCTGAACTCAACTTATCTAACAGGCAGTGAACTGAAGAATAAAGGTCAACTGTAGACCGAGGCTGCACAACAGACCCCTCAAGTTATGGCTGCAGATTGAAAGACCAAGTCTTTACAGCTCAAGTATTTAGCTCACTGAGGACCCTTATGGAGGACAGGTCTTGCCCACCATGTCTTAACTTCACAGAGGCTGATTAAGGTGAAAGGTGCCTAGTCCTAAACCCTCCTTTCCTAAACACTCACAATACTAAGATTATTATGTTACAAACGAACATGGCTAATTAGTGTGAGCCAGGTGACCTCTTGACCTTCTGCTGTCTCCTTGTTTTGACCTTCTGTGAGGAGTGGGGAAGGGGCGAGTGGGATGTTTGTGCTTCACAGGCTTATCTGAACTGACCCTGACAAAGCCTGTTACACGGCAACATGACCTGTTTAGATAATGTTGTTTCTATTTGAAATCTCTGATTTGTACAGGCCTATAGATATAACAATGCAGCAAAACTATGACACAGTGGAGTGTTTTGTAAAGTGTTCAAATCAAGGAGGAGCTTGCACTTTTGTTCATTTAAAAACTCTCAATGTTCTAGGGAGTTTTGTTATTAAGTTGGTATTGTATAAACCTCATTTTTTGTATTGATAAGGGAGGACCAATCATCCTTATCTGTATGGTCGGTGGAATCATGGATGTATGACCGTATGATTCAGTTGAAATTTGCAGATCAATGGATGAGAATGATGATTTATTATGTGAACCATGGAAAATCCAAATAAAAAGAGAATTTAAAAAAAAAACTCTCAAATGTCTTTGAAGCAGGAGCAGCATTGAGTCCATCAACGGTCAGTTTGGTGTTGTGCTTTGAGTTTTTCAGCTGGCAGCCTGTTGGACGCCTGTGCTCAGACTGAAGAAATGATGTCATTGCTGTTATTTGGCCTCTTGTATGTCTATGTGTGTGTGACGTTGGCACCAACGGCTCTGAATTGTAATGCCAGACCTGCTGCAGCCTAAAGAACCCTGTGTTGGACACCGCTGACTGACTCAGCTAAATGACTGCTGACATTATTTGGAGAGGGAACTTTAAAAGGAGGAGGAGGATTCTGGAAATTAAAAGGTTTAAAAAGGAAGGACCAGGCTTTACAGAACTACATTATGTAGTTTTCAAACTGCATCTTATCTAACTGAAGTTATAATTTTATCCAGAAGTCTGAGGTAGTTCCTAAAAGTAGGGACATAAAATGATGTCTGATTTGAAATAAAGTAGTACATATGTGTCACATGACTTTATCACTGATCTCATGTATATCTGACTGCATAATTTGTACATAAGGCAAGGAAACATTGGTTATCAGCATTAGACCAAGATGTTTTATGTAGATACATGCCTGATTGTATCTTCTGTTTGTGGAAAGCTTTGACTCCAAGGACCATGTTTTTGGTTGTCACATGCACAAGGTGATGTGCTGCAAACCCAGAAACATTGATACTGACCTGGAATCAGTTCATGTCAACTCATTTCTGGTCAAGGTTATGTGAAGCAGGGTGGGAAGGCTGATCCTTAGCCAGCATTGGGGCGGGGGGCTTTCAAGGCCTGGGGCTGACCCAGTGGCGTGTAGTGAGCTGTGGATTAGCATCAATAAATCAAAATGGGATTGGCAGGTGGCTCGTACTCATTCAAGCCTTTAAGATGGGCTTTACTCACAATGTCTCACCTCAGAGGGAAGAGCGCTCCAACTAGGACAAGAGGATGAAGGCTAAGAAATGTTTTAATCCGACTTGAAAGAGAGGTAGTCTTTTTTTTTTTTTTTTTTTTTCATGGTAAACAATGATATGCAAGTTTGTACAGGCCCCAGGGGGAAGTGAACTGCTTTTGGAACTGAAGTTTTTTTTATTAAAGATGTGGGGCTCACTTCGTCAGCAGCCCCTTGACGTATATTTACTTTTTTCATTCTCCTGCACTGAATGAATCTCCGTCTGAACATGGTGCAGTCGGGCCCCATCTGTAATGAAGGAAGGAGGCCAAGCTCTAAATGAAATGCTCCTCCGACAGAGTAATTAAGTCCAGACACAAAGGGCTCAGCAGGAAGGAGTTTAATAGAGGAGGAGTTGGTATTCTCTGGGGGGAACTTGGGTCCAGTCGAGCCCTTTTGGACTGCGGGGAAGGGGAAAGGCACAGGAGGTTCGCTGGCGTTTTGTTCTGGCCTGCAGCCACTTCACACCATGGGTACTGGGAGAAAACACACAGATACTTCTCACCCTTTTCTCTTTGTCCAAATTGTCAATATAAATGGATAAAAATAGGCCATGAAAAACCTCTAACAAGTCTGTATGCAGCAGGGCACATACTTAAGTTTGTGTCACATATGCAGTAAGATGAAAACTGGGGGGGGGTAAAGAGATGAGGTTGAAGACACTGTAATGATGTTAAAATATAGGGATTTAAATAATGAACTGAAGCTTATTTTTTTAAAAGCTCCACAGAAACACCTCAAGATCCATTTTTTTAGAAGCAGTATTTCAAACATCGTGATGTATGTGTTTTTTTTATTGTTCCTAATTTTAAGTGCAACACACAAAACCATATAGTGGAAAATCAAAAGGACAGTCTGAACATTCTACTTTTAACTCATTATATAATGCGTTCTCATTTCTTTTTTGCACTTATGCACGGGTGCTCGCATGTACCATCGGAGCGCCGCTGGCTGCATGCTTGCGACACGTGCTGTGTGTGTTGTGATGACGGAGCGTCGGTGAGGTGGATGCGCTCTGCTGTCTGGAATAGCCCTGATCCTCTTAAATGATTACGACAAGATAGAGGCGACCTGCGTGGAGAACATACAGACAGATGTCTCACCCCCCACCCTCAGGAAAATACACAGACACACATCTACAGTATGTTTAGCTCAGGCTAAAGGGAAGCTCGGACTAGATCCCTTTCCTTTAATAGACTCAAAGTCTATTATACCCCTCATTTATACACAAACAAAAGCAGTTCCAGTAATTCATTCACCACCTTTTCCGAGGAGGAAACTGTTTGCTGAGCACCGAAAGGAGAAAATGGGACTCTTAATAGGGAAAGTTAGTTGAATTAGCTCTGGCACTGTGTTTAAGTTGATACTAATGAAGCTTTAGTATAAAATAACCCTTCAAATCAGCTTGAATAGAATGTGTTTGGAACATTTACCTTTTGTGGTGTCATCACCTGAAGGTTGGCTGAGAATGTTGACTAAAATAGTAGTTTTCCTCGAGCAATAAAACCTGAAACAAAGATTTTATTTGACTCACAACAAGAAATACAGGTTAGGTAACCCAAACCTGACCAGGGTCCTTTGTGTCCATGTTTTTGTGTCTCATTCACTGACTTAATCCTTACTCAATACAGCTTCAGAAATACACAGATCACTAAAATGTGTTCCGGAATGAAAGCTAATGCTTCTTAAACCTGTGGAAAGTTGTAGATGTGAACAAACATTGTGGTGAATTGAGGTTCCCACAGTTCACTTTAAACAAAGCTTTTACAGTAATGCCAGAAATAACATTGTTCAAATGAAGTACAGCTTGTTTGCATTTATGAGCATGACAAAAGACCAATGCAAGTTGATCTACAAAGAAGGTCAGATGCATAGTTTGCCCAAGGAAATCTAAGAACATAATCTCAAAAACTGCCAGGTTTTCAGGATGTGAAATGCTGTTTGCTGATGGAAGCTGGGAGGTGATGAGGGAAACGTCATGCCACAGAGGGATGGCAGAAGAGGGCCAGCATTATGGGACATTTTTTTCCTCTGACCGTTTGGGAATGTGCGTGGTAGTGCTCAGTGTCGCAGTGTCGGACCATGGCCTTTCCACAGCCACTCCCAAGTTCAGCGCCACTATAGAACATGTTTTGTCTTTGCTGCCTCTTTTTGGCTTCAGTTCTTTCACCCTCCTCCGTGCTTGACATTTGACTGTGTGTGTGGGTGCCTTTGGTCGCTGTAGGGAGTCACGCTCTCAGGCTCTGCCGGGGCCCCAGATGCACACAACTGGGTCTAGAGCCAAAGATTTGCCCTTTGTGCTATGCTGTTGAGTGCGACCCTCGATGAACGTCTGTGTGCTGTGAAAGAGGCAGAGCCATTCTTCTTGAAATCTGAAATGTCATCTTTCTGTTGACAGTTTTTAAATGATGTTCTCAAAAAGACTTTAAAAATCCTTTCTGGCTTGGCCTAGATAACTCAAAACAGGCTGTCCATGCTTTCCTGATCAGTCGGTGATAACTCCAAAATCTTCAGTCAAATCAGGAGTTATGTTTCTGCGTGAAAAGTGAGGATATTGTGCAATTTCATGTCCTTATTTCAGTGGTTTGATCGACTGATAATTTGTGTTTGGAGAGTTGCCAGGTTTTCCTCAACCAAAAGTGAAAATGACAATATGGTTTTGAAGTTAATTTAAGGTCTTTGTCTTGTTAGAGTGGAGTTGGAGTCATGGGATTGTGTCGTCATTAAAGCAAAGCTGGTTGAAACAGCTGTGAACAACAAACATCTGCTCGTCTGATTGGATGGGATGACGTCATATTTTGTTCTCTGCTGTTTTGGACACTGCTTCCTCAGGGCAGTTTTGTAAGAATATTTTCCGCACGGATGCAGATGCACCTTTCTCACCTACAGCTCTACAGCAACCTATCAAAAAGCACCGGAGCGAGAGGCCCCCCTCTTATTGTTTTCCTGCTTCCCACCTTAAACTTTCTGCTGAGCGCTGCTTTTGGAGTTTGAGGGAGAGCTCTGGAGGATTGAGGGGGAGCTTGGGAATGAAAAGGAAGTAGATGTAACCCCCTCCGCGCCACCACTTCGATCCCATCCCATTCCATTCCGTTGCACTTTGGTTGGGGAGTTCCTGGTTGCTGGCTGCTGGCTTGGAGATGAGAAGAAGGAGTGTGTGTATGGTGGGGAGGGTGGCAAGCTAACAAAACAATAGAGGCTTTGTGAGAGGGTCCCACCGTGACAGGATTGTAGGAGGAGGGGGGGGATCAGGGGGCGGTCAGGGCTTAGCGAAGCGTAGCCACTTCATTAGTCAGGGCTCTCCTTTTGCACCTCCTCCTCCTCCCATCCATCCTCCCTCCCTGTCACACTCTGGCTGCCTCACCCTCCCCGCTCACTTGCGGAACCACAGAAGCAGGAGTCGCTCTGGCCCGGGAAGTGCTGAGCAAATCGGGAGTGTTTCAGCGCCGCACTGATAGCAGTCATAAGGATGTTCCCTTGAGGCTCAGCAGAGTTGTGTGATGCATTTTCTTGGCCTGACACCTCACTGTTTTTTCTTTTCTCTTAGGTAAGCCACCTAGTATTGTCCTCCTTCCTGTCCCGTCCCATTTTTACCTGCTGACTTGCATCTTCTCCTTTGAGCTGCAGGTTTGGCGTCAACTGACTGGACGCAGCATTCTTTGAACAGCTGCAGATGTGAATTTTGTGTCTGGTGACGGAGGTGTTTGTAGATAAAGATGCAGGTGTTTTTGTGTTAGTCATGTCAGTTTCATCACTCTGTGCATGTGACATCAGTGTAAATCTGTAGAATATTCAAGTGCTGCAGTGTAGAACTTTCTCGTAGAATACTGCGTGTGTTTGAGGTAATATTTGTGCGTCTGCTGAGCGTGAAGGGGGATGGTGGCAGGAGGGAGACTATTGCCTCAGCTGTGTTGACCAAATTATCAGTGTTATTAGGATCTACATGCTTGTGATTGCTTTCCCCTCCACCCTTCACATCTCTTTGTCAAACACACACACACACCCCACTGGGGACAGTTGAGGGTAATCCTTCACATCCTGTGTGGGAAAGGGCAGAGAGGAGCACTCCGACTAACCTCATCACTTCCTCGTGAGAAAGTCTGATGTACTAAAACTCACTTTGTCTAGTAAAAACATCCTTGCAGCTTTTTACCCAGTGGGCTGTTCGCTGCATCCTGAGTTTCTGCTTCTGGCTTTTATCCACTTTAACCCTCAAGGACCTAAACATCTGCCCGTGATCAAAAGCATCTACTGATCTAAAATGTTGGATAGCTTTGGAACCACTAATCCTGTTGATACATTTAAATAAATTAGATAAAATGCAGTTTCTCAGCTTTTCAGCAACATCAAATATGACCCATTTGATCGGTCAGAGGTAGTGAACATAGAAACACTGCCATCGGCATTGATTCACCAAGAAAACTCATGTAGTTTGACAAATGACATCGTGGTAGATGCTTGTTTTTACACTCAAAATGATATATTTTGCTGAAAAAAGTCACTCTCTGTTTTCTCTGTTACTAGCCTTTTGAATTTATCGATTTTTATGAACACCTACATGATCAGTAAATTGAATATAGGAAAATACTTGATTTTCACTAAAAGATGCCCAGCATGAAATGATAAATGCTGACAAAAGGATAGATGTAGAGAAAAATTCATTTGGAAATGTAAAAACTGTAAATGTAGTGCTAGGTCTTTTAGGGTTAATGACCTGTAATGTTCTTTACACTATCTCAGGACATGCTCCTATATAGTATTCAGCTGCTGATTCACTAGGGAGTTCTACTAGAGTATTTTACTTGCACGCTCATACAGTGACTTTAAAGAAGTTATTTAGATAAAAAAGCCTCACGTCTGAAATTAGTTTGAGACGGAATAGACTAAACGAATTGTCCTAAATGAAACTTAAAAGTAGCGGTGTGGATCCAGTTAAGCTTGCTGGTCATTCAGAGGGTTTTATGTCTTTTCCCCTGGAGGAAGAAGGTATGGGGCTGGATGATTTATTGAGTTGCATACAGAAAAGCTGCAGTTATATATCCACAATCTTTGACCATATTGTTGTTAATTATAAATAATGACTTTTGTGTTTTTGTTATTTTGCCAGACCAGAGGTTCACAACCTTGATGTTTTTACACCAGAAAGAAAAACCACTAAATCATTGCATGTGATAGATTTTTTGCCATTTATTAAGTAATTAATCAGCACAATTGATCAGTCAATCAAGGCATTAATCAGCATTCACACTGACTGATTTAAGTTGACTAAAGAAACTAAATTACGGCTGGTTGAGTCCTCTAACATGAGGGATTTTATCCTTTTCAATGTTCTATTGAATTGTACATAGAAAAATTATCTTTGCTGGTTGAAAAAGGAAATTCATAGAAATCACTTTTAACTCGAGGGTAATTACATTTTGGCAATTTTGTCAAAGAAACAATGATATAGTGGTAGTAAAAGTAATTAAAATTAAAGCTATACATTTAATAGTGAACATAAATCTTTCTCTTAAATTGTTTTCACCTCCACCAGTTCTGAGAAAAGCTTGTTAAACGTGTTAAATCCTGTGTGCGCTACAAAATGACACCTTGGCGACAGTGACACACACAATTTTATATAATCTATTTTAATCAGTTTGTCTCTGTTTTCTTCCACAGAATGAAGAAGTGACTCTTGTGTGACTGCAGTCATGGCTGTCCAGACTGGCATCCAGGTAGGTCCATCACACACAACAAGGCGTGCTTTGCTTGTGACAGAGGTACACGTTGTGCTTCGTTTGTAGATTGTGAGATTGTGTGTTCGAATCGTGCTGTGGTGTCGTGGCTTTCTTTATCGACCTACCAGTGCCAGTCTGAAGGGTTCATAAAATGAGTTGCCAAGACTGTCTGTTTGGCACAGACTGGGGACTTTTCCCCCCAATTTGGCAGAGTTATTGAGATTAAATAAAGAACTGCAGACATCTGTCTCCTACTCAACAACTGCGGTGAGCCCACCTGTGTTAGAGCATGCCGTCTTGTTGTTGTTATGCATGTCTGGCGTTCCATCGCTCGGACCCCGAGGAGTTTCTCCGCACATTTTTAGGGGGAGTGGGTGGAATGTGCAACACTTTTTCCCTTCCCCTCCTAGCAACGACGTGTCAGCCATCCAAAATCCAAAACAACAAACATATCTCATTACACTTTTGTCACATGGTGACACTTGGTTGAGAGGGGCTTTTCTCTGTTTATCTAGTGTGGAAAATCTTGGCTCTCCCCATTTTTAACTGTGGAAATGCAAAATATGTAATCCCAGTGGTGGGTGGATAACATGTAGTGGCAAACCTCTCTGAGAAAAGCCAGTGTGTTGACAAGGGTGTGAAGAGCCTCCACAGAGCTGGTGATGAACAGTGGTCGGATGCAGAAACGTCAGATCCTGACATGCACATTTACTTGTGTTGGGTTTATTTGGATTGTTAGAGGTCGACCGATATTCGTTTTCTAAGGCCGATGCCGATATTTAAAAAAAACAAAGCAAAAAAGGACAATGGCTGATACTGAAAAAAGTATCAGCCATATATACCGATATATCAGCTGGCCGACATATCGGTCTACCTCTATTTTGTGTATACATGTCTGTCATGCTCATAATCATATGAATAACCCGTCAAAAGACAATTTAAGGCTACATTTTTAATCTTTTGCTTTTTAGTAAATGGACATTTTCTTAGCAATGTTAGTATTGGTAGTTTATATGATTGTGGCTATCCTAATGCATCTCTAATTTTCTAAATAATCTTCCCAATACCAGTCTAAAACTCAGTGAGATGTTAATACTAGCTTATACCTGCTTAACTACCAGTTGGATTACTTTATCTTGTGTCTACATCGTTCACAGTCAATAAAACCATTGGTAAAATAAAGCCTTAATTCCCATTTTAATACTTTAATTAACTAATAGACCTAAAAAAAAGAACTGTACAAAGCTATTCAGGAAAATGCAATGAAATCCGATCACTCCATCCAGACCCTAACAGTGTATCATAGTGCATATCTGTGAATATTGATCCATATCAGACCACAGCGATGCTGCAAACACGGTAACACTGCAGCTACTTCCAAAGCTCAGCACAGAGCTTCACTGCCTATGTAGAGCACAGTCACATTCGATAAGCCGTCACACTGTGACTGTGTTGTTCACCCATGCTGAAAATGTATTCACTCATGGAAGTACAAGAAGCATACGCGCACATGTATTAATGCAACAGTAAAAACACAGCCATGGTAAAGTACAATATCTGTAGGCCTTGGGCTAGTGCCCGAGCTGATCTCAAATCTGTTGTGATAGCCATGTATACTTGGCATGACCTGGAATCTAGCGTGAGTCTAAAATCCTTGCTTTTATCGGTTTTGATAGTTCTTTGAGCAGACAGATAATTGGGAAAGTGAGTCAAGGCAGAGAAGATCACCGTGAACTTGAACAGACAAGAAAGCAAAGAGCCTCCAAGGAAAACATCACTTACCGTCTGCTGACGAGCTGATGATGAGCTCTTGAATAATCCAGACTCCAACCACTCATCTCATCTCTAAAATATTCCTATTGTTGTTGTCAATCCAAAAAGAAAAACAGTGAAAAGTCAAAGATCAACAACCAGGTTTAAAAATAGACATTTAAGTAACTAAAATACGGGGGTTTTAATTGGGGAAATTATTTAGTGTGTGTGGGTGGGGACGACTAGGTCAAATCTTAATTTTAATCAAAGTTGTGGCAAACCATTTCTGTTACTTTTTGGACCAGCTGCTGCTTTTCTTTTCCCAGCTCCTAAAAGGGAAATATGTTCCGGTTGTAAATATATCAGTCTAGTGTAAAGGAAGTGGAGTTCGTTGGACACACTCTGACGGAATAAGGATGAATATTTCTGTTGCGCAGTGGTGGCGTTGTCATCATCCTTCCTTCCACCATCTGTGTGTTATCACTTTTAAAGTTCCTGACAACGTGGAAGAACCACCACCTCAGAGCTGCAACTACACCCTGAAAACGAAGTGTTTTGATGCAGAGGCGCGTCTTTATGTGCTGTTGTCTTATGTGGGGATATAGTTATTTTAATACCATTAAACACTTCCTTATGGGGACATGTCCCACCAAAACAACTTCTCTGACACACCATATTGTAAATACAGTTGTAGCATTCTGCGCCCAAGAACTTTACCCTCTCATCCAGAATGATAGTGGATGGTACCAGACATATCTACAGTACAGGCAAAGTGTGGAGATAATTGTGGATATACAGAACTAGTGCATAGATTTAACACTTTGAAACTGTTCTAGCTTCCAAGTTGTGTTTCTCAATATTTTTAGTCATGTGATGGGTCATTAGAGAAGTGGTTTTTAATTAGTTTTTATGTATTCTACTCATAAGGTACAGCTACTTTGTCACGTGCTCCAGATACAACTGTCCCATGCATTTCAATTATTTGGATTTGAATAATGCAGGAACCAATATGACGGTTAACTGTCCATATAGCAGCTCCATGCATAGGTTCACATGGAGTGTTTATCGCATACCAGCAGATCTTCTGTCATGAGCGAAAAGCTTATGTAACAGGAAAGGCTTGGCAAACATAGGTAATATCAGCTGACAGAGGGTCCTGATGTTACGCCAAGACTTTGTATATTGTATTGTATATGCAGTTTGTGGTTGAATGAGGTGGTTTTTTTTTTGTTTTTTTTTTGTTTTTTGGCGAACTAGTGCCATTAACACTGAACACAGCTCATTTCTCAACGTACCATTGTGTTACCCGAGGATTATTAGTCTGCATTCATGAACCTAATCAGGACAGAAGTGATGTAAGCAAAAAGATTTTAAAAAGCTCATGTACACGATGCAATGAAGGTTTTAGTTTACGACACAAACCTGCTTTAAAACAGAATACTCACTGTAAACCTGTATCCAGTCAGGTGACGTGTCACTACTTGGATTATCCTCAGTGTTTTCTAATTGGCACAACATCGTTTACATAACTACAATGGCTTAGCGTCCAATTAGCAGGATGTGGAGAACTCCATATGCCGTTGTGAACAGAATCCCCACAGACGGCCTGCTCTCCTGAACCCTTACGTAAAGCACATGACGTACAGAATGTGAGGGCAAGGATGGGTGAGAAAATCAGATGTTTTAGTCACTCTCTCCCACTGTTGATGTGTGTGTTTTCACCGGTCTTCATTCTCTTCCCCCTCCCCCATATTTGAGTTCAAAAGTCACCCTGATGGGGTTGAGACTGGAACGAATGGCTCCACCGCTGCACTACCCACTTTCTGTTTTCAAAAGGGAATCCACACCTTTTATCTTTGTTGGTACACGATAGAGGATTAGTGGATTTTTAAGGAGTGATATAATATTGATTATTTGGAATGGGCTAGATGGGTTATTCTATGTACTTTTTTAAAGTTTTAGTTTTTGTGCATCCTTCCAACAATGCAACCTGCCTTGATGTCTTTGAGACCATTCCTGCTTTGTAGATGCACATGGGGGACATTTGCCCTTTTGGTCTGTCTGTCAGAAAGACTTTCACTGGGCCATTGTTACGTGTCTGTTTTAACCCAAACCATTAAGGATACCCTAACATATCTGTATCAGCATGGAAGGTGACATTTTGCTAATGGTTCTTGCTAATACTTATCTTCTGTTGCATGTTTTCTTCATTAATATGTGTGATTTGACTTGTATAAGTAAAAATCAGGGGCTTAAAGGCGTTTACCGTTTTAATCTATCTATTCTATCTATCAACCGATTTTGTTATTTCCCTGACACAAAAGGGATATAAATAATGACAAAAACAAAATAAACAAGCATAAAATAACATCAGTTATCAGCCGAATTGTCATTTTCAGCATCGGTCCACAGCATTGCACTGACACTAACCAGACTGCCGCAGAAAATGAAAAACAAATTAGAACCAAAAAAAAAAAATCTTAGTCTAAAACTCATATCTCTTAGGACATGACAGTCTTATGTATAAACCATCCAAACGCAATGACCATGGTCTTCACTCTTTACACTTCCTTACTTGACTTCCTAAACCTTTTCTGACAGAAAGCCCAGGGTGGTGATAAAAACCTACATTTTTTTTTATACTTCTCGGGTCCTGTTTGTCAATCAGTCTTTTGTATCATTTATTCTACTAAACCAAGTAAAGAGAACCTTGATGTGATGAGGAGTTGTCCACAGTCTGGTGTCTCCTGTTCATTCTGTGTCTGGTTGTCTCAGTAGAGTTGTAGGAAACCAGTGTTATTTTGGCAGCTGTGAGTATCAGCAGAAGTACATTACAGTATAACAGCCTCTCTGTTTGACTACCCAGAAGGCTTCCTGTTTGTAGGCAGTGTGAACGCAATGAGTTGTGGCTTCAACAAGACTCTCCCTTGTTTTAAGCACAATAACTCCCTCACCAGAATGGATGCAATGTCACATTATTACCCAATGACATGTGATGGACACAAAGATTAAAGCCTGTTTCTTAAACAGATGTCAACAATCTGGACGGCTGAGGGAGGGTCGTCCAGAAATGGCTTATGTAATGTCTGGACAAGACATCATAGCGCACATCTGTTGCCATTTTACTAGATTATCCATTCCTTGGCCTGTGAGCAACTGACAAATGAAAACGATATGACAATACTGTGTACTGTATGTCTGTGCCAGTGCAGTTCTGTATGTTTATGGGTCTGTGAACGCTGGCCACAAAGAACAAGGATCCTGTCGCTAATTTTATCCACACCAAACCAACAAGGCTACAGCAAAAACATGGGAGTCTTTTATGTGTTCTTTTCCAAGTCCTTGTAAACAACAGAACAACACTGAAGAGAGAGGGGAAAAAACAGGGAGGGTGTGTCAGCAGAGATGGATCTGATGGGACATGGAGAGCTGGGATCAGGGTTTCGCTCCAGGCACTGAGCACTGAACGGCAAACTAGAGCTGCAGTCATGGAAGTGGTCAAATACAGCAGTGTTTAAGTGACTTTATGAAGCCATTGTTTAAAACAAATAAAGACAGTACGGACAAAAAAAAATCTGAAATATGGTATACTTGTCACAGTGTGACAAGTGAGATGTTGGTATGTTGAGAGGCTTTGGGACCACAGTTGTAACCAGGCCAAGTCGGAGCGCAATGGCGGTGTCGGAGCGCCCTGTGCACGCTGCGAGCTCCAGCCGTGAAGTGAAGTGTGAAATGACGGCATCCCTGACCCTCCCTCTCTGCATGGTTGGGTCACACAGATTTCTCTGATATTCTCACAGTGCAAGTATGAATGGTAACTAGAGTACAACAATGCTGCTGTGGCTGTCGGTGGAGTTGAAGCACTAACCGACATTCATAATGGGCTCCAAGGTGAGGTCCTAGAACTCTGTCTTCATCCTGCTTATAAATCTTTCTCCTTTTCTCTTTTCTTTTTCCTTGTTCCTTTATTCAGGTATGGTTTGGCGAAAAGTTTGATGCCCCTTTGCTGAGCCCCAGGAGCCCCCGCAGCCCTTTAGCGCAGCGACACGGCCCCGGCCTCACAGACGTTTTCCAGTATGACCAGTGGCTGGCGGTGCGACACGAGGCCACCCTGGTGCCCATGCAGGAGGATCTGGCCATCTGGCTCACGGGCATGCTGGGTAAATACACTCTGATTTTTGTTTGTTCAGTTAACTTAGTTTGTCTGTTCATTTTAGCTTCAGTTTTCTCTTTTAGATATAACCTCCTTTTACTGGCTGTGAAGCGGAAGAAAAACGGTGCCAAAGTGTCCCGACCTGTGCATATGTTAATCAACACTCAGTAGTTGCATGCTAAGTTTCACCCTGGAGGCCCGGAAAATGCAGAAGCACAATTGACACGGGTCTCCCATGTAATTGGATTTGGTTGCTGCTATTTTCAAACCCATCCACAGACACTGCAGAGGAACGAAATCCCTCATTTCATCGTCTGTGCCATTATACTGACACCTATTGTCCCTCTTGACACAATGGAGCAGCGAGGAAACTGAAGCTGACTCTATTGTCGCCGGGTGAAACTGCTTCTTTTTTTGGTGGGGTTAGAGGCATTTAGTTTTTCTCACGAAGAATGTGGGCAGGTACTGCACACTCAACAAGAGTTACTGGAGCTGTGACCGTGATGACCCGTATCCCACATTTGTGGACCTCTTTAACCGTTTGACCATCCCTCACTGTCAGCGCTGAGGTGCCGGATGTTTCAGAAACAGGTGGCGTGCAGTGGGTAAAGTTTCTTGCCTCTGGGCTCAAACTGTTGTGTTGAAAATAAACTTTTGTGCAGCAATCTTTGTCACTTAGTATAATTGTCATTAGCGATGTGAATAAAATTCTCTGTGGCCTTTGAGTTTCCTCAGGCAGTGATTTACAATGAAAGGTCGTGAGAGCGCTGTAGCTCCTAGAGGAACCTGTTTCTAGGTTATTTTGTTCAGTGTAGTTTTTTTTTTTTTTGTTCACCTACACAAAGGAAGCCATAACTTAGACCAAGTGGAACCGGCGTCTCCCTTAACCCTTTATCGGGCAAGTGACTATTTTTGGTCACTTCCACATACATTACAAGACCGTGACAGCACCAGTTCCAATGAGGACAGTGAGGGAACAATCTCAGGTCCAATGTGGTCTACAGGGTCTGTAAGGTCCACCTCTGCATGAACAGTGAGTGTACCTGCTTTGTTAGGTACCATGAAGTAATGGTACTAATGTAAGTAATGATGTTCAAAGAGATAATGTGGATGTTGACAGGTGTCTGGATCAGCACTAATGTGGGTCTAATGTTCTAAAAGTGATGTTCTAATGTTGTAAAATACATGTTCATTTCACCTTACGTGTGTTTTTCTTGGATTTTTTTTATATTTAATTCTTGGGTTTTTATTTATTTATTTATTTTTGCCACTTATGGGCAAGGAACCAAATTTGGTAACTTCACTGACTTGATTTTCTACATAATAAAAAAAAAATCTGAAAAATTTCACAAAAGTAATGAAGTTATGTCCTCTAAACATAACTATAATAATTTAAACACATTAAACGTGAAATTTTGAATTTCAGAGTATTTCTATGTGTGTCCTATAAAGGGTTAAAGTGCATTTGCAGATAAAAAGTTTCAAACTATGGTCGACTTGGTGAAGTGATTTGCATTGTGCTTATGTTGTACATTTCACTTTGTATCTGTTCACTTTTGCAGGAGAAGACGTGAGAGCTGAGTTTTTCATGGAGGAGCTAAACAACGGCGTGAAACTCTGCCAGCTTATCGGAGTGCTGCAGACTAAGATCGCCCAGAGCTGCCCCTCCGCACTCAGCAAGGTGAGTCAGGCAGCGCAGATGAAAATAGCTCAGACACTCGTCCAAAGGGCAGCTTTCATGCTCACAGTGGGGATGTTTGGGGAGGGCGCTGCAGGACACTGTATGGACAAACCTCTGACTGAAACTGTTGTGTATAACATATCCCAGACTGGCCTGTGTCTTCCACATGGTCCTCCAGAAAATAAAGTTTACTGTGAGTTTCATGACTCTCTATCCCCTCACTTAAGGCTCCAGTGTGTAACATTTGGGACAATCTAGCTCCACAAATGAAATGTAATAGAACTATAATTTTGTTTTTATTGGCAGGTAATTGCATGAAAGAGTTTTGTGTTAGAATGAACTGTTTATGTCTACACAGGGAGTGACTTCACCATGATGTTGTTAAATATCACACACTGAGCCACATGCATCTTTCCATATTGACCATAATGAAGACCCTTTTTTTTTTTTTTTTTTTTTTTTCCTGACAGCTTTTTCCCACAAGGAAGGTTGCATGTAAGCGAGACGCGACCCCTGGTTCCTTTTTCGCTCGCGACAACACTGCTAACTTCCTGGCCTGGTGTCGACACATTGGTGTAGAGGAGACCTACCTGTTTGAGTCAGAGGGTCTGGGTAAGACTGATTTTAATCTGTACATACACAGTGAACGTGTTCTTTTTGTAAAGTCATTTAAACAGAAGTGAGTCAAAATCTTTTATTTGCAGGATAATAAGCCTGTAAATCTGTAGTCATGTTACCAGCTTTTGTAACAAATGCATAAAATACAGTATGGCGTGCAAATGCTTTTGTACCAGTGTCATGTAGGTCATTTGTTAATGCTAGCATGGTGATTTAAACCTTTGAACAGCCATAATAAAGAAGGATGCAAACATAAGGCATTAGATTGTCTGTCCCAAATTAATTCGCCAAAAATGTAAATATGTATGTAAGCAGATGTGACCTTCTGAAACCTATTTTTGGGTTGATATGACATCCTGATACCCTTTTCGTGGTTATATAGTTTTTGAAACTAGGTTGTGGAGAACGGTTACAAATTTATAGAAAACTTTAACAGCCTGTCACAATCCCAGCTCAAGGTTCATTTAATAGAACAAGGATGTTATCAATGAATAACATCACCTCGGTAATTTTTTTTTTATTTTGAACTTAAGATGAGTTTGAAATAATCCACCTAACAGCAGAGGTATTTTACCAGTTTTCCTTCACTTGTCTTCATCAGCCAAGTCATTCTTTTGAATTACAAAAAATGTATTATGATGAGTTTTCCTGCATGTACTTTTTGGCCACTGTCACCTCTCTAAAATTCTAGGGCTGACACCTATTGGAAAAATCCTCCCTTTTTTCCTTTTTACTTACAGAGTGTCAGTTGAGTCCAAAACAAAGTAAAAAGTGGCTGAGGAGAGGTGAAGAGCCAGGAAAATAAAGAGACCAGGCGACAAATAATATGTAAAAATATACATTGTTTTGTGTTGGAGCGGATGTTTGGCTTCATACTGAGGATCTTAACAGGGTGGAATAGACTAGATCTCAGCCATAAGCTCCTAATGACTAAGTAGAGCTGAATGTGTTGTGTAAGCCTCCCTTCTTAATGGGTTAATAGGATCTGTCCCTGAGAGCGATATCCTGGAGTACACAGTACAGGGATCACCTCATTAAAGGTTATGGTCCTTAAAAACAGCACTGGTGTGATTTAGACAGAGGAAACAGGACAAGTTCACATGCACGGAAAGATGTGCTTTTGTGTTTGTTATGAACATTATATAGTTGTTTTATTAATACCCCCAAGACCCTCTTAAAGTTTTACTCTCATACCTCTTCTGCATGAATCACCTCACATCTCCTCGGGGAGTAATTAACTTTATCTTATGTGGAAAGCATCATGTTTTCAAATGCAGCCTGTGAGTGTTGGCCCCGTATGCCTCTTGTTTGCTGCCTGTTCCAAACACTGTGTGGGAACACACACGGCAGCTGCTGCTGCTTCACATTATTTCGTAATAGGATGCTAATTTCAGCCACTGTTGTGTCTTCTGCTTCAGTGTTGCACAAAGAGCCTCGGCAGGTTTGTCTGTGTCTGCTGCAGATCGGCCGCATCATCTCCAAGTAAGTACAAAAGAAGAACCCAAACCTTTTAGGGTGAAAGGAAGACATACAGATGAAACGACCATCAATGAGCATGTGCAAACTCTGCCGGGTCTGTCTCAGGTATGGTGTGGAGCCTCCTGTGCTGGTGAAGCTGGAGAAGGAGATTGAGCTGGAGGAGACTCTGCTGATGGCTGAGGAGCCACCACCTGCGGTCAAAACCTTCAGCGTGTGCTGCCAACACGGCGGCCTCTACCAGCCTGGGGTAAGTTCTCACTGACCGTCTGGATGTATGAACAGACACCACATTAAGAAAAAAAACCCAAACAAACTGCAATCTCGTGTTCATCTACTTGCCTTCACCTCAAACATATGAAATGTTTTGCGGCTGCAGCTGATCACGTTAGCGTCACATAGGTGGTCCATGTGCGACCCAGTTGAGGACGAGCCAAGATGGCGTCAGGCAGCGGCTCTTGCCGCTTCATTGCCGCCCCACAGGGACCATGACACATCACAGCTGACCATGTGACTCTGTCTGCCGGCACCCTGAGACTCACTGTGACACGTGACCTCCAGGCTACAAATATATGTCGTGTTACATACAGCACACAAACCCACTGCTTTATGCACTTTGAAAACCTAATTTTCACAGTGTCCAAATCCCTCCCCTAACTAAGGTCATACGGTTAAATGTAGAACCATAAGGTTAACTGCTCTGATGTAGCTTATTCCTTTGTCATCTTCAGCGAAACAAGGCTGGAACGCTGCCAGGGTTGGGGGTTTTATTCCCAGAGAAGATGGCTGTGCTAAAAATAACTGCATTCATTGAAGTGGAAGACATTTTAGTTAAAAGCATCCACCAACTAGCATATTTATTCCCATTTGCCCTTCCTTATTGAAATAAGCAGCTTATATACACAGTCAATATCACGGCTCCTTTGGTCAAATCTGTCTCCATCTCCTGTCTGTTTGGATGCTGCTATTTTCAGCTGTCTGTCAACATGTCTGACTGTGAGTGTAACTGCACTAATAGTCTGGAAAAACCCCCGACTCCTCATATGGAGTAAACATAAGACGATGTACATAAGGAAACATTTCATTTTCTAATTGTAAAACCCTGGAGCCACATGCACTTATGTGGTAAACTGATTACTAAATGATCAGACATCATATGGTATGCTGCTCTTTTGTCCCATCCTGCCTTGTAGGAGCACGGGATGGACGACCCACCCTGCAACTGCTCTAACAGAGTATCCATCGAGTACCTGTCTGAGGGGCGCTACAGACTGGGAGACAAGACCATCTTTATTCGAGTGAGTGTCCTCAACTTGTGGATGTCTGTTTAGTTCCACTGCATCTTCACCATATGATGGTTAATATCTATAGTGCATACATATAGCACTTGCTTAAATGAGTATAGACAGGACACACGGCTACAAATACAGTCTTTAGATTCTAAAAAAGGTGCATAGTAGGATACACACTGGCGACACTGTCTTGCGCTGTGTGTGTTTGTGGGTCTGCACAGCCCTCCTGCATAACATGTAAGTCTGTTAGTCAGTAGCACGGAGCTGCATTAGGAGATTACATCATAATGTGGTCAGTGCCAAGCCTCAGGACTGACTACACGTAGCGCTCTGTCACTGCTCTTTTAAGATGTTTTTATAGGAATATGCCACTTTAATTTATGTCTGAGCCTAAAGACGAGTAATTTGGTGGACTTTTAAATGAAGGCTTTTTCTCTCTCCTCAGATGCTTCATGGTAAACATGTGATGGTGCGTGTTGGTGGAGGCTGGGACACCCTCCGCGGCTTCCTCATGAAGTACGACCCTCTCCGAGTCCTGCAGTTCACAACCTTGGAGCAGAAGATCCTGGCCTTCCAGAAAGGCCCCCCAGGACTGGGAGGTCACCATGCCAATACAAGTCCACCTCCTCCTCCTCCAGATATGGACCCGCTCGCCGCCGTTAACGACCTCATGTCCTCGTCTTCTTCCTCGTCATCCTCTGCCTCTTCCTCCTCCTCCTCCTCTTCTTCAGCTTGTAAGCCATCGTCCTTGGCTGCTGCAGGTCAGACGTGTCGCTCATACACTGCCTCTCCAGCCTGTACACCCACGTTGCCTAGGAAAGGTGCTGCCGCCTTGCCCAAGAAGAACCTCCAGATGACACCCGCCGGCCCCAAGAAGCCCACCCAGCTCCCACTGCCCGTCAGTGCCAAAGGCTCCTCCTCTCTGCCTAACACTCCTGTAGGCTCCTCCAAACAGGCGCCTAGCCCGGGGTGTCAAGTCCAGCGCAGAGCTGTGACTCCATCAGCAGCACCTCCAGATTCAAACCCCGCCTCCAAACTGAAGCTCAGACCCTCCCCACGTGGCGGCACATCTCAGCCCAGGAGCCCTGTCTGTCCCGAGCCGTCTTCCAAATGCCCCAAACCCTCCAGCCCCTGCACCTCCCCCACTGCTGCCTCTGTGCCTCGCCCTGTCACTGCACCAGGACGGCCAGCAGCTGCTAAAGATGCTCGGCCCCCGT
The DNA here is from genome assembly GCA_037367365.1 of Apogon talboti. NCBI lineage: Eukaryota > Metazoa > Chordata > Actinopteri > Kurtiformes > Apogonidae > Apogon > Apogon talboti. The sequence goes on along the minus strand of JAPQRQ010000005.1, from coordinate 853,413 downwards.
CCGGCGCCAGCCAACGTTCTCGCCTCGCACAGCGGCGACCCGGTTCACCAGCCTCGCGTCTCCGTCTAGAGGCGGCGAGACGGGCTCGTACAGCCACACGGGCCACGCCAACCCCGACCCCAAGAGCAGCGGTAACGACCCCGCAGCCTCGGACACCCACCCCCAGCTCCCGGACCGCCTCCCCACTGCTGCCAAAAGCCACAGGCTCCCTGACGAAAGGAAAAGAAGCCAAAGCCAAAGCACCCACCCCAACCAAGACCGCCACTGCTCCCCCACGTGGTACCACTGTCCCCGGGCGGGTCCCAGGGGGCAACACGGGCCCCTGTGCACCCAGCAAAATCAGTCAGAAAGCACCATCCACCGAACAGAAGGCGGCGGGGCGAAAGCAAGCTGCCACTCCAAACCCCGTCAATGCAAAGGCAGCTCTGAAACCTGAACCAAGTCCAGCACGAACCCTGGCCCCGCAGAAAACCAGCCCCAATGTCAGACCCCTTAAGACGGAGCCTGGTATCACTAAGAAGCCAACACAGTGCAAGGGCAAAAATGAGGACCCGTACTTTGAAATGAACAGTCGGAGGAGGCAGAAGACATAACAGCAGGTCTGGGAGGACTTGGCTGAACCAGCGGGCTGGTAACACACCGCTCTGTAAAACAAACCACCACTTGTTGGACTCGTCTAACAAACATATATGGACACTAACCCTCGTCAAAACGCTTCTAATTTCTGACCATTGTTCATCTGCAAAATGAGTTTTATATGTTGAGTTTTGGATGTTTATTTAATTGTGTCTTATGTTTTTTAATCCAAAAGGGTCAAAGATGTCATGTATGTGTATGTTTTTGGTCTTTTTTTTTTTTTGTAATTTCAAGGTCACGTCCAAGTAGCAGGTGAACACTAAAACTTGCACATTGTTTACATTTCCATTTTTAGTTTCAGTTCACAGCCACTACATTGTTAAACAACAGAATTTAGTAGAACATCGTATACAAACACTAACCTCAAACCTTTATTTTTAGCTTTTTTATAAGATGATGACAGTGAACATATCTTTAACAGGTTACCAAAGTCAGTGACACAGGAGCACAAACCGCAGCGTCAGATTAATTTTTAAACTTTTTTTTTTTTGCCAGTGACAAACTTTCCACTGGTGGACGGTCTGACATTATTTGTGTATAAATGATATCTAGCGGGAGGCTTTTTTATGATGGTGCTGGGTTGTGTCATCAGGAACGAACCTTCAGTCGTGTGCCTTCATCAGGAGTCTGTCGTGTTTCGGGGCGGCATTAGAATGTACTCAATGAACAGGGATAGGGGGTAAATGGTCTTTAATAATAAAAATTGCACAGCGTGTACAAGCACTCATGACTTTGGTTTCTCAGAAAAGGCCGAGTCTCCGATGAACTACTGATCAAACGCCTCTTTTCTTTAACAGGTAACACTCAGCCCTCCAGTGGCTGAAATTATTTTACAGAAGAATCTACTTGGCATAGACTTTTTTTTTTATGATTTCTAATTTTAGGTGTGTATTAAAATTCTAGTTTTCTATGTGGTGTTTGTGTAAGTGTGTACATATATATGATTTTATATATATATATAATTACTTATTCTTGTTTGGCACTTTATAGAAACCTCTGTGTTTGTCACAGTTTGAATGTTGATTCTGTCGATTGTCTCTTATTCCAACTACCTTTTTTTTGTTAAGTTGATTAATAAATGGTTAAGTGTTTTAAAGATTACCTCTGCTATGTTGCCTTTCTCTCAACATGTTTAGTTGTTGTTGCACCAAATGTTTGTGAGGATTTGGTTTTTCTTAAGGTCATTAAATGCTCAGCATCTTTGCACAAATACCCAACAAAGTCCTCACAGTATTAGGATTACGGAAAAACCTCCCAAATACCTTTTTTTTAAAATGAGGTTATTAGGTTTGTATGGAGGTGTTTTGCTGCCATATTAGTAAAATAAACATTGATCAGTATAAGAAATGTTTTATGATACAGATGGAGGATTATCCAGACTTAAAATCTTAGAGTTGGTTATGATATTAATCACACTTGTACTGCTAAGCACAAAAAATGTACTTTGTTAAACCAAGCTCTAAAAAATATTATACATAAATTACTGTATATTCTACTTTTAATTGCGCTATTTTTTATACCTGCATGTGACATAATTATTGATGTCAAATACTAATTCTTTTTAAAACACTTTAATCCTTTAAATGCCGGGTTTTTGTCATGATGCCATCATGTTTGTAGATGAAAGATACAAAAATGAATTATTTTCAACATGAAATATATAGTCTGTATGATTAACAGCAACATTGATGTTTTTTAAACATTATTTTTTGGGCAGTAGCAAATACACTCATACTGTAAGCACTAAACAATATGATCTGCATTTATACATTGAATTGAGTGGGTTTCAATGGCATACTTTTTGCACTTGACACTTGTGAATACACAGTATACTTTAGACTTACTGTAGCAGCTGAGTTGGAAAAACGATAAAATAAAAAATACCAAAATTCTTGCCAAAATGGAGGAGACTGAATGGTCAACGTCACATGACCGTCATTCACTGCCTCTGGAGTGAAACCTCTGATGGTTCAGTGTAGTTAAGTAAAGTAAGTAAAAGTTTAATATCACGTGTCCAGATCATCAAGTGACTCCTTTGTACGAATGCACCTTTATACAAGTGACTGAACAGAAGGAGGAGTGCGTCTGATCAGCTCCTGGTTTGTCATTGATCAGCTGAAGGATGACGGGGCTCTGAGGGTGTGGTCTGTGGATGCATCAGAGACCTGCTGTGATGATAAAACCCTGATATTTCCAGATCCTGATGCTAAATCTCATTCTTCCATCTGTACACACCCATGCATCTGAAATCATCCTCAGCGTGAATAAACTAATCACAGTATCAGCCACTGTGTTCAATAACAGCAGAATCTCACCATGTATCAAATAGAACTTAACCAAATTGCATAAATGCGAAGATAATACACTATACTTGGAAGACAGTAGCAACTTTTACCAGACAGAAACTGCATAAATGATCTATAATCCTCCATTGTCCAAGTATGAGTTTCACCGTTTTTTCACATTTAAAGGCATTTATTACAAACAAACCTGGATCTGTCTCATCCTTCTGTTCAGTCACATGTATCATCATCTGCACAACAGTAAAACCTCCACGTGATGTGATGAAGGCATGTAAAGGAGTCACGTGATATTTAACTACACAAGTTAATTCAAGTCTACATAAGCTATATTCCTCTATTTATTTGTTCTCCAGGCTCCTTCTACACAAGCATGAGTTTCAACTTTCTATTTATCACAATATAACAGAGAATGCTTCTTCAGTTTAAGTCCAAATAAAGGAATGAATATTTGGCAAATATATTATTTTATATTTAGAATGAACTCTAACATTTCAAAAGGACAGTTATCTGATACAGAAGAAACGGATTAGAATGAGAAAAAAGCTCAAGAGGAAGAAAAATAATCATTGCATTGTTTATTGTTTATTGCCCATTCACAACCTGCACCACTAATGTAAATTATTCTGGTTGATTAGTTCTTCCCTCATAGATTGACATCTTCATTCCTGCTCTGGACATGAATTAGAAGAGACAGTTTGCACACACCAAAATTCATGTATTTTCTTTTTTAGTTTACTGACTCCAGATTCCGACTTTGTGCCCTCAAGTGAGCACTGTGTGTTTTTAATCATTGGATTATTGTAAATGAATATCCAAGTAAGCTGCTGCACCATGCTGCCCTCTAGTGGTTATCATACCACACTGCAACTAGGTTATGTTAGTGTTGGAGGCTGCAGGTTGGTTATATAGAGAAACATGACAAAGCGATTACCATACTCCCGTGACATTTATAAAATGCCACTTTTTTCAGTTGGTCAAATCACCTGAGCCAGAAAATACACTATACATGCATTGGAATACACTACAGGCTGTATTAGTGTTTAGATGCTGTAGGTGCAGATCAGGATGTACACTGGTCTACAGCAGTAATAGGCAGCAAGTGACAAAAAGTTACCACGTGACATATTTTAGAGGCAAAACACCTGATATTATTATAATGAATGTGTATGACAAAGGATAGTGACGACCTGCAAATGACCCCAAACATAACATTATGAGCACTGACAGGCAAAATGGTACTACCGTATTTTTCGGACTATAAATCGCTCCGGAGTATAAGTCGCATCAGTCAAAAAATGAAGAAGAAAAAAATATATATAAGTCGCACTGGACTATAAGTCACATTTTCTGGGGAAATTTATTTTACAAAATCCAAGACCAAGAACAGCCATTTCATCTGGAAAGGCAAGTTATAATAATAACAATAGAATAAAGAACAACAGGCTGAATAGGTGTCCGGTATGTG